>CM019067.1:143445877-143945818 GCA_009667805.1 Leptobrachium leishanense
TTTGCTTGACACTCTGGCAGTGACATGGTTAATCCTACAGTGTGTGAACTGATCTGGTTAATGGAGCCACTTCAAGGGGTAACGTATATCCTGGCAGTGAAAGGGTCCCACACATGCACAGTGGCACTTGTATTGCTGCATCTATGCTGATGGCACCTCAGGGGTTAAATGCACAATGTTTGCAGACGGGGCACTTTGACATTAGGGCTTTACCAATGTAGGTTCTGGAGTTGCCATGGGCTTCCTAAATCTCCCCTCTGGCTCCTGAACAATTTGATTAGGTTTCCAGATAATTTACACGGCGAATACAGGATTTACCCTTTAATGACTAGTTATTTTACTAGGGCTCTGTGTACGTTTACACCGGTCTTGGAATCTAGCCCTGGATCGTTTCATAAGAATTGCCTCAAACCAACGGTTAGAACTTTTAATATCTGCTACCCTATTGCAACATCAATGCGCTCGACACCCAAAAAGATGTAAAATTTTTCCAAATGGTGCAAGAGCCAGAAGCAATGGAGGGTGGAGGATCTCACAGGATTAAATGAAAAGGGCTTGGGACAAATGGGTTTGAATACACCCGGTTATCCTCAAGCACATTCACACGGCCTATACAAAAAATACACAATTACAATCACACACATTTCACAATCCCCTCACCATCTAGGATTGTAAATTCCCACGGGAATAGGGTCCTCATATCCTCCAGTATCTGCTGGCAGCAATACTGACCTGTCTCCTGTATGTATTGTAGAAATGTCCTGTCTTTACTCATTACACCTTGTACAGCGCTGCGGAATGTGTTGGCGCTTAATAAATAATAATAGTACATTGCGTCATTTACCTGGTTGCCAGATCTGCCTTGTTGTATGTATGCACATTATTTCTTCATGCAGTAGAAGAGCACAGGTAACAATCTGCCCTGATGCCAGAGGAAAATCAATTACCAAGGCAGTTCATTGATTAATGAGTTGATTACCTACGTCCAGTGTAGGAATGCTACATAGTGGAGGGCAGCACTTTTCACAAAATGAACATCAATTATTTATTATATATGTGGTTGGGCTTTAATATTCGGAAAGTCAGTTGATTGTGTGTCTGCTGACGCAAAGGTTTGCCTGTAATAAAGAGAGCATACCTAGAGAGACATCAGTGTTTCCCAAACCGGTCTTCGGGGTCCTCACCCAGGCCAGATTTTAGGCTAGGGTCAGACTAACGCATTTTTCACGTTGTCCGTGAAAAAGTGCGTTCGAACGAATGGACGTATTTTTTCACGGAATACGCGATAGCGGTCATACGATGCGCATTTTCGTCCGTGATTTTGTACGGATCATCAATAAAACCCTTTTGCGTCTAGACGTTATGTTGGCCGGACGTGTGCAGCGTCTGACTTCTCCCAATCATGCAAACACGCCGCTATGCGGCCGCAGCGCACTCTGTACGTCAGTAGTAGCGGTTTGACATTCTCGAAAAAATGCGTTCGTTGGCCACTTGTGTTGCACGTACGAACTTTCGTGCGGCCGTTCGTCGTATGTTGCCCGGCATTGGACGTCATTTGCTGCTAGCACGGCCGTGATTTCGTGCGGCTAAACGCACGTGAAAAATGCGTTCGTCTGACCCTAGCCTTACAGATCACCTTGGGGAAATGCAGACTGAATCCTGCAATCACTGAGCAGCAAATTATATCACCTGTGCCCGGTGTGTCAGCAGGTCCTGAGGACAGGTTTGGGAAACACTGGCATAAGTGATAGGCTGGAATAGACTGGTGGTAGGGGGTGTTTGCAGGCTACCAATAATGCTGAGCCCTGCAGGGATTGCGGTGACTATTTAAGTGGGCAACTAACCCCTACCACAACTCCAGGCTTCCAGCCTTTACATATGTCTCAGAAAACTACATATAAATAAAGTATAATAATAAGACTTGAAATCCCATATATTTACAATACAAAAATGTTAATTAAACAGCAAAAATTTGAAAAACTAACCTTATAATAGTTATGAGATGGGTTGCTGTATCATGAACAGTAGGCCTGAGATGATGTGTGAACCAGGAAATATAATTCCCTGTTTTCTGATTGACAGGTCTCTGGGTGGAATTACAATCTTAACTTTAAAGCCCTTTCTAATGAGAACTATTTTTTTTAAATCTGGGATTGTAGGGTCAGATTCCTTACATTAGTCATTCTAATGGGTGGACGTTATCATGGTGCCTACTGTGTCCACAGTTATGTGGGAGGTATGGTGTGGAGACCAGTGGAAAACCTGGAACATTTATAAAACTCAAATAATATCACAATATTCACAGTTGAATTCAAAATAAATAACCGGGGATGTAAACCATTTTGTAAACATGACCTATATGAAGACCTGGTGCTCTAGGATAGATGGATCAGGATGATACATGCACAAAACATTTGATTCTCAAACATATCAATCTTGAATGCTTATCTGGTTTTGTTTTTGTTTAATACAATCCATTGTTACAAACACAATTAAATAACTCCTAGTGTGATGCATTTAAAGCCACAAGCAACAAACAATCTTTTGACCAATTTTGTCTTTCCAAGACAGCAACGCAGCAGCCAATACAAGGACCTTACTTCCTGCCATTGTTAGAATGGCAAGTCTGGAATTTTGTCCAAATACATTTGACATCGGTGCCAAAACAGCAAACGCATATTTTACAGATTACTGGATTCCTGTCCATAGAGGATAAGGGGTGGCCTGAGGAGAAAAAGAAATCATTACCACTAGTGCCAAAATGATGATTGTATCAAAGTATGTGTCGAACTCTGTGTCCAGCCAGTTGTTTTCACAGAACAACATCACAACCATCTGGAAATAAGTTAGTCTTGAAAATTCAGCAACTTTCCTTAATAGGAAAGTGTTATGTCAAAAATAATGAGCCCTTCAGTCATCAGTAGTGCATTTTCTACAACAATGAAAGAGTGTTGTTTGAGTTCTACATGGTCTGCAGTGTTTACAATGGTCCAGAGAAATGTGTTACACAACAAAGGAATTTCCATTGCATGTTAGACGCAGTTTTGCAGTCCAAGTCCTTTATAATACGTTTTTTAGATTAACTGCTTCACTCCCAAGTAATTTTCCATAAAACCTTTTTCAGGAACCAGTGGGTTTTTTGGGGGGGAAAATCACTCTTCATTCACTTTACAGTTCAGAATCATTGCAAATAGTCATAATGTATTTTTTTACTCTATTTGACAAGCAGAAGTCGCCATCTGCTGACCAACAAGCGCGACTGCACTGTGGCACTGTTCTTAATCAGCTAGGGGATATGTGTTTCAGACACAGAGTTCCAGCTGTTCAAACTGTTTTAGCCCCATAACTGTCATGCCTGAGCCACAAATTCTTCTTCTTCGAAAGTGTTCTAGATTAACCACTTGGCTGCTAAGGACGCGCTCAGCGCTCCAGCCAAGTGGTTCTCCTGTGCTATGGACGCGCTGAGCGCGTCCTAGCACAGGAGGCAACAATCAGCCGGGATTTCGGCTGATTGCTGCACCCCCCCAGTGCGGGCTGACATCTTGGATGTCAGCCTGGCACTCTGTCATCACGCTAGCGCGATGACATCTATTTCAGGCTTCCCTCCTGCGAGTGCGGGGAAGGTGCCTGAAAGGGAGGGAGGGGAGGTCCTTTGGACCTCTCTCCCGATCGGCCAGGAGCAGCGGTTAAAGGCAGGCACCATTTGGAAGGGCACAGCCTGCCCTTCCAAACAGTGGCTGGCTTTAACCCCTTGGGGCCCGGATCATGATTCGGCGCTGAAAGGCGCCAAATCACAATTCTCTCCCGGAGCAGGCCGACATCTTGGATGTCGGCCAAGCTTCTGGGATGTCCCCCTGATGACTGGCGTCATCGTGCATAGCACGATGACGTCAGTTCTGGAGTTATACCCTAGCTGCCACCAATGGTGGAGATAGGGGGTTCCAATGAACCTCCTATCTCCCGATCCATGGCAGCTAGGGGTTAATGTTTGGTATCGTTGGATAGGCTAGAGCATACCAAACATGACGGTGTTAAAAGTTAATAAAAAAAATTTAAATAAAAATTAAAAATAGATAAAAAAAAACAGGTTTTTTTCTGTTTTGTTTTGTTAATGCAGCAATATTGTTCCCATTTCAATTATAATGTGAACAATGATTGTGCACTAACGATTTTTGTATGGGGTGCGTTTGTTAAAAATAGTGTAATTTCCCCCCAAAAAAATGTAACAAGTCCCCCCATTTCTAATTTTTTTTAACAAACGCAACTCATAGAAAATATAACCGCAAATGCTCGCATGTTAAAATGTGATAAAAAACACTTCACACATTGTAAATTAATGAAAATTCTAATTTTATTGCATTTTTTGTTAAAATATACAGGCAAGACATGACGTATACATATAATAATGATATATTATGAATCTGCTGAGTCTGCCGGAAAGAACGATATATAATATGTCTGGGTCATATAATAAAACGTGACTTCAAAACGCAGTGGCGTAGCGTGGGTTTTCAGTGCCCGGGGCCAGCCAAGAATTGTGCGCCCCCACCTGTGGACACGTTATCGATATTGCCCCAGCTCTCACATGGATTTGCCCCAGCTCATGGATTTGCTCCCAGCTCATGGATTTGCCCAGCTCATGGATTTGCCCCAGCTCATGGATTTGCCCCAGCTCACACATGGATTTGCCCCCAGCTCATGGATTTGCCCCAGCTCACACATGGATTTGCCCCAGCTCACACATGGATTTGCCCAGCTCATGGATTTGCCCAGCTCATGGATTTGCCCCCAGCTCATGGATTTACCCAGCTCATGGATTTGCCCCAGGTCATGGATTTGCCCAGCTCAAGGATTTGCCCCCAGCTCATGGATTTGCCCAGCTCATGGATTTGCCCCTAGCTCATGGATTTGCCCCCAGCTCATGGATTTGCCCAGCTCATGGATTTGCCCCCATTTCATGGATTTTCCCCCAGCTCATGGATTTGCCCCCAGCTCATGGATTTGCCCCCAGCTCATGGATTTGCCCAGCTCATGGATTTGCCCCAGGTCATGGATTTGCCCCCAGCTCATGGATTTGCCCCAGGTCATGGATTTGCCCCCAGCTCATAGATTTGCCCAGGTCATGGATTTGCCCCCAGCTCATGGATTTGCCCAGCTCATGGATATGCCCCCAGCTCATGGATTTGCCCAGCTTACACATGGATTTGCCCAGCTCTCACCTGGATATTGCTCCAGCTCCGGCAGGGGTTGAGGGGACCCAGATGCCGGGCAGCGCGGGAGTGCCTGCCCGGTCCTGAAGAGTCCGTCCTGTTGAAGGGGATGCGGCTGCGTGGCGTGCGTGCGCAGGTCATGCGGTCCGGCCAGTCAGGTGGTACAGAGACTCAGTACCACCTGATTAGCCGGACCACGTGACCGGCTGCGCCTGCACGCAGCCGCTTCCCTTTAACAGGACGGACTCTTCAGGACCGGGCAGGCACTCCGGCGCTGCCCGGCATCTGGGTCCCCTCAACCCCGGGCCAGTTTTAGGGGCGCAAATGCCAACCTATTTGGCCACTAGCAGCATCTACTGTCAAATTGAGTTACAGAGGTTTGAACAGCAGATCTAGTTTCATCTATTTCTCCTGCATTGGCTGCTGACAACTTCTGGAAGCCTGATATTCAGAGTTTTCAGCTGCCGATTTACAGTTTTAGCTCTGTGGTCATTATACTTTGGTGGCACCCTCTGCAGCCCAAAAGCAAACAAAATTTGTTTGCAGCAAACAAATTTCATTTGCTTTTGAACTGCAGATTAGCATATCGAGATATCTCGATATCGGGGCACCAGATGGTGCCTTTGAAGCCCGAGATGAGCCGAACACCCACGAGTTCGGTTCGCATTCGAACTCAAACTTTTCTAAAGTTCGAATTTGAACTCGAACACGAACTCAATACAAGTCAATGGGACTCAAAATTTGATTTTTAGAGTGCCCTCCAAGAGGGCTATACTAACTGTATACCACTAGGGATGAGCCGAACACCCCCGAGTTCGGTTCGCATTCGAACTCTTCAAAAGTTCAAATTCGAACTCGAACTCAATACAAGTCAACGGGACTCAAAATTTGATTTTTAGAGTGCCCTCCAAGAGGGCATATATGCTAGATATTTGCCATAAAAGGTGTATGGGGGTCTGGTTAGTGCCCTGGGGAACAGGAAACAAGGACAAAAAGTGAAAAAAAAAAAGTTTTTAAAGGGACAGTGAGTTTTCCATGAAATAAGGGTTAAAAAATAAAAACGAAAAATTCCTTCAAATATCGTGCCTAGGAGGACCCCATAACCTGCCCGTGAAGTGGCGGATTTCTTGGATGTATAGAAACATTTAAAAACAATGTCCGGGTCCGGGTAGTGCCCTGGGGGACAGGAAACAAGGACAAAAAGTTTTAAAAAATACGTTTTTAACCCCTTCACTGCTGACGACGTGTGGGACACGTCCTCAGTTACTCCCGCTGTATGCTGAGGAGGACGTGTCCCACACGTCATCAGCTTTGCGGGACCCCCGGTGGAGATACTCACCTCTCTGTCCGGGGTCCTGCGGCGTTCTGACTTCAGCGTCCCCAGACGCTGAAGTCAAGCTCCTCCCGACGTAAATGACGTCATCGCGCCATGCGTGATGACGTTATTTCCAGGCGACCCCCGGCCAGGGCCGGGCAAGCATTTTTATCTAGTCAGGCGACACAGGGGTTTTGGTGCCCCCCATACGTGTCATGTCAAGCCAATCAGGATAGAGGTGCCATGATAATCTCTATATATACATATATATATATATATACACACACTAGGGTTGCTCATATAAGTATATTTGCCCCCAGATCACATGAAGATATATTTTCCCCCAGATTACATGGGTATATATTGCCCCAGCGCATATAGAGATATTTGCCCCAGCTCATATGGGTATATTTGCCCCCAGATCACATGTGGATATATTTGCCCCAACTCATGGATATATTTGCCCCCAGCTCATGGATATATATATATAAAAAAAAAAAAATAAGGGAGGGTTCGGTGGAGGCGCTCGTAAGTAGAGATAAGGTGGAAATATGTGAAAATGCTGCCAACTAGAAGGGGGCACAGGCTCTCGACGAATGTGCAGGTAGAATCAGCAAAAAAAGGGTAGAATAACTAGTGGCGCAGTGATTTCAATTACTCCTTAAACAATGCCTGAAAGGCTAATTGCATGTACCACACAGGTCATCAGTATGCAATACAAAGTGCAAATGCAAATCACGAAGGGTATAGAAAATCACAATATTCGGTATATGCAATATATTAAAGTGCAGTAGCGGTAATTATAGTAAAGTGCGAGTGCACCAGTGAATAAAAGTGCAGGTGCAACGATAAGGACAATGCAGCGGTGGAAATAAAGTCCAATTAAAATATTCAATCTAGTCCATAAGAAGAGGGGGAACTTTCGGCGAATGGTCAAGAAAGTCTATGATGTTAATGTTCCAGTTCCTAGGTGGATGGGTAGTGCATCAAAAGTGCTTGAGATTATTTCAATATTACCCCTTCCACATATGTCATAGCAGAGAGCTCAGTGCTGAAAGGAGGATCCAGGCGGCAGTTTTTTACACTCACTACACCAGTCATTGAATGTACTGGAGGTATCCAGCGAATCACGACCTGGTGCAGAGTGACACAAAGAGAGCAGCGAAAGAGGTCTAGGAGTTCACCGATAAGGAACTCCACAAGCTTAACAGTTGAGCCTGGACCCATAAGGCTCCTGTATTGGTGAGTGCAAAATTTTCCCCTCTCCTTAAGCATTCTGTATGACTGGTATCATGCTATGAGAGCGCTGTCTCTTTTTTATTTCTGTGTCCCCCGGCTGAGGTGGAGTAAGAAGACCTTTTAAAGAAGGGCAGTGACCACCCTAGATTAAGGCACAAGGCGTTTCACTCCAGAGCCTGGATCCAATTAGGCTCTGGAATCTGTAAGTGTGCAATTTTACCTACTATAACACACTCGTATAGAGGATTTCTACACTATCATCTCCCCTCCTCTCTCCCCCTTTTATTTATATCTTTTGCTGTGGAGCTCATCGAGACCACCAGAGGAGCTGACACGCCCAAGCAAGTTTGCAACAAATGTGGAAGGGGTAATATTGAAATAATCTCAAGCACTTTTGATGCACTACCCATCTACCTAGGAACTGGAACATTAACATCATAGACTTTCTTGACCATTCGCCGAAAGTTCCCCCTCTTCTTATGGACTAGATTGAATATTTTAATTGGACTTTATTTCCACCGCTGCATTGTCCTTATCGTTGCACCTGCACTTTTATTCACTGGTGCACTCGCACTTTACTATAATTACCGCTACTGCACTTTAATATATTGCATATACCGAATATTGTGATTTTCTATACCCTTCGTGATTTGCATTTGCACTTTGTATTGCATACTGATGACCTGTGTGGTACATGCAATTAGCCTTTCAGGCATTGTTTAAGGAGTAATTGAAATCACTGCGCCACTAGTTATTCTACCCTTTTTTTCATGGATATATATATATTTGCCCCCAACTCATGGATATATTTGCCCCCAGATTACATGGGTATATATTGCCCCAGCTGATATGGAGATATTTGCCCCCAACTCACATATGGATATATCTGCCCCCAGCTCTCACCTGCTGCCAGGCCCCCCAGGCTCCGCCAGCGTTCCTCATGATGGCGAGCGGCCGCTGACATGATGCAGCTTTGCCGCTCGCTGGGCGGGAGCCACATGACCAGCGCAGCCGTGTTCTCGCGAGATCGGGGAATTCTGCCCCTACAAACTGGCAGATAGTAAGGCGGCCGCCTGTGCCGCCTTACGCTAGCCCCGGCCCTGCCCCCGGCAATGTCGGGAGATCGCCTGGAAGGGAGGGGGGGATCCCTTCGGATCCCTCTCCCTCCCGATCGGGAGGTCCCACAAAAAAAGCCAGGCACCGCTTAAAAGGGGAGAGTCTCCCCTTTTAAGCGGTGCCTGGCTTTAACCCCTTAGGCACCGGGACGCACTTCAGCGCCTTGCGACGCCGAAGTGCGGCCTACCTCTGGTGGGGGCCACCATCTTGGATGGCGGCTCCACCACCGGGTCCCCCCTCACTGCCGGGGAACCCTCAGCTGCCCGGAATCCCCTGGCCGAGATTTGAACCCCAATATCTCCAGAACCGTGGCAGCTAGGGGTCATGGAGGGTGTCAATCGAAAGGCCTGAGCATGGCCTTTCGAATGATACCCAACATGACCAGGTATAAAGTAGAAAAATAATAATTAAAAAAACATGTATTTTTTTGTGTGTTATTTTTATTAATGCATCAATATTGTTCACATTTCAATTATAATGTGAACAATGATGCTGCACTAATGATTTTTTTCTATTGTGTGCGTTTGCTAAAAATCACATAAGTCCCATTTCTAATTTTTGTACAAGTGCACCCCATAGAAAATCGAACTGCAAATGTTCATGTAATAAAAGGTGAAAAAAAACACTTTACACGCTGCAGATGATTAAAAATTCAAGTTTTATTGCATTTTTTGTTATAATATACAGGCAGAACATGACGTATACATATATAAATGATATGTTATGAATCTGCCGAGTCTGCCGGAAAGAACGATATATAATATGTCTGGGTCGTATAATAAAATGTGGCTTCAAATCGCGTTTAAACATGATGAGCGAAAGCGGTAAAAATTAGCTCAGCACATGGAGGTGAAATGCCTCAGCAGTGAAAGGGTTAAAGGAACAGTGAGTTTTCCATAAAATAAGGGTTAAAAATAAAAACGAAAAATTCCTTCAAATATCGTGCCTAGGATGTCCCCATAACCTGCCCGTGAAGTGGCGGATTTGTAGGATGTATGGAAACATCGCCATCACAGCACAGACCCACAAACGACACCTGGCACCTCCAGGTGCATACAATGTATCAAATTAATGAGACGGACTAATTAGAAGCACATGTTATTTCCAAACACTAATTAAACACCTGCTGATTACGCCGTTTGAGAGCACAGGTCATTTAGAGGTGAGAATCTTTGCACGTAGACATTATTTTTTAATTCAATATCTAATAAACCATTGCTTATAATATTCTGCAGTAAAGAGTCTCTTATTTCTAGATTTTTTGGTATTTTTTAAGCATTTTTTATACTTTTTTCACAATTTTTTTTCGAACTCGAACCGAACACGCCAAAAAGTTCGAAGTTCGCGAACTTGTGAACGGCCAAAGTTCGAATCGAACTCCGATCTGATTGAACTGAACAGCTCATCCCTACATACCACCCCAATCCAGGAGCCCAACCATATACAGCTAATATCTCTAACAAATGCTAAATACTACAGTAACGATAATTCATGCTTCTCGAATAGAATAGCTTGGTTTATCTAGAGCAGAGACAGTACTGGGTTTTAAAGTTTTAATGGAAAAGGATAAAAATACAAACAGTGCCGATATCTTATATTTTGTATGTCTTTTATAAAATATACGAAAACGTGCAAATACAGTTCTTGAAATAAAATGGGCCTTACATAGAAAGCCTAACTTGATTAGGCAGCTTAGACGGGTATTTCCAGATTTCAAATGTCCCAGAAGGTTTTTGGATGTTACCCACTCCAAGTCTTGGAGAAAAACCCCCCACAAATTCTGCATTTAAAATCTGACACACTGCGCCGAAAATGATGCCTGTTAGTGACAAAAGGGGTAAACACCTTTTTGAAGAATAGCAGAGTTCAGAGGCGTAACTAGAAACCTCAGGGCCCAGGTGCAGGAAGCATGACAGCCCCCCCCCCTAGGCAAAAACATATTTTGTCCCCTCCCGTCAATGTGCATTGATCTCCAGGTGCACAATAGTTACAATAAAATAAATACTTGTAACTGTAATTGTATCTCTCAGAGCTCCACAGAAATAAACCTCACAGTAATCTGCACTGTGTATGAGTGTATCACAGAGCTCCACAGTAATAAACTTCACAGTAATGTGCGGTGTATATGAGCGTATCACAGAGCTCCAAAGTAAAACTCACAAATAAGTATAAAATAAATAAATTAATTAATAATCATACAAAAATATATATATATAAAATATAGGCAAGCCCCCAGGTCCAGGCAGGCGAGTGTGGGCCCCCCTGGACTCAGGGGCCTGGGTGCAGTTGCACCCTCTTCTTCACCCCTGGTAGTTACGCCCCTGGCAGAGTACCATTTTTTTACTTCAACTCGGCAGTCTTCCATTGTGTTCGGCGTTCAGTTCGGTGGTCTTCAGCGACTCCGGGCTACATTACATTCTTGGTACAAACATTAGTGCTCACCTGAGTGAGCATTAACGTTAGCCCTGGTAGCCACAGCATATTACAATCAAAACACTAACGGGTTAAGAAACGCGTTAGCATTTGGTATCTTGCGCTATTCAGAGAGAGGTTACTGTACTTTTGCACTCCCCATACTTAACATGGGGAGCGCAAAGTGTTAATTTGCATTAGTATTACAATATACTAACGCAAATTAACGTCCGTCTGCGGTTAGCAAAAAGTTAACCACAGCCTGGACTTGGTGCTAATGTAGTCCGCTGGTGCAGAATCCGTCAGCACCAGCCAGAAACCCCCCAAAATGAATCAGATACTCTCCTCCTGTCCCGCGGTGAGGACCGCGGCTCCAACAGCCTCCTCCGTCCGGCAGGAGCAGGGAGAGACTTGGGGAAAAAGTCTCCCAGCCTCCCCCTGTGGATCACTACGCCGACCTGCCGGATCTCGCAAGGTGAGATCCGGCAGGTCATGTGGCCGGCTTTGTCTAGTTCAATGGAGTCCATAGGACTACATTGACTGGATGCTTGCAGCGGCGCTTAGCGCTGCCACGCGCATCCGGGGCTTAGTGCCCGGTGACAGTGCAGACAGCTTTTTAAGCGCCTGCATTGAAATATCGTGCTAAAACGGGGGCGGAAAGTAGAAACCTGCAGGTGCAGGTTTTTCTCCTTTGCGCCCCCGTTTTAGTGCGATTATTGTAATGTAGCCCTTCATCTTTAGCTCATTTCAGTGACCCTGCGGTGAATAGTGAATTCACTGCAGGGTCGGCGAAATGGAATCACTGAAACACACTGAAGTGCGCCGGACTAGAAAGCACTGATATTTCGCTTAAATTCGAAGATGGAGAACAGGCACTCCAATAACTTTAGGGCAGTTTTTTGAGATCAGCAATGGTTTTGCCGTATTTTCAGCCTTTGTCAAGCCAGGTGTGCGCATTCCATGGGATTTCACACAGTGCTAATAGGATTGGTGCTGTATTGCCACAGTTTTTAGCGACTTTAAGGTTTTTCAAGCAGCAATGTATCCACGGGAACTCGCAGCTCGACCGACATTTATTTATTTAGAAAGTATTTTACCAGGAAGGGTACATTGAGATTTCAATGATTATTGAATCAATCCCTAGGAATTCCATACAGGGTCTAAATATGGTTTAACCACTTGGCTGCTATGGACAGTCAAGTGGTTCTCCTGTGCTATGGACGCGCTGAGCGCGTCCATGCACAGGAGGCAGCAATCCGCCGGATTCCGGCGGATTGCTGCGCCCCCCCGGTGCAGGCTGACATCTTGGATGTCAGCCCAGCACTCGGGACCCCGGCGGGGACATTAGATGTCATTGCGGCGACGCGATGACATCTAATTCAGGCGGCCCCCCCACATGTGCGGAGGAGGTGCCTGAAAGTGAGGGGGGAGGTCCTTCGGACCTCTCTCCCTCCCGATCGCTGGGGAGCAGGGAGTTAATACAGGCACCGCTTGGAAGGGCACAGCCTGCCCTTCCAAATGGTGGCTGTCATTAACCCCTGGGGAGCCGGATCACGAATCGGCGCTGAAAAGCGCCGGTTCGTGATCCTTTCCCGGAGCTGGCCGACATCTTGGATGTCGGCCAAGCCTCCGGGAACTCCCCCTGAGGACTGGCGTCATCTTGCATAGCACGATGACGCCAGTCCTGGAGTTAACCCCTAGCTGCCACCAATGGTGGAGATAGAGGGTTCCAATGAACCCCCTATCTCCCGATCCGTGGCAGCTAGGGGTTAAAGTTCCAAGAGCATGGCCGTTCCAACGATACCAAACATGAGTATGAACAAGTTTTTTAAAAAAAAAAAAAAAAAATGCTTTGGTTTGTTAATGCAGCAATATTGTTCCCATTTCAATTATAATGTGAACAATGATGCTGCACTAACGATTTTTGTATGCGGTGCGTTTGTTAAAAATCGCGTAATTTTCCACACAAAAAAATGTAACGAGACCCATTTCTAATTTTTTTAACAAGCGCACCCCATACAAAATATAACTGCAATTGCTTGCATGTTAAAATGTGAAAAAAAAACACTTTACACATTGTAAATTATTGAAAATTCATATTTTATTGCATTTTTTGTTATAATATACAGACAGGACATGAGGTATACATATAATAATGACATATTATGAATCTGCCGAGTCTGACGGAAAGAACGATATATAATATGTCTGGGTCATATACTAAAATAAGCCTTCAAAACACGTTTAAACATGATGAGCAAAACAGGTAAAAATGACCTCAGCACAGAGGTGTGAAATGCCTCAGCAGCGAAAGGGTTAAGAGGCTGATTGGACTCCCAGCAAAATATTCAGAGTTCTGAAAACACATTATTCTGATGATTTAAAAGAAAAAAAAACGTATTTTTTTTAGCGCTGCAGAAAAAAAAGCAAAAATCAATTACATGTCCAGAGAACTGAAACATAAAGCATTTTTATTTCCAAAGGTATTGCGCGTTTCTCTGGCACTCTGATTGGTGTAAATTACTAAATATGGTTTGCCTGTTAGATTTTTACTCCAAACAATTCTCTGGGTCCTGGTGTATGTTATTGTAATGTGAATAAAGAGGCTTTACATCTATTACTATGTATGGTTCATAAAAAACATAGAAACGGGATTGATTTCAATGTTGTCAATATCTATGCTGATTCCCACATCAGAAAATATCTCCCTATTGCTTTTTCCAAGGTAATATGTCCCGAAATGAGAAAATATGAGGTTATATTAGCAAAGCTGAATCTCACATGAAAGTCATAAGGATATATTAATATGCACTTAAAGCGATACCGTGAAAAAACAAGATCACTAACCAACTCTGCATTCAAGTTAGAAACAGGAGCACAAGCGGATAACCCTTAACAGCTCCCTGTTTCAAACTCTGTTATGCCTGAGCAGGTGCAATAGCACCCTGAGCCATAATAACAGGTTCCTCGAGTCCATAGGACACTTCCAAACCTGTCATTTTTATCAAGCTATTTTTATAGGTGTCCAGTAGGTGGCATTCTTACTATAATAAGCCATTCAGGGTTAATCAGAGAGAGGTGAAAACCAGGAGATTGACTGGAGAAGTGAAAATTCTAGCAGGGCTATTCAGAGAGAGGTGAAAACCCTGAGAATTGGCAGGAGAATAGAACAATGTAGACCAAATAGCCAATTTGGAAAGTGAGATAAATGGGAGATTTTTTCTGGTTTGACTATTTTGACCTAGAATTTTCAGTTCTCCAGTCATTCTCAAGGTTTTCACCTCTCTTTGAATAGCCATGTAGGTCAAAATAGCCAAACCAGGACAATTCTCCCATTTATCTCACTTTCCAAATCGGCTATTTTGACCTAGAATTTTCACTTCTCCAGTCATTCTCCTGGTTTTCACCTCTCTCTGAATAACCCTGATGGTTATGAATATAAGGTTTCCACATATTGCTATAGAAAATAATTAGTGATGGGAAAAAGTTCGGATGTGAACGCGAACTCGAACACGATGCGAACACAATGCAAGTCAATGGGGCTAAAAAGTTCGAAAATGAATGTCCCCTCCAAGACGTCATATATGCAAGATATTGGCTATAAAATGTGTATGGGGTCCGGGTACTGCCCTGGGGGACAGGAAACAATGAAAGAAAAGTTTAAAAAGGAAAAAAAAGGAAGATTTTTTTAACCCTTTCACTGCTGAGTGCTGAGCCATTTCACCGCTGTGCGCTGAGCTAATTTTTACCGCTTTTGCTCATGTTTAAATGCGATTTGAAGCCATGGAAATGTTTGACCAACAAGGAGTGGTAAATGTTTGGCCAACAAGGGGCCACATTACATTCTTGTTGCTAATGGTAGCGCTCACTTGCGTGACCACTAACGTAATTTACTTGCGTGAGCATTAACGTTAGCCGCGGAATCTACCACATATTACAATCCAAACGCAAACGGGTTAAGTAACCCGTTTGCGTTTGGTACCTTGCGCTTCTCAGTGCGAGGTTACTGTACTTTACTTTACTATACTTAACATGGGGAGCGCAAAGTGTTAATCAGCGTTAGGATTACAAAGTCCTAACGCTGATTAACGCCTGGCTCTGGTTAGCAAAAAGTTAACCAGAGCCAGGACTTGGTGTTAACGGATTCAGCTTCTGCAAAATCCGTTAACACCAGCCTAAGAAAAAAAAGAAAGAATCAGATACTGACCTCCTGTACTGCGGCGAGGACCGCGGCTCCAACCGCCTCCTCCGTCCAGCGGGAGCAGGGAAAAACTGGGGGAAAAAGTCCCCCAGTCTCTCCCTGAGTATCACTATGCCGACCGGCCGGATCTCGCGAGGCGAAATCCAGCTGGTCATGTGACTGGCAGTGGGAAACTCAATGGAGTCCTATGGACTCCATTGAGTGGATGCTCACGGCTGCGTACAGTGCTGCCGCGAGCATCCCAGGTTAACACCCGCAAACAATGCAGGCAGCATTATTTGCACCTGCATTGTAATCCAGCATTAAAACGCGGGCCCTAGAGGGAAAACTGTGGGTGCAGTTTTTCCTCCCTTGCGCATGCGTTTTAACGCTAGGATTGTAATGTGGCCCAAGGAGTGGTAAATGTTTGAGCAACAATGAGTGGGAAATGTTTGAGCAACAAAGAGTGGGAAATGTTTGAGCAACAAAGAGTGGGAAATGTTTTAGCAACAATGAGTGGGAAATGTTTATGAATCCCATAGGCTTCAATGTTAAAAATATTCCCATTTTAATTAAATATCTAATAAACCGTTCATTATATTCTGCAGTAAAGAGTCTCTTCATTTTTAGATTTTTTATGATCTTTTAAGCATTTTTTGGAATTTTTTTGAAAACATTTTTCCTCGAACTTTTTTTTTCTCGTGTTGCCGCACATTTTAACGTCCGCCGTAGCATAAAATTATGATCAATAGAGACCCACGCACGAAGTGCGGACACACAACGTACGTGACACCGGACGCAATTTAGGCAAGAACGTCAAATCGCTAGGACAGACACACAGAGTGCGCCACGTCCTCGTAGCTTTGTGTGTGAGTGATGGAACATAGTCAGACGGACTGCATTTTTGTCGTCGAGCATTTTTGACAGACAAAATGGTTTTTCATATCATGTATCAATTTTTTTCATTTTACATATTAATTTTATTTCCCATCTACATCAGTCAAAAAAAACGGACCGTGTGGTGTCTACAGTATCATCAGTCAGGAAGTACGTCAGTTGTGCACAGACGCACAGTGTGCTCAGAATGTGTTCGTCTGACATTAGCCTTAGTCGGTGGTGCACAACACCGAGAATCTAACACCTGCCTAACACCTACCTATTCGGCTATTCAGAGAGCAGGCAATTCGCCAAATGTTGGCGAATTGCCTGCACATACGGTGCCTGGTCGGTGCCTGTTCGAGGGCATTGAAATCCCCATAGAGAAGCAATGCTCTGTCTATTCAGAGAACAAAAACCAGCAGTGAAAAGTTGCCGAAATGCCCTGCTGTTCGTGGTTTCATTCGGCAGGTTTATTCAGGAAAATTCCATAGGCTTCAATGTTAAAAATATTTCTGTTTTGATCCAATATCTAATAAACCGTTTATTATTATATTCTGCAGTAAAGAGTCTCTCTTTATTTTTTGATTTTTTTTAGGACCTTTTAAGCATTTTTTGGAATTTTTTTGAAAACATTTTTTCACGAACTTTCCGCGAACATCGCAAAAAGTTCGAAGTTCGCAAACTTTCAGACAGCCGACGTTCGTATCGAACTTCGAACCGATTTGAACCGGCAGCCCATCCCTAAAAATAATAAGTTTGTATTATTACATTATATAATGTAATATAATACATTATATGACAGAACACACATCCAAAGCATTGGTGGCTGTCATATACAGTAGATGGGTATCACCAATACATGGGGTTTGGAATCAGGCAAATTGTCTGAGATGTTAAGGTGTAAACTGTTTTATCTAAATTCTTTTTAGCAGAATGTATTTTTTTTTATATTTTGATGTACCATATTTATTATACTTTTGGCTCAAGGTAAAAGCGCACTGACACAATACATCAGACATATGCACCTGCGTCCTATTCATTACGAAAGATTGAAACCTAACCTCAAATAGCATCTTTGGTGTATATATATACTGGGATCTGTTTCCACTTTATGATATTAGGATCCAAAGGCAATTGAAAAAAGCATTTGCGAAATGCGTTGTCACCATCTGACAAAGGAAGCACACAGAGCATGTGTTTCAGTATATACACTTACAGCTAATTGTCTTCTCTCACATGTGACATTACAGAGCAGGAATGTATCTGATAATCTGACAAAGGAACTTGGCTGTTCAGAAATGTGCCAGATATTTGGCAGTGCATTGTTTATTTCTGAGTCAGGCACATTTAGGAAACCTACTCATTCATGAATTTTGTGTCTTGCAAAATAATATTACGTATGATAGTTTGTAATGATTGTCTTAGCTCAGTATTTTTTCTTTCGTTACTTGACATTTTGTTCTCTAGCCCAGTCAATGTGTGTCGTACCACTATTGTACTGTTCTCCAGACAGGAAATTAGTCTTGCTGTTTTGCATATTCACAAAATTGTTTAACCAACCGCTTTAAGGTATGCAATGCCAGTACAATATGGAAAAAGAACTGGACATCCAAGAATAGATGGTAGGAGAAATCTTCAATTGGACACCATTCTGTACAACATTTCAGCTCATTGATGCAATTTTTAACATTCAAATCAAGCTGCAGGTCACAGGTGCATGATATGATTGCTCTTGATTACTCATTATATCATATTCCTCAGATGTAAAAATGCATATAAACAGGGGCATAATGTCGCATAACATTAAAATTAAAAAGGCATGGCATATTCTCAAATGATGCGGAAAACAAAACAACGATCACACATTGATGACAGGTAGAGTATGGCACATCAGTGGGCTCCACAGGCAGAATCAAGGCTCCTCCTGATGTTTTAGAACTACATCTCCTATGATATTGATTAGGTTGACAGAGGCTTGAAAGAAATGTAGTTTCAAAACATCTGGGGCAATATTTCAAAGTTGGTGCTAACTTAACCAAAGCTCTTATAAGCTTAACCCTTTCACTACTGAGGCATTTCACCGCCGTGTGCTGAGCTCATTTTTACCACTTTCCCTCATCATGTTTAAACGCAATTTGAAGCCACATTTTATTATACAACCCAGACATATTATATATCGTTCTTTTCGGCAGATTCATAATATATCATTTTTATATGTATAAGTCATGTCCTGCCTTTTATATTATAACAAAAAATGCAATAAAATTTGAATTTTTAATCATCTGCAGCGTGTAAAGTGTTTTTTTTCACCTTTTATCACATGAACATTTGCGGTTATATTTTTCTATGGTGTGCGCTTGTACAAAAATTAGAAATGGGGACTTGTTACATTTTTGGGGGGGAATTACGTGATCTTTAGCAAACGCACCCCATAGAAAAAAATCATTAGTGCAGCATCATTGTTCACATTATAATTGAAATGTGAACAATGTTGCTGCATTAATAAAAACAACACACCAAAAAAATACATGTTTTTATTTTTTTTTATATATTTTTTTTACTTTATACCTGGTCATGTTGGGTCTCTTTCGAATGCCACCCTCCATGACCCCCTAGCTGCCATGGTTCTGGAGATAGGGGGTTCATTTGAACCCCGATATCTCCACCAGGGGATTTCCTTGATAAATCCCCGGGCAGCTAGGGGTTCCCCGGCTATCTGACGTCATCACGCCATGTGTGATGATGTCAGGCAGCGAGGGGGGACCCGGGGTGGAGCCGCCATCCAAGATGGCGGCCCCCACCGGAGCTAGGCAGCACTTCGGCGCACAAGGCGCTGAAGTGCGACCGGGTGCCTAGGGGGGTTAAAGCCAGGCACTGCTTAAAAGGGGAGACTCTCCCCTTTTAAGCGGTGCCTGGCTTTACTTTGTGGGACCTCCCGATCGGGAGGGAGAGGGATCCGAATGGATCCCCCCTCCCTTCCAGGCGATCTCCCGGCATTGCTTGGACATCGGGCGGGTCTTAACTTCAGCGTCTGAGGACGCTGAAGTCAGACCACCGCGGGACCCCGGACAGAGAAGTGAGGATCTTCGCTGGGGGTCCCGCAAAGCTAATGGCGTGTGGAACACATCCTCAGCATACAGCGGGAGTAACTGAAGATGTGTCCCACACGTCGTCAGCAGTGAAGGGGTTAACAACTCCATAGACTATAGTGGCTCTGGTACGTTTACATCATCTTTGGTTAAGTTAGCACCAACTATGGAATCGGGCCACTAAAGGGCCAGGATTGAGCACCCCTGGTCTAGAGTAAGATCTGTCAGGTACGCTCAGTTACATCAGGTGAACTGAGTAGATAAGCAAAAACTCTGAACAACAGATCTAAAAGACAGAGAAGTCTGGGCCAGCAAGAGAACAATATTTACAGCACAGAATAATGGTCACTGACCGGAGTTGTCTAGACGGGACGTGCATGCAGCATAACAAAGACATGTAGGAAGGTTATTGAATTATTGAGCGATTTGAACATGAGCATCAGTATTTAAAACTGTATCCTGAAACGTACAGGAAGCCAGTGGAGGCACCGACAGAGGGGGGAGGTATGCGAGGTGCGTCTAGTGAGAAAAATAAGCCTGGCGCCTGCATTCATTACAGATTGCAAAGGGGCAATACGGGAGTTTGGGAGGCCAATAAGGAGCGAGTGATCAAGCAGTAATCAAGTCATGAAATGACAAGACCGCGAACCAGCACCTTTGCGGTATCTTGTGTCAGAAAGGAGCAGACACGGGCAATGTTCTTGAGTTGATAGTAACAAGATTTGGTCACTGTCTGGATGTGGGGAGAGAACATTAGGTCAGAATCAATAGTGACACCGAGGCAGCAAGCTTGAGGCATCAGGCTAATGAGCGTTCCATTTGCTCATAGAGAGATAGGTGGTATTGGGTTTTTCTTGGAGGGAGGAACAACGAGAATTTCCGTTTTGGCAAGATTAAGTTTAAGGAAGCGGGAAGACATCCAATTTGAGATGGTGGCGAGACAGTCAGTGACTCGATCCAGGAGAGATCAGGGGAGGAGAGGTACTATATTTGAGTGTCATCAGCGTATAGGTGGTACTGGAATCCAAAGGAGCTGATCAGTTTGCCTAGAGAGGCAGTGCACATCAAAAAAGATGAGGACCCAGTACTGAACCTTGGGGCACCAAAACAGAGACAGGCTGCCGGGAGGAGGTACTTTCAGAAAATGAGACACTAAACGGTCATTGGGACAGGTAGGAAGAGAACCATGAAAGAACAGCACCTTGAAGGTCTATATCACTATGAGATTGAAAGAGGAGCAAGTGGTCAACTGTATCAAAGGCAGCAGAGAGGTCAAGAAGGATCATGAGGGAGTAGCACCAGGGCCGGCCCGTCCATGGAGCTGGGTGGAGCAGCCGCTCCAGGCAGCCCTTTGTCAGGGGCAGCATTTTGCCACCCTGGCAAAGGCCATGGCATGGAGAGCGCTCGGCCCGAACAAGGCATGGTACTCCAGCAGGCTTGTGTTTCGTGGAGAAAGCCAGCCGCGGCTGACCCTCTAGCAAGCTGTGCCCACCCCTTATTAGGGAGAGACTGGCCACTTCATCTGCCCAATGAGTGATACACCGGATCTTGGATTAGAGATATGGGGGTGCTCCAGACCTGTCTGACCCCCTGGAAAATACTGGTGCCTGTCCGTCTGTATCCACGTGGCTCCGTTTAATGTGTTGGTTATTTCCGGGGGGAACAGATTTAGAGCTGGACCTGTTTCTGGGGGAGGGACTTGACATCTGGTCACTGCAGGCCCAGAGTGCGGTGCTGGCCAGGATCCGGGATGCTGCAGGCTCAGGGCTCCATGGCTGAGTCTGTGGATGGAGACAAGCTGGGGATTGATGACGGGTTCCAGGGAGAGAGGCCCTGTCGCACCTACTACTACCTTTACCTGTACCAGGCAGGGAGGTCAGACCTGTGTATAACACTGACACTGTCTGGGGGGAGGAGTCATTTGCCAGACGGAGACACCTGACCCCTGTATTACACACAGCTATCAATTTCCAAACTGACAGGCCAAATCTCTATATAACACTCACAGAGCATGTTGTTATTTTGTTGCGCTCATACACACCGCACATTACTGAGTTTTCTTGCTCTGGAGCTTTGTAATAAGCTCATACACGTTGCATGTTTTTTTTTGGGGGGGCAGCAATTTGTTTATCGCTCCAGGCAGCACAGTGGCTTGGGCCGGCCCTGAGTAGCACCAATTAGATTTAGCAGTTACAAGGTCATTGGTCAGTTTCGCAAGAGCCGTTTCCGTTGATTGCAGAGGGTCAAGGAGAGAATGGGTATTGAGGTAGTCAATCAGGCATACACAAGCTTTTCAAGGAGTTTGGAGGCAAATGACAGCAGGGAAACAGAGCGGTAGTTGGAGGGAGTAGTCGGATCCAGAGACAGCTTTTTTAGGATCGAGACTACCGTGGCATGTTTGAGGGGAGCAGGAAAGACCCCAGAGGTTAAGGACAGATTCTTTCTGTGTGTGTGTGTCACTGTTTGTGTATTTCTCATATTCTCTCTGTCCCAATGTGTGTAACATTTGGGACTCTGCAATAAATGAATTTGTTGGGTAGCAGAATTTGCAATGCCAAGGGCAGAACTAACTGCCCAAATACACCCCTGCAGATAAATAAATATATGAATACTAGTTGTCTGGTATATTTATCTGGTACTTCATCTGTCCTCTGCAGATGAGACATTCTATGAATCAGCAAAACTTTGAGAAATTCTTTTAATTTTAATTTAATTTTATGCAGCATCCATGTAATTCGTTAATATATGTGGAAATGGTGGGTTAATCTCAGTAAAACTGTGATGAATTAACAATGGACTAGATATTTTACAATTTTAAGACTCCATATAAAACAAATAGTAAATATAAACCATACCTAGTATGGTGAGGGAGGATAATTCCTTATCTGCATATTTCCATACATGAATAAAATATCAAGTTTAACTGCTGGCCAAAATTCAATCTGATTCCTGAATGCGGTTATTTCACAATTACACAAAAACATACACTTGAACAATATGTTTCCGGTAAGATAAAAATAGTTTAAAGGTGATCTTTATATAATTACATACAATTCTGTAAAGCAGTATGTGGCAGGCTCCTCTCCTTCACCTATGACCAGACATATTGGGTGTATGAGAAGTCTGACACGTTCATTCACCCTCATCCAGTAGTCCATGGGAGCACTGTTTGGTGTTAGAGGAATGTTGAAGAGATCAGGCCAGATCACTGTTTTACTAAGAAGAAGCTAAAATTGTATTTCTTTTGGAATCATATACTCTATAATATGATGATGTCAAACCTCAGGACGATGTTACTCATGATGGCCACGCAAGAGTGCATTGCAGGTTTCTGTGTTTACAGAATTGAAACATGAGAATCTGCCATTAATGTAGACGGTGGCAGAAAACAAGTACTCTGTGTGCCTCAGCGATGTCAACAACAACAACTATATTGCCAAAAGTATTCGCTCACCTGCCTTGACTCGCATATGAATTTAAGTGACTAATCCATAGGGTTCAATGTGACGTTGGTCCACCCTTTGCAGCTATAACAGCTTCAACTCTTCTGGGAAAGCTGTCCACAAGGTTTAGGAGTGTGTTTATGGGAATTTTTGACCAATCTTCCAGAAGCGCATTTGTGAGGTCACACACTGATGTTGGACGAGAAGGCCTGGCTCTCAGTCTCCAC
Source organism: Leptobrachium leishanense (assembly GCA_009667805.1). Lineage (NCBI taxonomy): Eukaryota > Metazoa > Chordata > Amphibia > Anura > Megophryidae > Leptobrachium > Leptobrachium leishanense. Next base: position 143,468,988 of record CM019067.1, read on the forward strand.
TCTAATTCATCCCAAAGGTGTTCTATCGGGTTGAGGTCAGGACTCTGTGCAGGCCAGTCAAGTTCATCCACACCAGTCTCTATCATCCATGTCTTTATGGACCTTGCTTTGTGCACTGGTGCACAGTCATGTTGGAAGAGGAAGGGGCCAGCTCCAAACTGTTCCCACAAAGTTGGGAGCATGGAATTGTCCAAAATGTCTTGGTATGCTGAAGCATTCAGAGTTCCTTTCACTGGAAATAACGGGCCAAGCCCAGCTCCTGAAAAACAACCCCACACCATAATCCCCCCTCCACCAAACTTTACACTTGGCACAATGCAGTCAGACAAGTACTGTTCTCCTGGCAACTACCAAACCCAGACTCATCCATCAGATTGCCAGATGGAGAAGCACGATTCGTCACTCCAGAGAACGTGTCTCCACTGCTCTAGAGTCCAGTGGCAGCGTGTTTTACACCACTGCATCCGACGCTTTGCATTGCACTTGGTGATGTATGGCTTGGATGCGGCTGCTCGGCCATGGAAACCCATTCCATGAAGCTCTCTGCGCACTGTTCTTGAGCTAATCTGAAGGCCACATGAAGTTTGGAGGTCTGTAGTGATTGACTCTGCAGGAAGTTGGTGACCTTGTCGCACTATATGCCTCAGCATCTGCTGATCCCCGCTCCGTCAGTTTACATGGCCTACCACTTCGTGGCTGAGTTGCTGTCATTCCCAAACACTTCCATGTTCTTATAATACAGCTGACAGTTGACTGTGGAATATTTAGGAGCGAGGAAATTTCACGACTGGATTTGTTGCACAGGTGGCATCCTATCACAGTTCCACGCTGGAATTCACTGAGCTCCTGAGAGCGACCCATTCTTTCACAAATGTTTGTAAAAACAGTCTGCATGCCTAGGTGCTTGATCTTATACACCTGTGGCCATGGAAGTGATTGGAACACCTGATTCTGATTATTTGGATGGGTGAGCGAATACTTTCGGCAATATAGTGTATATCCTAAGGCTAAGCTTGTGAATATGAATAGAAGGTTTGATGGGGGACTAAGGCTATGTGGTGGATGTAAAGAGGAATTTTGACCTGTGATTTAAGGTCTGCTTGGGTGAAGTATGAGTCAAATATGCAGCGATAAACTTGTAGAGACAGAAAAATGAGGTTTGATAGGGTGTTTAGTAATATAAACAAGCAACGGTATGGCTGATGGCACTGGTGAAGGAAAACAAGAGACAACTTATAGGAGCACAGATAGAGAGAGAAATACAATAGAAACTCACAGGAGGCATGGGACATACAGGGCAGGAGTAGGGCTGGCTGAAAACTTGGAGGAAAACTGGAAACCAGATTTAAAGGAGACCAGGGATACAGGGGCACTGTAAGCAGAAGTCCAGAGATGCATGGGGAAATGTAGGAAGGAGTCCAGAGATAAAGAGGCAATGTAGGTAGGAGTCAAGAGATGCAGGGGTACTGTAGGTAGGAGTCCAGGGATACAGGGGTACTCTAGGTAGGAGTCCCGGGATACAGGGTACTGTAGGTAGGATACCAAGGATGCAGGGGTCCTGTAGTTAGTCCAGGAATTCAGGGGGTACTGTAGATAGGAGTCCAGGGATGCAGAGATATTGTAGGTAGGAGTCCAGAGATGCAGGGGTTCTGTAGGTGGGACTCCAGAGATACAGGTGCGTTGTAGGCAGGGATACAGAGGCACTCTAAGCTCAAGACCAGAGATGAAGGAGATCAGGAAGCAAAAGCAGGCTTCTGGTAGCTTACACGTAGTGTATGTCAATGATGAAGCAAGGCCTGATGGGAGCTCCTCCCTTAAATAGAGCAATGAAGGCCGAGATTGGCCAGCACTGTGTTTGCTAGCAATGGAGTCATAAGGAGAAATGATCTGCCGAGCTGCAGCCCAAAGAAAAATAAATTTGTTTGCTGCAAATGAATTTAATTTGCTTTTGTGCTGCAGAAGGTGCCCCAAAGGTTTTAGCCCTGTGGGCATAATGCCCGAAGAACTAAAACTGTAAAACCGCTCATGAAGAATGCCCTGAAACAAAAGACTTTCAGTAGCATTTAGCAGCTGATGCGGGGGGGGGGGGTGTGCAGCTGTAATGACTGTAACTCAATTTGGCAGTAGATGGCGCCATCTACTGGTCAAATAGGTTCTTTACAGTTTTACAGTGAGAACTATTTCTTACTGTATAATTAATTAATTAAAAATGATTTTACAAAAAAAACACTGGTTTCTGACAATATGATTTTTTTTTGAAAATCGCTTGTTAGTTGACAGGTTAAAGGTCCTGCCTCAAAAATCCTATTTTTGTGACGGTGATTTTTGGATTATGTCTCCAAACCCAATAAACACTAAACAAAGTGTCCCATTCGGAGAGGCTTGAGTGAAGCACATTTAGACAAGTGTGACAGTGTCTTTCACAGGATTTTTATGTGGTCTGGTAATTATGTATTACAAAACTTGCATTTAAATGCACTGATGGTCAAGATTCGGTCTAGTAAAACGAGAGCTTCAATATAAGTATTTTTTCTGTAACCTTTTTATTTCATATTATTAAATTTTATATAAATGTTCTTGTTCATTTTGATTGATTATACATTTTATTTAAAACAACTGCTCCGTCTGGGTGTAGTGACAAATGTGTTTGTTTTGTTCTAAAGGGTCATTGCATGAAAGAACAAATATTGCAACAGGAACAGGACATTTAGGTCATGCTGTCAGCCGCCATCACAGAAAGAATAAAGGCATGAGTGGTTTCTCGACGAACAAGTACGACAGAGCTCAATGTTCACTGCTTACTAAATCCAGAAAAAATAACTCAAACTTTGGGTGCTGGCTCTGTTACAAGCTCATCACGAGCCAACTTTTTCTTCTGTGAGTTCGTAGTGCTGACTTGCTGTTTTTAGTGCTTTTATTATAATCTGAGTACAGCTGCATATTTTGCACCTGCTGTTTCATACTGTGCATAGTTGGAATTTTTGTGACCACTAATCATTTCAAAGACCGGAACATAAACATACTTGCTTTTCCTTTAAAGACTTTGAGTGTATATCTAAAAAACTTCCTATAGAATGTTGTTGTCTTCTTCTGCCAGGCACCATAAAATGACTTTCCTGTACGAGCGGCCTTTTCAATAAAGACCCGGATACATGCGGAAGAACAGCAGGTCATTCTCTAAGACAGGATGCTGGAAACTCGCTGAATAGGACTGGCTAGCTAGCAGACGCCGTACATATCAAGAATTCAACCCCTAGGGAAATAACTCACCAGCCTGCATCGTGTGATAAACCTAAGTTCAGGGCTTATTTTTCCATGGTTTTAATAACAATGCTACGCGTATCAGAAAACCAAACATTTACAGTAGGATATTCTTGCATTTCTATAATGTTTTTACATAGGAATTTATTTCAAGAACAAGGCAGGATAATTGTCTTATTTTACTTATTCTACATTACTTCAAATGGCTTTGAATAGTATATACTTTAATATAGTAATACACGTTAGTATAGTATGTGAAACAATACTATGGACAGTAAAGCCGTTATAAGACATCAGTTAGGATGAAAATCCTTTTGATGGCTGGGTGGAGTAGAGGTAATATCACTGCTCTATAACTGTGGAGAGAGACTGTGGAGACACAGGTTCAATCTAGGCAAGAGCACCTCTCCAGTAAGTGTCCTTGGGCAAGACACCTAACGGTACATACTCGACACTCAGGACATACTTGAAAATGAGAGAAATCTCAATGTATCCTTCCTGGTAGAATCCTTTCTCCAAAAAAAAAATGAGGTATGTTATGCAAGGGCATTTGTTTATTTTATGTTTTGAGATATATTTTATATAATTTAATTCCCCTAGGGAATAAAGCCAGGCTTTTTAGCATATCTTGGTCTCTGATTCTCCCATCAACAAGAAGTTAATATAAAATCATCTATAAACCTGAGCTGTGCTGACAACTTGTTTGAATATATCAATGGCTTTATTCCAACCAAGCCGTTGTATAAGTGGCTTAAGCCAGAATAGTTCAGAGCTGCTGGTCGATATTGCAGTGCCGTGTTTCAAAGCTCGTATTGGCTCCACGCGGTCCACATATGTGGGGGTCAGGCAGGGACAGCGGAAGAACACTAGGAACTCTGCACCATGGAATACGGGGTAAAGGTTTTTTTTTTTTACGTGGTCGACTTTAAGTGTTAAGTGATTCTGCAAAAGCAAAATCACTTAACACCAGCCATGAAGAACAACAAGTGAACCATTAGTTTGTGTCTAGTCACTGAAGAATGAGCTATTACAACTTCACCCGTTTTTCCTGGCTCGAATCATTAAAATACCTTACTTACCACTGTGCAGAGGAAAATGCGATCCACCACTTCATCTGTCTGCAAGCAGTGGAACACCCCTGCTCTCACACACATCTTCAACCTATCTCTCACCACCGGCTCCTTCCCATCCACCTTCAAACACGCGCTAGTTACCCCTTTACTAAAGAAACCATCCATCGATCCCAACTCTCCATCCAACTACCGTCCTGTATCCCTGCTTCCCTTCACATCTAAGCTCTTAGAAAAACTAGTCTTCAACCGCCTCTCCCTCTTCCTGTCATCCAATTCCCTACTTGACCCCCTGCAATCTGGCTTCCGTCCCCTACACTCAACTGAAACTGCCCTCACCAAAGTCACCAACGACCTCCTAACTGCTAAAAAACACGGCCACTATTCTATTCTCATCCTGCTTGACCTCTCTGCTGCTTTTGACACTGTTGACCACCCCCTCCTTCTACAGACCCTCAACTCTCTTGGTCTCGGTGACACTGCACTCGCTTGGGTTGACTCCTATTTATCCAACAGGTCCTTCTCTGTGTCCTTTGCTGGTAACTCCTCCTCTTCATTGCCTCTATCTGTTGGTGTACCTCAAGGCTCCGTCCTTGGTCCTCTGCTCTTTTCCATCTACACCTCCTCCCTGGGCAAAATCATCAACAGCTTTGGCTTTAATTACCACCTCTACGCTCATGAAACTCAGATCTACCTCTCTACCCCTGATATCTCTCCCCCTGTCCTTTCCAAAGTCAGTGACTGTTTATCTGGCATCTCCTCCTGGATGGCCTCCCACCACCTAAAGATCAACATGTCCAAGACAGAGCTTGTTCCTCCCTCTAATGCCTCCCCACCTCCTGACTTCTCTATCACGGTGGAGGGTATCACCATCTCCCCATCAAACCAAGTTCGCTGCCTTGGAGTTACACTTGACTCTGCTCTTTCCTTCATCCCCCACATCCAGTCTCTTTCCTCCTCTTGCCGATACCAACTGCGTAATATTTCCAGAATTCTGCCATTTCTTTCCGCTGTCACCACAAAACAACTCCTACACGCCCTGGTAATCTCACAATTTGACTATTGCAATAATCTCTTATCTGGCCTCCCTCTCTCCCGCCTCTCCCCCCCCTACAATCCATTCTGAACACCTCTGCCAGCAGTGGCGTAGCGTGGGTTGTCAGCGCCCGGGGCCAGCCAAGAATTGTGCGCCCCCCCAACCTGTGGACACGTTATTGATATTGCCCCAGGTCTCACATGAATATTGCCCCAGCCAGCTCACACATGGATATTGCCCCAGCCAGCTCACACATGGATATTGCCCCAGCCAGCTCACACATGGATATTGCCCCAGCTCTCCCATGGATATGCCGCAGCTCACACATGGATATTGCACCAGCTCACACATGGATATTGCTCCAGCTCTCCCATGGATATGCCCCAGCTCACACATGGATATTGCTCCAGCTCACACATGGATATTGCCCCAGCTCACACATGGATATTGCCCCAGCCAGCTCACACATGGATATTGCCCCAGCCAGCTCTCACATGGATATTGCCCCAGCTCACACATGAATATTGCCCCAGCTCACACATGAATATTGCCCCAGCTCACACACGGATTTTCCCCAGCTCACACATGGATATTGCCCCAGCTCATGGGATTTTCCCCAGCTCATGCGATTTGCCCCAGCTCATGGATTTGCCCCAGCTCATGGATTTGCCCCAGCTCATGGGATTTGCCCCAGCTCACACATGGATTTGCCCCAGCTCATACATGGATTTGCCCCAGCTCACACATGGATTTGCCCCAGCTCATGGATTTGCCCCAGCTCATGGATTTGCCCCAGCTCTCACATGGATTTGCCCCAGCTCACACATGGATAATGCCCCAGCTCATGGATATGCCCCAGCTCATGGATTTGCCCCCAGCTCACGGATTTGCCCCAGCTCTCACATGGATTTTCCCCAGCTCATGGATTTGCCCCAGCTCATGGATATACCCCCAGCTCATGGATTTGCCCCAGCTCACACATGAATATTGCCCCAGCTCACACATGAATATTGCCCCAGCTCACACTTGGATATTGCCCCAGCTCATGGGATTTGCCCCAGCTCATGGATATACCCCCAGCTCATGGATTTGCCCCAGCTCATGGATTTGCCCCAGCTCATGGATTTGCCCCAGCTCTCACATGGATTTGCCCCAGCTCTCACATGGATTTGCCCCAGCTCTCACATGGATACTTGCCCCAGCTCCGGATCCAGCAGGGGTTGAGGGGGCCCAGATGCCAGGCAGCAGGAGTGCCTGCCCGGTCCTGAACAGCATGTGAGTCCGTCCGTGTTGAAGGGGAGGCGGCTGCGTGCGTGCGCAGGTCACGCGGTCCGGCCAGTCAGGTGGTACAGAGACTCAGTACCACCTGATTAGCTGGACCACGTGACCGGCTGCGCCTGCACGCAGCCGAATCCGCCTTCAACACGGACGGACTCACTGTTCAGGACCGGGCAGGCGCTCCTGCTGCCCGGCATCTGGGTCCCCTCAACCCGCGGGCCCTTGGGCGGCGCCCGAGGGCCCGGCGGGTCAGTCCGGGCCTCAAGTTTTAGGGGCGCAAATTTCTTTTGAAATTATGTGCCCCTAACAAAACTGCGCCCGGGGCCACGGCCCCCCAGCCCCCCCACGCTATGCCACTGTCCGCCAGGCTAATCCACCTCGCCCACCGCTCTGTCTCTGCCGCTCCCCTCTGCGAGTCCCTTCACTGGCTCCCCATCCACTGTAGAATTAAGTTCAAAATCCTTATCCTTACCTACAAATCTCTCACTAACTCAGCTCCCCACTACCTGTCCTCACTAATCACCAAATACACCCCAGCCTGTTCTAGGCTTGTGCACCGATTTTTTTTTTCGGTTCGATTCGATTCGAATTTTCAGATTTTTAAACTTTTCGATTCGGCTCGTTTCGACCGATTTCTGTTTTGGTTCGGCTCGACTCGTTTTTCGTGTACATTTTTTTCGGCATTTCGACCATTTTTCATATTTTCGTGTCACTCGTTTTTTGTATCGACTTTTCGTATTTTCGGAAATTTTCGTTTTTCGGAATTGTAAATGGTTTCGGAATATCGAACATTTTTCGTATTTTCGTGTCACTTAGCTCGTTTTTTGTATCGACTTTTCGTATTTTCGAAAATTTTCGTTTTTCGGAACGTCTGTTCTCCTCGTTTCAAAGCAATAAATTTCGATTTGACACATTTCAAGTACATTCGAAAATTCCGAAAATATTTAGTTTTGGCTCGGAAAACTTTTCGGATCTGCCATTTTCGGATCTAAAAATTTTTGGAAAATCGGCCGCATCCGAAAACACGAATCGGAAAATTTCGTGAAAATTCCGAAATCTGAAACGCACATCCCTAGCCTGTTCCCTAAAATCAAACAGCGACCTGCGCCTAGCGTCTCCCTGCATCACCTCTTCCCATGATAGACTGCAGGACTTCTCAGGCGCAGGCAGCCCCCATTCTCTGGCACACTCTCCCTCGTATGGTCAGACTTTCCCCTAACTTCTCTTCCTTCAAATGCTCCCTTAAAACATTCCTATTTAGGGAAGCCTACCACCCAACTCACTGACGCAACCATCAATCACTCTAACCTTGCAGTCCTCTCCTCCTGTTTCCAACCCCAACCCTTCTAGATTGTGAGTTCCTACGGGAATAGGGCCCTCATCTCCTCCTGTACGGTTTGTCAAATGTCGTTCAATGTATTGTAACCCTGTCTATACTGTGTCTATTGTACAGCGCTGCGGAATATGCTGGCGTTTTATAAATAAAGAATAATAATAATAACACTGAGAACAAATAATTCCCAGTGTTCTTCCACTGTTCCTACAAAACTCCATATACATAAGCTCACGACAGGGTCACGCCTGGCTCCACTCCAGGAGTCGATACCAGCGTCAGAGCATAATGTTATCCACCAGCAGCTCTCAAATATTCTGACTGGAATCACTAATGCAATGGCTCGGTATGAATACAGCAATTGATAGTGATACGCAAATGGAAAATAGCTCACGCACAATTTCTGCATTTGCCAGCTGCTATTAATATCTTGGTTGGAATAGGACTGCAGATATTCTTTTGTTAATATGGTATGGTACGTAACTGGTCAGCGCGAAAAGATGGAACGCAAGGGATATTGGGCAAATCTTGTTGTAGTCTCCTCCATACAGGTTCAACATGTGAGAAATAGGAAGACAAAAATACTACATTGGTGCAGTATGTCTCACACAGGATATACAAAGATGTATGTGTTGAGAGAATGTTCACTCACAAATCTGGAGCCCCAACACTGGCTCTGAGCGGGTAAACGCCTCTGGGTTGTTTTTCTGGAGGATATTCTCAGGTAACCCACTCCTTTTTGTCCGCTATTTCTTCACAACTCTCTCGATGAGGGAAATGTAAAGTAAAGCAGAACAGAAAAAGAATCTCTGTGTATATCTGGATAAAAACAATCGAATGAAGAAAAACTCCTAACGGAGGATCAACTCACATTTGATGGAGCTTATTCAAGCTCAAGATATGCGCCTATGGATTTTGTGTGGTCAAATCCAAGAAAAACCAAACAGATGCTGGAACTCGTTCTTTTAAAAAATTTAATAAAATAAACAAAAGTTAAAATAAAACAAATAAAGGTCCAGGACGCGTTTCGCCGTTGATAACGGCTTCTTCAGCTGGTATCATCATTCTTTTGTTAATACCAACTTTAGACAATAATAATTATGGAAAAGCTTGGGAATCTCGGACTGACCCATTGTTAACAGGTCCTATAAAAAGTATAGAGAATGTTGACTCATGGGCTATTCTAAGGAAGAGCCCCGATCTTGTGATCACATCTAGAAACAGTGCTGATTCGAAAAAGACACTCCAATTAGATATTTCCTAATTCCATACCTTGCATCATTTTCAGAAGCATTTTAAGGGATCAATCAAAAATGTTCAGAAACTATTGGATTTTAGGGATTAGGGTTTGTAATAAGGATTAGGTTACTATTTGTGTTTGTTTTAGCATTAGAGTTACTATTCAGGTGTCACACTACATATCTTTACTCAAATAATTTTTGTACTAGAACAATAAAATATTGTTTCAGTATCAGCTATTTTAGTAGCAAGACACAATGGGCATTATTCCCTAGTGAATGAATGCTATTGTTAGCGTTCAGATGAGTAAGTGTTACTGCCAGGATAAGTGATTATCGCATGCCCTCCAAATTACCTTCCTTATGCAAATAAGAATAAATCACTTAGCGCATCGGTGATTGCGCTAGCTTCAGCGAGTTTACTGTACATTGCACTTCCTATTCTTAACATGGGGAGTGCAATCATTAATTAGTGTTAAGATAAGGTGTTACAAAATGCTAGCGCTAATTACCGTCGGGATGCGTAAACCAAAATTTTAGCTACACTTAAAAGGTGTAGCTAAATGATTCTTCTTTTGCACATCATTTAGCACCCCTAAAAGAAGGATGGCCTGATCCGCCGCTTCTTGTTGTCGGGAGCAGAGTGAGACTAGGGACAAATAGTTCCCAATCTCCCTCTGCGATCACTCCACAGCGCTGCTTGATCTCGAGGGAGCGAAATCACACAGGGCTCACAGTCCGGAAACGCAAACCTCTATGGAGTCCTGTGGACTACAGGAGGTGATGCTCGCGGCGAGTATTTCAATGGTTAGCGCTGCGTTCTGGGGCAAGCGCTTGCCCTGGAATCTCATGCTAAAATGGGGATGCTACAGGGAAAACTGAAGCTGCAGATTTTCCTTCTTAGTGTACCCATTTTAGTGATAATCTGGGAATAGTACCCAATGAGTAGGAAAGTCATCCAGCCATAAGCATGTCTGCACGGAGTCCTGTATAAACTAGACCGACGAGCACCTCTCCAGTAAGTGTCCTTGGGCAAGACACCTAACGGTACATACTCGCCACCCAGGACATACTTGAAAACAAGAGAAATCTCAATGTATCCTTCCTGGCAAAATACTTTCTCAAAAAAAAAAAAGTAAAAAAAATATGTACCCATAGATCGAAAATATATTACAGGATGTCAAAACCATCACTGAATCATCCTTATGTACAGGGATAATCTGCTACAAGTCAGTTTTGAGCATATTATATATAAATGCATTCAAGAGATAGAAAGTAATATATAAAAAAATTATTAATGTGGTTGCTCAAAGTTCCCAGTCTACACAGGGTTTGCAGAGAGGTCTGTCCAGATCTTGTGAATGTACCACTTATTCAGGCTGTCAATCACTATTCAGCCTGAACATGTCATGTAGCCCCGCATTGGTTTAACTTTATTGTATGTGTGGTACAGTGTAACCACAGAGCTGTAATAATCCCATCATAATAACATCAAACGTTTCATGGTTTTAATTCTATTGTATGATTGTTGAGACTTTCCCCTCTAAGGCTGGTGTCAGACGAGCGTAGTGTTCACGTCCGTGATTGCGCCTAAAAGTACGTCCGTGATAGCATGAAAGAAAGTCCATTGGAGCCTGACACATGAAGTACGTCCGCACTGAACTGCGGACGCACAACGGCCGCGGCAAACGGACGCAGGTTAGGCAAGAACGTAATACTGCTAGAACGGACCTGCGGAGTGCGCCACGTCCGCAACGTCTGCATAGCTTTGTGTGTGAGTGATGGAGCGTGGTCAGACGGACTGCATTTATACGTCCAGCATTTTTGACGGACAGAATGTTTTTTCATTGTAATTTATTTTCCCCTCCTACATCCGTCAAAAAATAACTTCAGTGAAAAAACGGACTGTGTGACCACTACTGCGTCATCCGTACTGACGATGTCCGTACTGCACGGACGTACAGTCCGTAGAAATCACGCTCGTCTGACCCCAGCCTAAAAGGCCACTTTCCTATGCAAGATTTCTCTATTAGGAAGATGGTTTTGATGAAATTATTAATGAGAAAAGCAAATGTTTGAGCTTTCATCAAATGGAAAAGAAATTTAATAAGCGAACAAAACAATACAGTACAGACGAACAAGGAATACTTCATACACATATGTAGTTATCTGGAAAAATGACGTTTATACTCCGAAACTAGATGGTAATAGACACGGTCTGCTACGTTAATAGTGTCAGTTTCAAAGGTACAAACATAAAGAAAACAGGACATAAGTAGCAATTAAATAACATTAGGGTAATTAAGTAAAAGTTAATATCTAAAGACTGCTGAATGTTTGGGATTTTCCAAGGCGATTGAGGAACATGTGAAGCTACATGTGTCATGACAGACAATATGCTTTAGGAATTTCCCTAACATACAGCAACTACTAAGGTATTAAGCTACCTAAGTCTTCAAAGAAAAGGCTGTACGTTTTCCACAGTTTAGCTTGGGCTCACAGCCAGGTACACTCTAGCATTAATGAAAACTCTTATTATTATTTATTAAGCGCCAACACATTCCGCAGCGCTGTACAAGATGTAATGGGTAAAGACAGGACAATTCTACAATACATACAGGAGACAGGTCAGTATACCTGCCAGCAGATACAGGAGGATATGAGAACCCTATTCCTGTGGGAATTTACAATCTAGATGGGTGAGGGGATAGAAACAGGTGAGGGGGGGGGACTGCAGTGATGACTCTTGAATCCGTTCATGGACTATGCTGGAAGAATTGTTGGTAAATGCATCCAATTGCTTAAAAACAAAACCAAGATAACCCATTCAAACGTCATTGATATCGTTAAAGACAGACTTACAGTATATACCAAGGTATATGAGCAACACGAGAGCATGGAAACTCTAATACAGGAAGCCATCCTACTTTCCATCCCAGCCACATATAGCAGATGGATGTTTCTATTAGTAGAGTCAGGGTTTGGGTATAGATGGGGCCCCCTTCTTAATGAATTGTGGGTTAGTCCTAAGATAATGCCTCAAAGATAACCAATGATAAATCCATTGCTTATTGAAATATTGTGATAAATATCCACTTTTAGATTCTACAGTTTTTCACAGTATATTTGATGACAACAATTAAGACATGGACACACATGGAATTCAATAAACCGACTCAATGACTCTGCCGAACCAGAAGCAAAACGAATATTTCATTTTAATTATATCTATAAAGCTACACATTTTCATTTTATAGATTGAAATCCTGCAGATTAAAATATCAGGACAGGATGGTTTGCTCAAATGTCACTCCCGAAATATGTTGGACTTTGTTTTTTTTAATTAATTAATTAATTTATTTATTTATAAAGTATTTTACCAGTAAGGATACATGGAGATTCTCTCGTAAATGGCAATCATTCCTAGCTTAGAGTGCTTTTAAAAATGACATACACTTATTAAACATGAATTTCGTCTTCAAACCTACCACTGTTAACATTTGCAGCAAAATTATGTAACCAGATGTAACAAAGTTATAAAAAATACTTTTCATTTTCCAAGTTGTTAATTCACTCTTTTTTTTTCCATGGTGAGTTCTTTTTTGGCGCATCTGAGATCCCATCAGTCTTATGAAAAAGTAAATGCACTCATTTGCTGTTATTTTCCATCTTCCCAAGGTTCCACCTCAGCACTTCCCAAGAACAAATTCTTCCTCAGGCATGCTGTAAAACACTTAACACCATGAGCTAATAATCCCTAGTGATCAGAAACTGCCCATGTATACTATTAACAGAAGAAAATCATCTCTGCCGGTACATTTAAGGACACTGATTGGGCCCTCCAATAGATTCCCCTCAAATTATACAGCTTCAAATAGAATCCTATTCCAATATTTCTCAAATAACGTTCCAGTGAGAGATTACCACTTTGTTGTACTATTTCCTACAGATGATGCTTTAAAAAGTCAGAAATAAATCTGATGCACTTTTGTAAGTTTAAAACATTGTGTCATTTTCTTTTTTTCCCATTTTTTTTTCAATGATTAATATTTTATTTACTATAACAGAAGGTGATATTTTTAAATTATAGACATATTATGGAGTTGGAACAGGAGGGGGTGGAACAGAGGCGTTAAACATTAACCCCTCTTGACCCACTCCACACACCACCATCCTATTTTAACCCTATGATTTGTTTTACAACTCACTTTTATACCAAAATCAGACTCTAGGTCAGTGTTTCCCAAACCTGTCCTCAGGACCTGCTGACACGCCAGATTTGCCAGATATGTGAAGCACAGCACAGGTGATATGATTTGCTGCTCAGTGATTGCAGGATTCAGTCTGTATTTCCCCAAGGTGATCTGTAAAATCTGGCCTGGTTGAGGGTCCCGAGGAGAGGTTTGGGAAACACTGCAGGCATTGGCCAGATAACGCAGCTGCCTGCATCCTCAAGCCACAAATTTCATGGAAATCTGGACGCTCAAGCAACTAGAAATCCAAAGGCTCTCATACCACTGGACTCGAAGGGCTACTTTACCCCTCAATCAGGTCACTGTGTCCACTGTGTGGTGTCATTGCTTAGAGCAGTGGTTCCCAACCGCGGTCCTCAAGTACCCCTAACAGGCCAGGTTTTAACGTTTGCCTTGGGGAAATGCAGACTGAATCCTGCAATCACTGAGCAGCAAATCATATCACCTGTGCTGTGCTTAAGCTATCTGAAAAACCTAACCTGTTGGGGGTACTTGAGGACTGCGGTTGGGAACCACTGGCCTAGATTGTCCCTTTAATCACAAGGCTGTCCTTTAAAGGGTCACAAGGGAAGTTTGCAGCTCTGGTGGAATAGCAGGGGAGCTGTTATGATTAACGAGGGGCTGGTTGAATAGAGTCCCTATTATTTAGTAGGGATGTGCGTTTCGGGTTTCGGAATTTCGTGTTTTCGGATGCGGCCGAATTTCCGAAAAATTTTAGATCCGAAAATTTCAGATCCGAAATGTTTTCCGAGCCGAAACTAAATATTTTCGGATTTTTCGAATGGACTTGAATTGTGTCAAACGAGGAGAACAGATGTTCAGAAAAAACGAAAATTTTCTGAAAAACGAAAATTTTTCGAAAAAACGAAAATTCGATACAAAAACCGGGCAAAATGACACGAAAAATACGAAAAATGGTCGATATTCCGAAAAATGTGCAATTCCGAAAAACGAAAATTTCCGAAATTACGAAAAGTCGATACAAAAACCGAGCACAGTGACACGAAAATACGAAAAATGGTCGATATTCCGAAAAAAAAATGTACCCGAAAAACGGGCCGAACCGAATCGAATCGAAACCGAAATCGGTCGAAACGAGCCGAATCGAAAAGTTTAAAAATCCGAAAAATCGAACCGAATCGAACCGAAAAAAAAATCGGTGCACAAGCCTATTATTTAGTATGTATAAAACAAAAGGATACCTGTAACAGGGAGCTATTGGCCTTGAAATACAGATATTTTGCAACACACTAGGGGTCCTATTACAATCTTCACGCAAACGTTAATGCTCACTTGCATGAGCATTAACATTTGCTGTGGTATTTACCGCATATTACAATCCAAACGCAAACGGTTTAAAAAACCCGTTTGCGTTTGGTACCTTGCACTTCTCAGCGTGAGGTTACTGTACTTTGTGCTCCCTATACTTAACAGGGGGAGCGCAAAGTGTTAATCAGCGCTGGATTACAAATTCCCAGCGCTGATTAACGCCTGGCTCTGGTTAGCAAAAAGTTAACCAGAGCCTGGACTTGGTGTTAACACCAGGCTATATATTTTTTAGAAAGCATCTAATACTCACCCTCTGTCCCGTGGCGAGGACCGCGGCTCCAACTGCCTCCTCTGTCTGGCGGGAGCAGGGAAAGACTGGGGGAAAAAGTCCCCCCAGTCTCTCCCTGCGTATCACTACGCTGACTGGCTGGATCTCGCGAGGCGAGATCCGGCTGGTCATGTGACCGGCAGGGGGGAACTCAATGGAGTCCTATGGACTCCATCGAGTGGATGCTCGCGGCTGCACTCAGCGCTGCTGCGAGCATCCCGGATTTTAATGGGCGGTAACAATGCAGGACCATTTTTTGCACCTGCATTGTAATCTAGCGTTAAAAAGACGGCACAAGGGGGAAAACTGCGGGCACAGTTTTTCCTCCCTTGCGCCTGCGTTTTAACGCGAAGATTGTAATAGAGCCCTAGATGAGCGCATTTTTTTGTCCTCCCTTCTGTTTTATCCAACATTGTTTGCAATGTCAATGTACATATCTATTTTCATCATAAAGTCAGAGGCCAGGTCATGCTTTTGTATGGTAATTAGTATTTATCCATTAATTGCTGACTGCTTGAGTTGATCTGTAACACTCGTCTACTGAATCACAGACAAAATGATGTTTTCTTCCTCTCCTGGTCATACATCATTCGGCAGCCTATGTAAAGGATGCTCCTTCCAAGCATTTGTTTATTTGACTAACAAACCATATCCTGGTTGGCATACCGCCGGCGTGTACTCCAGGCAGTCCGCTGCTGATTAGGATTCCATCTCAATCTCCTATTTTCCACATGCAAGCTGATTTTAATCTGCATTGGAAGTGCAGTATTCACTTCACATCCACATTAGTTTGGGTAATTGTAGATAAGAGGAGCTGACTGTCAGTGTTCTTTTATACCCATCAGAGAGGATGAGGGGGGGGGAGAGAAAACAGTAACAGATGGGGCCTACACACATCCACACCAACTTCTTTCTGGAAGCTCTAGTTTTCACACTATACTTTTTGCTACAAGTTTTTTTCCCAAGCCCTGTGACACATAATGCTCTTTAATATCCCTAAAATAAAGGCGATACATGCTGTGGGTATCCTGTATGCAAAACAAAACCTGATAGCAAGAGTGGAAAGGCACCACTGAAACATATTTCAATCTAATGAGATGTGGAATGACTGAACCCTCACTTTTAGATTCAAAAGAGTTTATTCCCTAAGGGGTGAACTAACTTGTCACCGAATTGCACCAAACTGTGAATTTCACTATTCAGTGCAATTCGGGCCAATAGACTTATGTTTTAGTTATCCAGCAGCATGAAGTGTCATGTATAACTCATTCGCACTCTATCACACAGCACAATTCTTGAAATCATAGGAGACAGAAAAGTAAGAAAGAGAAGAAGTTACACTTACTGACACCAGCTGTTAGGGTCTCTGTCCCTAGCCGGGGATCTGGCGGAGGTCCCCCCGGCAGTCTACAGGTCTCTGATCTCTGCCGCGATCCCGTGGCGAATATAATGAATGACACAGACACAGGCTGTCTGGCAGAAATTGTTCATTTCATGTTGTTTACATTATCAGGGTAATATTTATAGGAAAGTATACAGAAGTGGATATGGGGTTCATCCAATAATAATTTTTTTTGAGAAAGTATTTTACCAGGAAGGATACATCAAGTTTTCAAGTGTGTCCTTGGTGGCGATTATGTACCGTTAGGTGTCTTGTCCAAGGACACTTACTGGAGAGGTGCTCTTGCTGGGATTCAAACCTGTCTCCACAGTCTCCTCAGCAGTAATGTTACCTCTACTCCACCCAGCCGGTACATCATTGACAGAGTATAATTATTTTTACTTGAAGACAATGACACTCATTTGCATATAAAAAGATGAATTTCACACCTTTTTAACCCATTCACTGCTGAGCCATTTCACCGATGTGTGCTGAGCTCATCATGTTTAAATACGATTTGAAGCTACATTTTATTATATGACCCAGACATATTAAATAGCGTTCTTTCCGGCAGACTCCGCAGATTCATAATATATCATTATTATATGTATGTCCTGCCTGTATATTATAACAAAAGATGTAATAAAATTAGAATTTTTAATCACCTACAGCGTGTAAAGTGTTTTTTTTTCACATTTTATCATGCAAGTTTTTGCGTTTATATTCTCTATGGGGTGCGCTTGTTAAAAAAAAATAGAAATGGGGACTCCTTACATTTTGTTGGGCGGAATTACGTGATTTTTAGCAAAACGCACCCAATAGAAAACAATCATTAGTGCAACATCATTGTTCACATTATAATTGAAGTACCGGCTGGGTGGAGTAGAGGTAATGTCACTGCTCTGCATGGAGAGAGCCTGTGGAGTCATGGGTTCGATCCCAGCAAGCAACCTCTCCAGTAAGTGTCCTTGTACAAGACAACTAACAGTACATACTCACCACCCAGGACATACTTGAAAATGAGAGAAATCTCAATGTATATGGTAAAATCCTTTCTCAAAAAAAAATGGGAACAATATTGCTGCATTAATAAAAAACACACACAAAAAAAAACACGCTTTTTTTAAAAAAATTTTTTTATTATTATTTTTATTTTTTTACTTTAAACATGGTCATGTTTGGTATCGTTCGAAAGGCCATGCTCTAGCACCCCTCTAGCTGCCACGGTTCGGGAGATATCGGGGCTCAAAGGAACCCCCTATCTCCATCAGGGGATTTCCTTGCGCGCCGTGCGCGATGACGTCCGGTAGTGAGGGGGGACCCGGAGGTGGAGCTGCCATCCAAGATGGCAGCCCCCACTGGAACTAGATCGCGATCCGGTGCCGAATGGCACCGAGTCATGATCCGGCATGTAAGGGGTTAAAAACAGGCATGGCTTAACGCCTGTGTCAGACGAACGCAGTGATCACGTCCGTGTTGCTGCACAGTTTAATGTCCATCATAGCATAGAATCATGAGCAATAGAGACCCACACACTAAGTGCGTCTGCACCGAACTGCGTACGCAAAACGCACGTGGCAAACGGATGCAAGTTAGGCAAGAACGTAAAACCGCTACCACAGACGCGCAGAGTGCGCCACGTCTGAGTAGCGTTCTGTGAGAATGATGAGATGTAAGATGCAGCGCATTTGCGACGTCCAGCACCTTGACGCACAAAATGGCTTTTCATATTCTTATCATTTTTCATATTAATTTTATTAAATTAGTATTTTTTATTCTGCGTCCGTCAAGAAAAATGGACTGTGTAGTGTCTACAGTATCTTCCATCAGTACGTCTGTCCATTGTGCACGCACACAGAGTGCGCTCAGACTGCGTTCGTCTGACTCTAGCCTTAAAGGGCCGACACTGCCCTTAAAAGCGGTGCCTGTTTTTTCTTTGCAGACCCTCCCAATCAGGAGGGAGAGGGATTCGAAAGGATCCCCCCTCCCTTTCAGGCGATCCCCCGGCATTGCCAGGGGTCGCCTGAAAATGACATCATCGCTCATGGCGCGATGACGTCATTGACGTCGGGAGGGGTATAAATTTGGCTTCTGACTTCAAGGAAGTCAGAATGCCGCGGGACCCCGGACAGAGTTTTTTTTTCGTTTCGGATCATTTTGGACAGTTGAAACCTATGGGTTAAAAAGCCTTGTTTCTTTAAAAAAAGTTAGAAAACCTAAAATTTCACCCAAAAAATTTCTAAAAAAGTCTAAAAGAATAATTAAGTAAAGAAACTTTCATTCTATTGGTAGTAATCTACTTGCCACTCTTAAATAGGAAATAAAAAATTAAATAACTCCTAAAAAAGCAAAAAACCAACTGATCAGAATCACCCGAAATTATCCAAATCGCCGAAATGATCCGAATCACCGAATCTAACAGAAATTTCGGATTGATTCGAAATTTCGGGTGGTCGATATTATGTTTTCAGAAATGCTCCCGAAACAAGAAAATAGTGAATTTTGTCCAAATTTCAATTCGGAACGGAACAAATTGCACACCTCTAATATCTCTAAGAGCCGCCATTCCTCGCTGCGGGACAGGAGGTGAGTATAGGATTCTGTTTTTTTATTTTTAGGTTGGTGTTAACGGATTCTGCAGAAGTGGAATCCGTTAACACCAAGTCCTGGCTCTGGTTAACTTTCTGCTAACCAGAGCCGGACGTTAAACAACGCTAGGATTTTGTAATCCTAACGCTGATTAACACTTTGCGCTCCCCATGTTAAGTATAGAGAGCACAAAGTACAGTAACCTCGCGCTGAAAACCGTTTGCATTTGGATTGTAATATGCGGTAGACACCGCAGCTAACGTTAATGCTCATGCAGGTGAGCGTTAACGTTAGCGTTAAGAGTGTAATGTAGCCCTATGTCTGTAAACAGCAGTGTTTCTTCCCAAACCCCTCCTCGGGACCCTCAACCAGGCCAGATTTTGCAGATCACCTTGGGAAAATGCAGACTGAATCCTGCAATCACTGAGCAGCAAATCATATCACCTGTGCTGTGCTTCACATATCTGGAAAACCTGGCGAGGCGGAGGGTCCTGAGGACAGATTTGGGAAACACTGCTGTAAAGGATAAACAAATACATGAAAAATTAAAAATTAGCAAATTAACATTACTTAATTTATTTTTATCTATCTCAGAATAACAATTTCTGTATGAAACTTCTATTTTACCCAATATTTAATTGTTGACTTCACATCCCATGTTTCAAATAAATGTTATGATAACATTTTTTTCAACAAAAATCGCTTGGTAGTGAAGGGTTTAAATCACGATTGGAACAAGCTGGGTTCCCAAAGCATTGGGGGAAAAATCCAAGGGCAAGTATTATGTTTCTAGGTATTCAAGAGAAAACTACCTGTTTTGGGAAATGAAAAGTAGAAATTTAATACAGATGGAGGTACCCTTGTGTTGTATCCCCAATAACAGAAATGGACAGGTAAGGTGTACTTTTTATTATTTTTTATATAAAGTATTATGAAGTATTTCCTAATGAAAACTTACATTGCCATGTGAAAAGTTGACCTTAACCTCCCTGGCGGTATTCCCGAGTGTGATTTGGGGTTAAATTTCACTACTGCGAACGGTAACCCGGAGCCACACTCGGGCTGGATGCATACTCACCTCCTCCTGTGCTCCCTGGCTGTCCCCCGCAGTGTGATCACGCGGAGCTGCTTCCTGGTAAGGCTCCCTGCGAGTCACACGATGCAGGGGGCGGGACCAGCAGCAAACTTAGAAAAAATTCATAAAACACTGTAATCCAAAGTGCAATGTTTATAAACGGCCACTAGGTGGCACTACAGGATAAGAAAAAGACCATACATCGTCTCACTCTTGTTTCCAGACAGATTTCAGTGTTTTTGTTGTATTTTATTGAATATCATTTATTTGCATTATTTTGGATAATTATTTTTGGGATAATAAATTATTATGTCGTGTTTCAAACTTTATCGGACTCCGTGTATTTACTATTTTTATTTATTTATTTATTTATAAAGGATTTTACCCGTAAGGACTCTTGATTGCACGGATTTCAGTGCGTGATTCCTAATTATTACAGGCTAACTATGTACAAAAACACGTTTCCTTTAAAAAAAAATTGAGACGCTTTTAGACACGAAATTTTGAAAAAATTAGACCGCCAGGGAGGTTAAGGCAGTCACATTTTTAATAAGCATTATGTAAATGTACAATTGGTAAAGGTAATAAGAAACAGAACTGACATTTTATATGCAGGGAAGGGAATGGGAGAAAAAATGTGAGGGATATCTGCCAAAGCGAGCGAGTTCCTTTTTTATAAACGTTTATTAAGTAATATAAAATTTCACAAAAGCTAATGAGGATAATAGGACACGGGCAGGAACATTTCTGTAAGCTATGTGCCAAGGTAAGTGCATGTAAAGAATGAAGAGGTCCGTCAAAAAAACTGATCCAAATAATTAATAGGAAAACATAGAGGCCAAATAAAGCTATCTGCAGGTATGTGTCACTCATCAGCATGTAGAAGTGTTGTGTCCAGGATCATATTCGACTTGAGTAACAGTATTTAGCATATAGGAATCTAATCCGTTAAAAATGTAAGACCATAGGCGTGCACACAGGGTGTGCCCAGTCACACCCTAATGTTGGCTAAAGGGTTAATCTTTGACCCCCTACATTAATATTTTGACTGTTTCTTACCTAGTTCATGATAAACAGCATGGACATTGAAAATATCCCTGCATAAACATTTCTAAGTAAGAATAACTGTTTTGTACAAAATTATCCAAGCATAGATATGCAAATGCAATTAATAAATGTTCCATGGGTTCACACCCTAATGAAATGGGTTGCGCACACCATTGTGTAAGACAATTCTGTTTGTCCATATGCCATCTATATCACAATTTGGTTCATCCTAATTTCCGCTGCTTTAGAGGAAACATTGTGGTACCAAAGCTCTCTGGCAGTGCAAGGGTTACTTTTTTGGCATTGGCCTGCATGTACTAGCCAGGTGCCACTATATGAAATAAAAGCACATACAGGTCAGAATGAGCAGTGGCACAGAAATATTTCTTCCACTTTCCGATCGTACCACTGAACCACCAGCGACTAGTCCACACTGCTCTACCAATGGACCACCAGGGAATTGCCATTACATTGTTACGTGGGCCCAATAGCAGTTTGTCTAAATGCCAGTTCTGGATGAGGTCCTGGCTTATAAACAAATCATGGACTGTCACTTGCGATGGCAGCTCTGATTCTGTTGAATGATGATATATGCAATTTCTACACAAACAAATATATGCTGTATAATGTATGTTAATTTTCAAACTCAACAGAAGGAATGTAATAGCAATTCTGTTATGTTATGTTAATGGTGGAAAAAATCTAAAGACAAATACCGCCATCTAGTGTTGAGACTATAAAGTAAGCCTCGAACAAGATGATTTTTGGTATCTGAATGTGTTTTAATTTAAAGAGAATAATGAAATGACATCATTTGATTAGAGGCAAACCTAGCAGTACATGGGTTTTCGTCCATGAATACAGCAGATATGAGAAGGAAGACAAGGGGCTTTTTTCCACCATAACCAATAATAGCAGCTCGCCAATGGAAAATCTTGCATGAGGGCTTTTACCATTTTCAACTTGTTGTTAACGGCTGTTTGCCTAGTGAGCTACTGTATAAGCAGCTCGAGACTGAATATTTGTAAGCCACATGCAGATATCTTGAAATATTCTTTTAACCCTTAAGTGACCAGGCAGTTTTGCGTTTGTCAGTCTGAAAGTGACCACTGCTGGTTTTACGTTTCTGTACTTGTGTTTGTGTTTAGGTCTAACTTTCCTCTTACTCAATTATGGAATGCACACATATTATATACTGTTTTTCTTGCCATTAAATGGACTTTCTAAAGAAACCATTATTTCCATCATATTGTATAATTTACTATAAAAAAAAATCCGAAATATCATGGAAAAAATGGAAAGAAACCACACTTTTTCGAAACTTAATCCCCAAAATCTTCAACTGCCAAAAAAGACCCCGGCTACATAGTTTTGAAATTTTGTCCTGAGATTAGAAATACCCAATTTTTACATGTTTTTTGCTTTTTAACCCCTTCACTGCTGATTCATTTCACCTCTGTGCATTGAGCTCATTTTGACCATTTTATGCTCATCATGATTAAACGTCAATTGAAGTCCTATTTTATTGTAGCCCCAGACAATTTTTTTTAAAAAAAAACCCCACATTTTACATTTTTAGTTATTTTACTTTTACACCACAACTAGTCATGTTTCATTGGAAAGGTCATGATCAGTCCTTTCCATTGATACCAAACATGAGCCTCTAGCTGCCATGGATCTGAAGATACGGGAATCCAGAGGATCCCCCTAGCTCCACTTGGCAGCTAGGGGGTTAACTGGCCGACTGACGTCATCGCATGATGTCCATAGTATGTCCTTAGTAAATCCTGTGGAAAATTCCCCTTAAGGACCATGTACATCAGTGGTCCTTAAGGGGTTAAGGAGTACTGTCTCGAGCCAAGAGCTATGTTGGAGTAACTCCCTGCTCTTGCTCTGTGCCATCATAAACAGCTCCTAAACAAAGTATAGGAACTGTTAATATACAGTAAGGAGCCTAATGTTGAATCACAAGCAAAGTATGCAGTTTGCTTGGAATCCGGCCCAAGGAAGGTATGCAAACTTCCACAAAGGCATAAACCACATCACCATACTTGCCTTTTTAAAACATTGAGCAAAGTCTACATGATTTGTCTGTAAATTTATAAAAGACATATCTGTGGAAACAGCTAGCAGGTTGACATTGACTTTTCATTTTTACCGAGCATGTCAGTGGTGCCAATGGAGAGCCCTGTTCTAATAGCAATGTTATGGTTAACAAGTAATCAGAACTTATTAATCATAATTATCATAATGGCTCCCATTCTATTCCAGTTGAGTCGTATTTGCAATGTCACTTAACACAAACAATAAACTGATTAAAAAAAATGATATTCCCTCTGGGCCATGCTAAGAGAACAGTGGCATCCTCCTCCTCCTCCTCTTGCCACAATTAGAGGGAAACTGGAACCAGAACCTTTAAGGTGGTGCCTCCATTTTTGTTTGAATACGTATATACAGTATTCTACAAACTGTTGGACACGTAAGTCCTGCATTGACAGAGATATTGATATGGCCCTCAGTAGGTATATTATTTTAAAAGTAATTGAGTTTTATACTATAGTTGCAGAGTGGATTTAGAAGTGAGTTCCAAGCAGGGCCGGTGCTAGACTATTTTGCGCCCTAGGCAAGACTAGCTACTTGCACCACCCCCAAAAAAAAGAAAGCTCACATGGGTATATTTGCCCCTAGCTCTCACATGGATATATTGCCCCCGCTCACATGGGTACATTTACCCCCAGATCACATGGGTATATTTGCCTCCAGCTCTTACATGGGTATATTTGCCTCCAGCTCACACATGGCATGGAGATATTGCCCCAGCTAACACATGGCATGGAGATATTGCCCCAGCTAACACATGGATATATTGCCTGAGCTAACACATGGATATATTGCCCCAGCTAACACATGGATCTATTGCCCCTGCTAACAGAACATGGTCTCCCTCTAACTCTCGTGCTGCCAATCACTCCCACTCCCACAAATCCCATTCCCACCTTCTCTTTCTCACCCTCCTGCTGTTACTCTATTCAGGTGACATATCCCCTAACCCTGGCCCCACAACACATCCAATACTTCCCTCTCATCCTATCTCCATCGCACATAAATCACCTCCCTGCAAGCCCAGCAACCTCATTCCCATAATCCCTCAGCGCCTGTCCTCTTTCTCCTGCGCCCTCTGGAACGCTCGCTCTGTGTGCAACAAACTCACAGCCGTCCATGACCTCTTCCTTTCAAACTCCTTCAACCTCCTAGCTTTAACTGAAACCTGGCTAACTCCCTCTGACACGGCCTCCGTTGCTGCTCTCTCACATGGCGGTCTACACTTGAGCCATACCCCCAGACCGGGTGAGAGAAATGGTGGCGGGGTCAGACTCCTGCTCTCTCCCACCTGCACCTACCAGCATCTCCCTCCACCCCCGTCCCTCTCCTTCTCCTCCTTCGAGACACACTGCATCCGCCTGTTCTCTCCTCTGGCTCTCAGGGTGGCAGTCATCTACCGCCCACCGGGACCAACCTCCCAGTTCTTTGACCACTTTGCTACCTGGCTTTCTCACTTCCTGTCTTCTAATCTTCCATGCCTAATTCTCGGGGACTTCAACATTCCCATTGACGATCCTTCCGCTCCTGCTGCCTCCAAACTTCTTTCACTCACGTCCTCCCTTGGACTCACACAATCCTCCCTCCTCCCTAACCACCGCGATGGTCATGTTATTGACCTGGTCTTTTCCAACCTCTGCTCCATTTCTGAGTTCAAATGTCGCCCTTTCCCCATCTCTGACCACCACCATCTCTCTTTCAACCTATCTGGACTTCCTAAACACCCTGCTCCCCCACCCCGCACACACACTCGCAGAAATCTACATGCTGTGGACCCCCATCAATTCTCCAACCTACTTCACCACCTCCCTCATACCTCATCCTTCACCTGCCCTGATGCTGCCACTAATCACTACAACACTACGCTTATCTCTGCTCTAGACACTCTTGCTCCTCTTCAACTCTGTAAGGCCCCACGCCGCCAGCTTCAGCCCTGGCACACCCTCCAGACTCGCTACCTGCAAAGATGCTCCCGCACCGCAGAGCGTGCCTGGAGGAAATCCCGCTCTGAAGCTGATTTTGTTCACTTCAAGTTTATTCTCCGGTCATACACCTCTGCCCTCCACTTGGCCAAACAATCCTTCTTCTCATCTCTTATAGCTACGCTGTCCTCCAACCATAAACGGCTCTGGTCCACCTTCAACACCCTCCTCTACCCACCTGCACCTCCCCCCTCAGCTGCCGTCAGCGCTCAAGACCTGGCAGACTACTTCCTCAGTAAAACTCTAACTATCAGAAGCAACATCCCAACACAAGATAGTTATCTGCCACCTCCACTCCCACAGGTCCCCTCTGCCACCCTCTGCCGCTTCCTCCCAGCCACTGAGGAGGAAGTCAATTCCTTATTGTCCTCCTCACATCTCACCACGTGCCCGCTCGACCCCATTCCCTCACATCTAATTCCTCCCCTCTCCTCCTCCCTCACCCCTGCTCTCACACACATCTTCAACCTATCTCTCTCCACTGGCTCCTTTCCATCCGCCTTCAAACACGCGCTAGTTACCCCTTTACTAAAGAAACCATCCCTAGACCCCAACTCTCCATCCAACTACCGCCCTGTATCCCTGCTTCCCTTCACATCAAAGCTCTTAGAAAAACTAGTCTTCAACCGCCTCTCCCTCTTCCTGTCCTCCAATTCCCTACTTGACCCCTGCAATCTGGCTTCCGTCCCCTACACTCAACTGCAACTGCCCTCACCAAAGTCACCAACGACCTCCTAACTGCTAAAAAACATGGCCACTATTCTATTCTCATCCTGCTTGACCTCTCGGCTGCTTTTGACACTGTTGACCACCCCCTCCTTCTACAGACCCTCAACTCTCTGGGTCTCGGTGACACTGCACTTGCTTGGGTTGACTCCTATTTATCCAACAGGTCCTTCTGTGTGTCCTTTGCTGGTAACTCCTCCTCTTCATTGCCTCTATCTGTTGGTGTACCTCAAGGCTCTGTCCTTGGTCCTCTGCTCTTTTCCATCTACACCTCCTCCCTGGGCAAAATCATCAACAGCTTTGGCTTTAATTACCACCTCTATGCTGATGACACTCAGATCTACCTCTCTACCCCTGATCTCTCTCCCCCTGTCCTTTTAAAAGTCAGTGACTGTTTATCTGGCATCTCCTCCTGGATGGCCTCCCACCACCTAAAGATCAACATGTCAAAGACTGAGCTCCTACTTATTCCTCCCTCCAATGCCTCCCCACCTCCTGACTTCTCTATCACGGTGGAGGGTATCACCATCTCCCCATCAAACCAAGTTCGCTGTCTTGGAGTTACACTTGACTCTGCTCTTTCCTTCTTCCCCCACATCCAGTCTCTTTCCTCCTCCTGCCGATACCAACTGCGTAATATTTCCAGAATTCGACCATTTCTTACCGCTGTCACCACAAAACAACTCATACACGCCCTGGTAATCTCCCGACTCGACTATTGCAATAATCTCTTATCTGGCCTCCCTCTGTCCCGCCTCTCCCTCCTACAATCCATCCTGAACGCCTCCGCCAGGCTAATTCACCTCACCCGCCGCTCTGTCTCTGCCACTCCCCTCTGGGAGTCCCTTCACTGGCTAACCATCCACTGCAGAATTAAGTTCAAAATCCTTATCCTTACCTACAAAACCCTCACTAACTCAGCGCCCCACTACCTGTCCTCACTAATCACCAGATACACCCCAGCCCGCTCCCTAAGGTCAAACAGTGACCTGCGCCTAGCTTCTCCCCGCATCACCTCTTCCCATGATAGACTGCAGGATTTCTCACGCGCAGCCCCCACTCTCTGGAATGCTCTCCCTCGTACTGTCAGACTTTCCCCTAACTTCTCTTCCTTCAAACGCTCCCTTAAAACATTCCTATTTAGGGAAGCCTACCACCCAACTCACTGACGCAACCATCAATCACTCTCACCTTACAGTCCTCTCCTCCTGTTTCCAACCCCAACCCTCCTAGATTGTGAGTTCCTACGGGAATAGGGCCCTCATCTCCTCCTGTACTGTTTGTCAAATGTTGTTCAATGTATTGTAACCCTGTCTATACTGTGCATATTGTACAGCGCTGCGGAATATGCTGGCGCTTTATAAATAAAGAATAATAATAACACATGGATATCTGCCCCAGGCTCACACATGGGTATCTGCCCCAGGCTCACACATGGGTATCTGCCCCAGGCTCACACATGGATATTTGCCCCCAGGCTCACACATGGATATTTGCCCCCAGGCTCATACATGGATATTTGCCCCAGGCTCAAACATTGATATTTGCCCCCAGGCTCACACATGGGTATCTGCCCCAGGCTCACACATGGATACTCGCCCCCAGGCTCACACATGGATACAAGTGCGCACATGGATACCTGCCTCCTGCGCTGTCTCCGTCTTCCTCGTAGCCAGTCCCAATGCGTGCTGGCGTCGCCGCTGGCGTCAAGGAGACGGAGGCGTGGACTTGGTCCAGGAAGCTGGAAGCACCAAGTCCACGCCTCCGTCTCTTTGACACCGGCGGCGACGCCGGCACGTATTGGGGCTGGCTGCAGTACGCGGCCACCCCAGGATGCCCTGCGGCCAATTTTTTTTTAAGAATTGGTCGGGCCGGCTGCGCCCTAGGTGGGCACTGCGCTCTAGGCTCCCGCCTAGCTGGCATAGCGGCAGCGCCGGCCCTGGTTCCAAGCAGTAGAATTAATCAGTTCATGATAATGTTGAACACGGATTCAATAAAATAGGCTTGTCAGATCCTCCATGTTTTAGGCTAGGGTTAGACGAACGCATTTTTCGCGTCGTCCGTGAAAAAGTGCGTTCAAACCAATGGACGTATTTTTCCACGGAATACGCGATAGCGGTCAAATGATGCGCATTTTCGTCCGTGATTTTGTACGGATCATCAATAAAACCCTTTTTGTGTCTGGACGTTATGTTGGCCGGACATTAGCAGCGTCTGACGTCTCCTAATCATGCACACACGCCGCTAGCGGACGCAGCGTACTCTGTACATCAGTACTAGCGGTTTCACGTTTTCTAAAAAATGCGTTTGTTTGCCGCTTGCGTTGCCCGGCCGAACTTTTGTGCGGCCGTACTCCGTATATTGCCCGTCATTGGCCGTCATTTGCTGCTACTACAGCCGTGATAAAGTGCAGCTGCACGCGTGTTCGCAGTGCGTTCATCTGACCCCAGCCTTAATGGATACATATATAATCTGTAACTAATAAAATTTATAATTTGGTCATAGTAATGACCCAAGCATGAGAAAAATGCAACCCTGCATTGTATAGAATTCATTCATATGTTGCATGCAAGATATCAAAGAGGCACTACCTTTCCTGTGCTCTCCTATGTAAACATTTGGCTTATCTGGCAAACGTGCACAATTAACAGGTGGCACAAATGATATATAGGAATGAAAGCATAAAATGTATTCTACGGATATTTATTTTAAGTATTTTCAATTTAAACTGGATGGAGTATGGAATGTTTTACACATTTTATCTGTATTTTGTGATTTCACTTTGTCATTTGGTGATTCCTAACCAATCAATCCCCTTTTTTGGTAAAAAAAACCCTCCCAGTAATCAAGCATTTGGGTGGAGTAGAGGTAACATCACTGCTCTGCGTGGAGAGAGCCTGTGGAGTCATGGGTTCAATCCCAGCAAGAGCACCTCTCCAGTAAGTGTCCTTGGGCAAGACACCCAACGGTACATACTCGCCACCCAGGATATACTTGAAAACAAGAAAAATCTCAATGTATCCTTCCTGGTAAAATCCTTTCTCAAAAAAAAAACCAATTTCAGTAGAGTCCATCTTCTGGCCACCATTTTTTCCAGAAAAACAACCGTATAGCATTCCAATGCAAGATTGTATGGATTGCTAATAGAGGGGATGTGGGTCCCCAGCTATACACAATTTATTGTGTTTCCTTGTGTTTAGCTGGGGACCCACATCCCCTCTATTAGCGATCCATACAATTTTGCATTGGAATGCTATACGGTTGTTTTTGTTTTTCTTGTATTTAGGAGGGTTAGGCCCTTGGGAGTGTGGGTTTGAGCACCATCTAGTGGTCCCAGGTGGGATTACTTTTGTGGTGTGTTCACCATTTTTTCCGGGCTGGTGCCAAGATTTTTGGGCACACAAGCGCAGGTCCAGTTTGGTACATCTGACCCAGGAAACGATATAACAGGAAATGCATATGGCAACGGTGTGTGTGATATGTATGTTGGGCATGTGCATATAGTTTCACTTTTACTGTATACCATGTATATAGAGTCTGTATATAACAAACATACGTAAAGTATAAGGTGTATTTAACGTACGTTTGTGTTATATAAAGTGCACTGTATATAGCAAGAGAGATTTTCCGCTTGACTTAAATAAGACAGGAGCCATTATATAATTAACAAGTGGGGCTAGTATACTCAATAGTGCACTTGTTAATCATTGCAGCTGGGACAGAATAGAGGCATGCGATAATCTGTAAAATGATTAGATTAATTTAATTTTGTCAGTTAACACTCAACTAAGGAGAAGCTCATAGAACATACTAAATTCACAAATATTTTTGCCAATTCAACTGGCGGTCAGAAACAATACAAAGAAGAATGTCATTATTACATAAAAAAAGGTAAAGATATTCCAAGTTCTTCCAATAATATATTTTTGGTTTTCCAGAGCTGCAGACCAGTGGTCCATTATGTTTTAGAGCTTGAAATGTTATGATTGATTTAATCTTTCTCTGTACAATTTACATAACTGTACTTGGCATTTTTGGAACATCCATTTTTCAGGATATTTATTTATAAAGTATTTTACCAGGAAGGAAACATTGAGATTTCGAAAATATATATGGTATAACCCCTCATCAGTAGCATTGCAGACAGTATAAAATGTGGAATATAAGGGGGTAACCCTGGAACATGAAAAACTATAGAGGGATGCTGTGCTGCTGAGAGAAAAATGCTTATTTTTCTGTACACAGTCACTCTCTGTATACTCCTGATGACGCCAATCTTCATGGCGAAACGCGTAGAGTAATTGAGTGAAGCTTTTTGCAATTTTAATCTTTTTTTATTTTGCTGTTCTCTGGTAGCCTTTTTGTCATCCTAATTGCTGCAGCCCTGCATATGCTGGTTTGGAGCGCTGGCTAACTACAGATCTACTTTCTCTACCCTACTACACTAAAATACTCTTTATGTTGCAATTACACTCCGGTTTGGAGTCTTTCTGTCTCTTACCTATTACTGCGGACCCACAAAGGCCCGCTTCTCTGCTCTATTAACTGAAGTAAGTTAGAAGTGGGTGTGTGTGTGTGTGTACCCAGGAGCTTTCTGCAGTGTTACCTGCTTGCATATATGGACCCTTAGGCCCCCGGCACACGAGCGTATTTATGGCTCATATGCGCCCGCACTTCCCTGCGTCCGTGTGTTTTTGACGGGGAAGGCCATCCACCAGACGTGAAAAAGCCCTCCCCGTCAAAAAGCTAAACGGACGCTGAAAGGATACAAAGCGCGATTCTCCATAGGAGGATCGCGCTTTGTACGCTGAGCGCAGAGAGTGGAAGGAACATCCACTTTCACGGACGTTCCTTCCTCTGCTCGGGTGCCGCCAGCCTTAGTAGGCCATATTCCTTTTCATGCCAGACACATTGAATCAATCCTTTGTGTTCACTGTGGTACCTAACTTGTTGTCAAAGGTTACTGAGACTTTTAATATTTTTGTCTTTTGTCTTTTGTCTTTTGCTTTACGCATGAACAAATGTTAAGTTTTATTTCATTTTTCTCTCAGCAGCACAGTATCCCTCTACATTTATACATTAAGATTTCTCTTGCTTTCAAGTATGTAGTTTTGGGTTCAAGAACATTGAATTGTTACAGAAATACAAAGTAATAAAATGCAAGATATTAAAAAAACAGCACAGATATACAGAATAACAGAAAATAAATATGTAGGAAATATCGTCACTATGTTACATGTTTACAGGCGCATTCTGTATTGAGGTATGTTAATAGAGAATAGATCTCTTAAGTGACTTTAGACTGGGGGAAGATTTGGTGTCTGGGAGGTTATTCCATAATTGCGGTGCTCTGTAGGAAATTGATATGTATACAGCTCATGGATATACATTTACCTTAAGAGATTTGTCTTACAGGGATACTTTATTAAAAATAGAATATCCCTTTCTTTTGCCTTTTTAATAATTGTAATTTTTAAAAAAAAATTAGATTTTACTCACCTTTTTGTCTCTCGCTACCCACTGCTCCTCCTCTTCACTAGGGATGAGCTGTTCGGTTCGATCAGTTCGGAGTTCGACTCGAACATTGGCAGTTCGAAAGTTCGCGAACTTTGAACTTTTTGGCGTGTTCGGTTCGAGTTCGATTAAAAAAAACACATTTTGAAAAAGTATAAAAAATGCTTAAAAACTACTAAAAAATCTAGAAATAAAGAGACTCTTTACTGCAGAATATTATAAGCAACGGTTTATTAGATATTGAATTAAAAAACTACCTAATGTCTAGGTGCAAAGATTCACACCTCTAAATGACCTGTGCTCTCAAACGGCGTAAACAACAGGTGTTTAATTAGTGTTTGGAAATAACATGTGCTTCTAATTAGTCTCTTCTCATGAATTTGATACATTGCCTGTAGACTGGGTGTGGCCTGCACATGTATGAACAAACACTGTGCTTGTTCTGAATTCTAAGAAGTGTTAATTTCTACTATATGATCCTCTGATATGCTGTTTAACCCCTTAACCTCCCTGGCGGTATTCCCGAGTGTGACTCGGGGTTAAATTTCGCTACTGCTAACGGTAACCCCGAGCCACACTCGGGCTGGATAGATACTCACCGCCTCCTGGCTCCCTCGCTGTCCCCGCAGTGTGATCGCAGCGAGCTGCTTCCTGGATGGCTCCCTGCGAGTCACATGATGCAGGGGGGCTGGACGCAGCAAACTTCATTCACAATACTCACTGAATACAAATGGAAAAGTTTATGAACAGCCACTAGGTGGCAGTACAGGATAAGAAATAGACCATACCTCGTCTCACCCTTGTTCTCAGACAGATTTCAGTGTTTTTTGTTGTATTTTATTGAATATCATTTATTTGCCTTATTTTGGATAATTATTTTTGGGATAATAAATTATTATGTCGTGTTTCAAACTTTATCGGACTCAGTGTATTTACTATTTTTTTTAAATTAATTAATTAATTAATTTATAAAGGATTTTACCAGTAAGGACTCTTGATTTCACGGATTTCAGTGCGTGATTCCTAATTATTACAGGCTAACTATGTACAAAAACACGTTTCCTTTAAAAAAAAATTGAGACGCTTTTAGACCCAAAATTTTGAAAAAATTAGACCGCCAGGGAGGTTAAGGACCAGGGCTCTGTAAAGCCAATCATTAATTATGTAGATGTTACGTCATTTGTCATCAAGGGCTTAATAAAATCTTTATCACACTCCTTAGATTTAAACGTAATATTCCAGTATTTGTATGTCATGTACCTCTCCCGAAGGGCCTATGTGAGCATACAATTATTATTATGTTAGAAATGTCTAATCATAAAGCGTACAAGCTGAGTCCCTAGAGTCTCTGACTATCCATTGTCATATATACCTTGCTTTATACATATAATACATTCCCTCATTTAACAGGATAGTAGCCAGTCCCTGTGCATTTTAACCCCTTAAGGGTGGCTAGGTGTCGTGTGTGGGTCTCTGATGGCGATGTTTCTATACATCCTACAAATCCGCCACTTCACGGGCAGGTTATGGGAACCTCCTAGGCAGGATATTTGAAGGAATTTTTCGTTTTTATTTTTAATCCTTATTTCATGGAAAACTCGCGGTCCCTTTAAAAACGTTTTTTTTTTACTTTTTGTCCTCGTTTCCTGTCCCCCCAGGGCACTACCAGGACCCCATACACCTTTTATGGCAAATATCTTGCATATATGCCCTCTTGGAGGGCACTCTAAAAACCGAACTTTTGAGTCCCATTGACTTGCATTGAGTTCGGTTCGAGTTCAAGTTCAAGTTCGAACTCGAACTTTTGAAATTGTTCGAGTTCGAAAGCGAACCGAACACGTGGGTGTTCGGCTCATCCCTACTCTTCACCTCCGGGTCTCCCGAACCCAGAAGTCCCTGAAGCTTTTCTATGCAATTTTCTTTCCTACCCAACTTATGTAGGGTAGGAAATATGAATTGCCCATCACTACAGGACATCCACACTTTACGCTTACAAGTTCTGTAGCGCTTCTGCAGATCAATCCATCGGCTGCCTCTCTGAGACTGATTGCTACCGCGACTGGTCTCAGGGATGGTGACGTCGGCATGCTGTGTGCTGACATCACTAGTGACCGAAATTCAAGAGTCTCGACTGCTTGTGACGTCGAGTGGGGTGAAGGAAACTCCTCCATTTCACCCAGTGAAAAAAACACAAGCCAGATCCCAACCTGGCCGTTCAAGCTGTACAGTGTAACAGCTTGAGTACTGTGCTTATTTTTTCCCATCCTATTCCGAGACGTGTGCATGTTACACCAAGTTACTGTACATTAATATCTCCTATACTTTGTACGGAGACGCTAAGGTGGCCCCAGCAGATGGAGAATGGCTATTCGAACCTGCTCGTTCTGCATCTGACTGTATTCTAAAAGGTAAAACGTCTTTAAGACCCTGTTGTTATGTGATTGCGCTTCTGCACAATCACATAACACACAAAACTAAGCCCAGCCAAAAAATCCCATTGTCACCTAAAAAACCTTGGTGGCAAGAGCGGCTCGATCCACTGCTTCCTCACTCTGCAGGCAGAGGTACAATGTGAACAAATATTTCCCAGTATTCCTCCACATATCCCTCTGTCGCCTGGCCAGATCTCATTCGCACAAGCTCTCCTCTGTCTCAATGGAGTCCTATGGACTCCTGGAACAGATAACATCAGAGGCGCTGGTGTTATGTTGTTGCGACTCGGCAGTATTACGTCTGGAGCTGCTGGCAATGCATTAAAGTTGTACGCAATGTATGGACGCTAAAGACAAGCCGCAAATGGAAAATGGCAGGCGCATATGTTTTCCTTTTGCGTCTCACCGTTTTATTGTACAAATTGTGATCTGGCCCTAAATCAGGGCAGGGGGGGGGCACTAGTCATATCCTGAGCATTTTAAAACTATAACGTGGTCAGGAAAGGTAGTTTTTCCCTTTTTAAATTGATTGACTTGCAAATTTCTTCACATCTTTGATATGATTGATTGATATATCAATCTATCCATTCTAATTTGTGGATAAACCACTGCTCAGCCTTCTAATTTTGTAGGAAAAAAAAGTGCATTTAAAACTTCTAATACCTGGAAAACCGAATCGACCGATGGGATTAGTTTGCCGTTCTGTTAATCCTCAGATTAGAAGCAAAGGATCTAGGTTCCTGTTATCAGGTTTTTAATGGTAAATTGCAGTTAATGTCCTGACATGTAACTACAGCCTTAGCTGCCAAAGAGAATTGACCTTGGGGCACAGTGAGTGGGGAAACAAAGCAGTCAAAATAAACCTTTATTTTAAAATAGGAGGGAAGTGAATTTAAGTTTTCACCTTCTGTTTTCTAATTGTCATAGCCAGGTCAATTGATTTAACCCGGTCATGACCTGTCATCTCTTAAAAGGAAATATCTGGGTGTGTAGAATTACAACCTGACACTTTGAAATTGGTTAAGGGTACAGCTGCTGCCCCTACCACTAATATGGCCTTTAACCACAAATGACACTTAATTAAATGAAAACACAAAGCCCAGGTGTGAGCAGTGGTTGAGGATTTTTCCTTGACAGGGAGCAACTTGAAAATGTTTAACTCCTTCATATCAGTGGTGACAGTTTTGGCACATTACATGTCATTAAATAATAAAGGACTGTCAAAAATGTGCTACTACAAAAATGTGTTATGCAGAGAGACAACATATTTCTTCACGAACTGTCTTTCAGTGGAAACCTAAATTTTCAGGATTTCTCTGGCTGGACATGATCTGAAACGCATAGTATGATAAAGGATGTTTTTAAAAAATGCAGTATATTATTTTAACCCCTTAGTGACCGGGCGGTTTTACACAAATCCGTCCTTTAGTGCAGTGTTTCTCAAGTGGTGGGTCGCGACCCAAAAGTGGGTCGCGGCCAGGGGTTGACTGGGTCGCGGGGCAAGTGCCCCCAGGTCTCTCGAATGCCTGGGACCCGCTGATGCATCTTACATGCGGCAGCGGGTCCCAGGTGGCGCGGCTACCTCCGAATGTTCCCAGGCGCCACCTGGGACTTGCTGCATCAGTAAGATACTCTGAAATGGCAAGGTGGGAGGGGGAAAGAATCTGTAATGGGAGGTGTGGGGTGGGACTCAGTAAATGGCAGCAGCTCTGTACTCCCAACACCAGGAGCCACTGTGCACAATGCACATCTCAGTGAAGCAAAGTATATTTATATAGGCCAGCCTCCCATGGAGGCATTTTTTGAATGGCTTGGACCAATGGTGCTTTCACATTGGTCCAAGCTATTCCATTGTTCTTCAGTGTCTCTCTGAGGCACCGAAGAGCATAGGTTCAGGAAGTAGGCGACACCAGACGCGCACTGCAGACTTCTCAATCTCTTGGCCAGGTTGAGCTTATGCGATTAGCGTAGCGTTCAGCTACGCAAATTGCGTAGGCTCAGGGAGGGCAGGCTGCTATGAAAAAACAATGTGCGCAGAGACAGGCGGCGGGGGAGCACGGAGCAGATGAGTTTAAGTTTTTTATAATATTTTATTAGTCATTCAGTAGTGACTTAAATTAGAGTTGCTTTGTCTACCATCACCCCAGACTTTGAGACACTTATTAAGAGCAAGAAGCATCCCCCAATTTCCTCTCAAGTTCTAATTAATTGTATAGGATTCAATTATAGTTTATTTTATTGTTTTTTTGCCTCAACAGCAATTTTCGTTTTCACTAGTTCTGTGATTACTGCTCTGTCCATTTTGGAAAGAATCCCTGTTTGTTTCCAAAATTGTTTAAAAAGTGAATACATTGTAGAATATTGCACACGTTGTTATGTGAAATAAATTACAATGTTTCAGAAATGCAATTATTTTTGGGTCGCGACTTAATTACTAAGGACAATTGTGGGTCCTGAGGGTCCACAGGTCGAGAACCACTGCTTTAGTGACCGCTGCTGTTTTTACGTTTCTGCGCTGTTAGTGTTTAGGTCAAATTTTGTTCTTACTCAACCCACACATATTATACACCCTTTATCCCGCCATTAAATGGACTTTCTAGAAATACCATTATTTCCATCATATCCAATAATTTACTATAAAAAAAATATGAAATATGATGAAAAAATGGTAAAAACACACTTTTTCGTAATTTAATCCCCAAAATCTACAACCACCAATAAAGACCCTGGCGAAATAGTTTCAAAATTTTGTCCCGAGAATAGAAATACCCAATTTTTACATGTTTTTGCTTTTTAACCCTTTCACTGCTGAGCCAGTTCACCTATGTGCCCTGCGCTCATTCTGACCATTTTGTGCTAATTATTTTGAGATGACAGCCTAGGTCCTATTTAATTAACCCCCCCAGACAAAAAAAACATTTTGTTATTCTATTTAGTTGTTTTCGTTTTTTAAACCAAACCTGGTCATGTTTGATATCATTGGAAAGGCAATGATCAGGCCTTTCAAATGATGTCAAATATGACCATCTAGCTGCCATGGATCAGGAGATAAGGGGATCCTAAGGATCCCCCTATCTCTACATGGCAGCTAGATGGTTAACTGGCCCACTGACATCCTCACATATATAGTGAGGTTGTCAGTGGGTGGGGGGGGACCTGGAGGCTTTGCTGACATCCAAGATGTCAGCCCCCCTCCAGGTTCGAATCTCGTTTTGGCGCCAATTAACACCGAAACGCGATTCGGCGTCAAAAAGGTTAATGCCATACACCACTAAAAAGGGGAGACTCTCCCCTTTTCAGCGGTGCAAAAAGCATCTCCCTAGCTTCAATGGTTGCGGAGATAGAGGGCTCCGAAGGAGCCCCCCTTCCCTCCATTGATTTGCATGGGGACGCCTGCTGATGACGTCACCACGCAGCGTGGCGATGTCATCAACCTCGCCTGCCCATGTAAATCACATGGGCAGGCTTCCTACCTGCCAGATCGCCAAGGGATCTAGCGAGGGAGGTAAGTATCGGGCGGGAGGGGGGTTAGGCGCCGCTGACGTACCCTGTACGTCCGCGGGTCTAAGGGAGACCTGTGGACAGGACGTACAGGGTATGTCAGCGGTCCTTAAGGGGTTAAATGTATCTTTTTTTATAGTGCTATTAATGCAGTGATCTCCCAGATATTGCTGATCTACAACTCACAGAAATCTTTGCAGTTAGAACTGCCATCAGAAATCCTAGGGCCTCTTATTAAACCACTGGTTGGGCCTCCCCTCCTCCCTCAGCTGCACCATTATTCCAGTAAACTGATTTAAAATAAAAACATTAACCCTCCTCTTCTGCTTACCTGATTGTCAGTGGACACAATGAACACATGTCATAACAGGAACAAAGCTCATACTGTATGTATATTTTCTCACATGTGGATTCTTTATGATTGGGAGAATTAATACCACGCTCACTTATCATCTATTGGCCTTATCCTTGTTTGAAAGCACCTGGTAGTGTTATCTGTTTAAATACATATGTGTGCAATATTGTAAAATTGGAAAGTGCGCTGGTGAATCAATTCATATTTTGCATTCCTTTATGCACATGCCCCTGTACAATCAATCCCTCCACTATCTACATCTCACCCTCCATTCTCTCTTCCCACATGGTGGCTTCCCATGAGCTTATTTTTTCCTCAGAAACCGGTCTCCCTCTATTTTTCTGATTTTACAATCCTCCCCACTCACACAAAACCCATTCCCGCCTTCTCTTTCTCATTCTCCTGCTGTTACTTTATGCAGGTAACAGCTCTCGTAAACCTGACCCCAGAACAACTCCGCTACTTCCTTCTCATTTCATCTCCCATACAAGTAACACTACTCACCGCAATCCAGTAACCTCATTCATATATGCACTCAGCTCCTGTCCTCTTTTCTCCTGCACCCTCTGGAACGCTCGCTCTGTGTGTAATAAAGAGGTTGTGGATAGTTGTAATAAGTTTATCTCCAACACGTTCAACCTGCTAAGCTTTTACAGTCAGATACCTGACTGTTTCCCTCTACTTCCGTTGCTGCTCTCTCATGGCACTTCACTTCATTCATACCCCTAGATGGCGAGAGAAAAATGGTGGTGGGGTTGAAATTATGCTCTCTTCCACCTGTACCTACCAACACCTCCCTCCACCCCCATGTCTCTCCTTCTCCTCCTTTTGAAGTACAATGCATCTGCCTGTTTTCTCCCTGTGCTCTCAGGGTGGGAGTCCACTATCACCCACCTGGACCAACCTCCCAGTTCTTCGACAGCTCTGCTACCTGGCCTTTTCACTTTCTACTAACCTTCCAAGCCTAATACTTGGGAACTTCAACATTCCCATTGATGGTCCTTCTTCCCCCTGCTGCCTCCAAACTTCTTTCGCTCCCATCATCCTTTAGATTTGCACAATCCTCCCCTCTCCCTCAGGGCCGGATTAAGATCTCTATGGGCCTGCAGCTGAAGATTTTGGTGGGTTTTTTTTGGAATTTAGTGAAATGAAAGCATATTTTAGGTTATTTAATAGTGCAGATACAGGTATATCTAACCAGCTGATACTGTGTGAGTAAATTTACATTCAGATTTCAATCATTTACAGCGTGTAAAATAATTTTTTCATATTTTACCCAAACCTTTGTGGTTATATATTCTATAGGGCATTCTTGTTAAAAAAAATTGAAATGGGATCCTGTTACTGCATTTTTCTGAGAAAATATACAATTTTAACCAAAAAAATGAAATATTTCCCTTCAGGGTTATTCAGAGAGAGGTGAAAAGCAGGAGAATGACTGGAGAATGCAAAATTCTAGGTCAAAATAGCCTATTTGTAAAGTGAGATGAATGTGAGAATTTTTCTGGTTTGCCTATTTTTACCTAGAATTTTCCATTCTCCAGTCATTCTCCTGCTTTTCACCTCTCTCTGAATAACCCTGTATGTATAAAACACAGATCTTGCTTCCAGCGTGGGAAATGAGAAGGTGAGTAATGGCAGTGGTATTGCTCATTTTATACGTGACAAATGGACGATGCCATTGCATTGGAGCTGAAAATAAGGAGATAAAACGTTTTTTTGGTTTTCTTTCTTTTAGATTTTACATGGTCATGTTTGGTATTAATGCAAAGGGCAGACGCTGACCTGTCCAATGACACCTCCCTTGACCTTGTGTGGTGTGAAGATTAGTGACGTAGGGTTCCCAATTCCCCCCCAGTGCAGTTTGCTGCAGATTTAGGTTTTTGGTGTAACAATTCGTAATAACGGATCGTGCCATCACCTCCACACTTGAGATGGTGAATTAGTGCAGCACTTTATAATTGAAAAGTGGAAAGTATTGCTGTGTTAGAAAGAAAAAATAAAGAAATATTTATTATTTTATTTTTATTGTTACCTAAAATCTGTTCATGTGTGGCATCATTTGAAAGGTCATGCTCTGATCTTTCCAGTGATACATCACATGACCCTGTAGCTGCTATGGTGTTGGAGATAATGGGGTCTAAACGTCCATCAATGCAGACATTTTTATTTTTTCTCTAGGCCTATTCTGGGGCATGGGCCTGGAGCTGCTGCTCCATCTGCCCCTATGTTAATCAGGCCCTGCTCTCCCTACTCACCGCAAAGGTCATTCTATTGACCTTGTAATCTCCTACCTCTGCTCCATTTGTGACTTCACCTGTCGCCCTCTCCCCATCTGGTTTACCTAAGCTATACAGTTATTATATTCATACAGAAAATTAAAATCTAACAGGCACTGCGAGTAAGATGCTGGTCCTAGATCAGAGGTTATAGGCTGAGGGAACTGCTAGGGGAAGCAGTCTATTCAGGTAGGGTGGTAGCTTCCCAAAGCTCTTAAACACCAGGTTGGAAAGGTGAAGGGTGCGTCTAGATTCCAACGATGGCCAGTTTAGTTCTTTTAACATGTCACAATGATGGGTCATGTAGTTACATTGTAGCACAAAGTGGCAGAATGAGTTATACAATGAAGTAAGTTTATGAAGGTGCGTTTGCAGGGCAGCTGCCTACACTACATCTCCGTATTCAATAGCCGGCACAAGCATTTGTTGGACAATCTGCTTTCTTACCGCGGGGCTCAGTCAGGATTTGTTTCTGTACAGGCACCTAGTTTGGGGTAAAGTTTAGATGAGTTAAAAAGGGCTCCAACATTGAGGGAATTACTGTATCGTTACACAAGAGCTCACGGTTATTGAAAATACTACACTATGGTAGTCCCTGTTCCATATATTTTTTTTTTTATTCTGTTTTATATACTTGATTCATTCTTGCGGAGTTGCACTATTATTTGACTATTTGTTTACTTAGATTTTGAAGTTACTGATTAAGCAATCGCATCTTGGAACCAGAATACTAAAGATAATAATTATCTCTTTTGTTTAATATATGCATGGCTTTATATGCATAAAACACGAGCACAGACACTTTATATACGCCATTTGATTGGTTGGGCATTACCCCCCCTCACTACCGATATCGAAATATATCGTGCTTCAAAGGCACCATCTGGTGCCCCGATATCGAGATATCTCGATATGCTGATCTACAGCCCAAAAGCAAATTAAATTCATTTGCTACAAACTAATTTCTTTGGGCTGCAGAAGGTGCCCCCAAAGTTTTAGCCCTGTGGGCATAATGTCCAAAGAGCTGAAACTGTAAATCAGCTGCTCAAAGCTCTGAAATGTTGGGCTTTCAGCAGCTGATGCAAGGAGAAATAGAAGAAAATAGATCAGCCGCTGAAACCTCTAACTCAATTTGGCAGTAGATGGCGCCATCTACTGGCCAAAAATAGGTTATTTACAGCAGGGTACACGCTCAAATATTTCTTTAAAATTTATTAATGATTTTTTACAAAAAAACACTGGTTTCTGACAATGTTTTTTTGGAAAATCACTTGGTAGTGACGGGGTTAACAACAATATAAATTGTGTTTTTCACATTTTTATCTTGCGCCACATAATACTTATGTCTTTTTTATTGTATCTGTGTACTTTTCTAACGTTTTGTACTATATTGGCAGCACACTTATCATTTTATACATCCTTTTATATGTAAAATTAGCACTTAATTGGAGCGCCGTGTATATACATTTTATTTGCATTATTCACCTCACCCTCCGCTCTGTCTCTGTCGTTCCTCTCTGCGACTCCCTTCACTAGCTCCCCATCCACTGCAGAATTAACTTCAAAATCCTTACCCTGACCTACAAAGCTCTCATTAACTCAGCTCCCCGCTACCTGTCCTCATTAATCACCAAATACACCCCAGCCTGCTCCCTAAGGTCAAACAGCGACCTGCGCCTAACTTCTTCCTGTGTCGCCTCTTCCCATGATAGACTGC
The DNA here is from genome assembly GCA_009667805.1 of Leptobrachium leishanense. NCBI lineage: Eukaryota > Metazoa > Chordata > Amphibia > Anura > Megophryidae > Leptobrachium > Leptobrachium leishanense. The sequence continues at coordinate 143,510,752 of CM019067.1, forward strand.
AGGATTTCTCAAACGCAGCCCCCATCCTCTGAAACGCTCTCCCTCGTACGGTCAGACTTTCTCCTAATTTACCTTTCTTCAAACTCTCCCTTAGACTTCCCTGAATAGGAATTTCTTACCACCCGATTCACTAATACACTTCCCCAACCAGTCCATCACTCTCACCTTGTAGTTCTGTCCTCCTGTTTCTCACCCTCCAACCCTTCTAGATTGTAAATTCCCAAAGGAATAAGGCCCTCGATTCCTCCTGTATTGGTTTGTCAAATGTTGTTTGGTCTCAATGTATTGTAACCCTGTCTATACTGTACCCATTGTTCAGTGCTGAGAACTATTTTGGCACTATATAAATAAAGAATAATAATAATGTCTTGTGTACCTTTTGCAGTATTTGACATCACAAAAACCCCACCCAAGGAATTATAACTCCATATACAGAAATTATTAAAATACCGTAAATTCCCCTACTTTAGCGCCCATTGCTACTTCTATTTTGTAAATCCCCTTGTTTGCTCTAGGCCAGCATTAATTACAAAACTAGAGTTGTATCAAGCTGGATATAATGATTTAATGTGGAGGGAATATCTAAATTAGCAAGTGCTTCATACAACAAAACATAAGGATTTAAACATGAATATGTTATAAAATGCAATCCGGACCGCCATCATGGGGGTGATTGCCCATGATATGTCCAGGGGCCCTGTCGCTTCAGGAGGCCCCAGTCTTTGCCAAACCAAAATAAGGATCCATCCATGTCACCCAGATCTTGTCCAAGGGGATACTGGGAAACATCCTGGTGGGCTGTGGCATTTTGGATTTGTCAGAGCACTCTGAGTCTGAGCAATTAGGGTGGTCAACTCCAGCTAGGGGTGCAGAGCAAGTGCTAGACCAGTGGTTCCGAACTGTGGTCCTCAAGTACCCCCAACATGCCAGGTTTTAAGGATTACCTTGGGGAAATGTAGACTGAATCCTGCAATCACTAAGCAGAAAATCATATCACCTGTGCTGTGGTTCAGATATCTGGAAAACCTTGCCTGTTAGGGGTACTTGAGGACCGCGGTTGGGAATCATGTGCTAGACTTTTTACCCTTTTTATGGACCACCAGGAATTTAGCACACTGCATGTAAAATAAGGAGAAGAGGAGCAAAATGTTTTATTTCTAGTTAGTTTACAGAAATGGGCAGCTGAGGGAAGGGGTTACCATCCAGTGGTTCAGTAAGGGTCCCAGAGCTGGTAAGCTATTGAAAAGATCCAAGGATTTAAGGACCTTATCAATAGATCACTTTTTATTCCTATTTCCTCTACTTCAAAACCTACAAGTGTTACTGTCAAGAGAGTGGAAGCTGGGTTTTAATGGAAAAAGTCTAAAATCTTTACATGTCTTTCTGACCTAGAATAAAAGGTAAAATGTCTGGTTCTTGTTTGGGGCAACGCTCTTCATCTGTCCCGATGCAAATTGAAAATCTCTGGGAGCAAACTGAGCATGCCTAAAATGGACATACATAGGGCAATTTTTGAAAAAGCCCCAAGACCTTCACATACTTAGTTTTGCTCAACATCTTCTCCAAACAGCCATCAGAGAGGAGCAGGCATCCCAGGACTGTAGTCATTAAAGAAACAATGACACTACCGCTTTTAACAGTTACAACATAAGTTTGCAAGTTTGTCTTTGATGAGAATTTACCCTAACAAAGTGTTGTTAGCCTCCTCCAATGCCAAGTGAATTTCACCCTTTATAATGGATACTTCTAAACTTTATTGGTGGGGCACTGCCATGTCTGCTCCTATAGAAGAGCCTTCTCTGTACACAGTAATAAATAAAAATAAAAAAATGTTGGAAACATAAGTCAAACGCATTTTTCTATAAAAAAAACCTTTTCTTTTTATTGTGATATTTACAGACAGTTATACAGCAAGAAGTAAAATAAAAAAAATGTTACTCATATAAAATTAAAAATTGTTATTTTACAATATTTACAAAGATAATAATATTTGAATTTACCTTTGATCATTCAGTTAGTGCTATTCAGCTTTTTCTATATTGCATGCATTGATATTTATAGACATTTACTGGACAGAATTTACAAATGTTACTTTTCGATCTTAATACCAAAATATAGGTTTTCTGTCAGTTGTAGATATCCCTATATAAGAAATGGAAATATTAGGCTGATTTTAGTCCTTTAGCATCAGATGGCTCAGTAGCACAATCCATTGAAATGTATTGCACACTGCTTTGGCATTCAAAGGGTTATAGAAAACCTTACAGGCTGGATTACTTGATTTTTGTTAAGTGCTTTTAATATCAAACATATTTTAATATATGCTGGAGAATAGTTCACAGGCAATACAATATGTCTCTTAATCCTGAATTCCAGTTATACCAAACCAAATATTATTCTATCATATTTGTCAACATGCTTGGTACAGTGACCATTCAATGCATATTGAATGGTCACAGTGATCGGAGTGTACTTCTCCCTCCCATCCCCATCTAGTGGATCTCAGAGGGCAAATTCAGCCCATCGAAGGTGGGGTATAGCTCTGCACAAAAAGCTGAGATCAGGGAGCGCTTATCTGGTTTTGTAGAATAGGTTAGGAAGCAGGCAACGGTTTCAAAGCGATGATCAGCCAATGGCTCTCAATGTGCTCGCATTAAGAGCCATTGGATTGGACTAGTGCTCTATTGACTGTCCTGCCTTCCGCTAGATATGTGATAGCTATGGCTTGACAGTAAGCCTAAAGCTAATCAAGTTGAGGGAGCCTGGCACTAGAATAAAAAAAAGGTTTTATATTAACTCTAGGATTAAAACATTAGGGGTACAGGGTGAGTCTGGCGGAGTTAATGTTTAATGCTTCCATTTTAGTCCCCCCCTAACCTTTTAACCTTTAAACATGGATAATTTAAAAAAAAATCATGGAACTGGTAACACAATGACCTACTTGACAAAGTTAATTTTGGATCAGAAGTTGAAAGATTTTATCTGCAGAGAAACGTGCAAATTAATAAAAAGTGACATAACTATCTAAGAAAGAAATAGAATTGTAATATTCAGCTCCTCTTCAGATCAGACTTAAAACCTGTCCGTTTTATACAAAACCGAAGAAACATGTAAGTCAGTTATGCAATTCAAACACTTTGAGAGCCACTTATAAAACACATTCCTGGACTAAAATTGTGGGGAAAAGTCACCACGGAAACTAAAGAAATGTGACTGAATTTTATCCACTGTTAGAACGTTTCTGCACCTTAACATATATATATATGACCCATAACATTTGAGAGACCATAGTTTCCACAAGTATTCCATATCTGTTTATTGGCTCAGAACTTGTTAAATTACTGATATGTGAGGTTTTAATAAGAGTGCTGTAGTAGTTTAAAGTGAATTAGTATAAAATTGTAAAATATCATTATAATACAGAAATACATTTCTAAATCACAATCTACAAGCAACCACTTAAAATAACTAGTAAATACAGACTTACATTCACAATTCAGCAACATACTGCGACAGCATTCATGAACACATTGTTTTTCCCATTGCTACATGGAACAACCTAAATCTCTTTCATAACCTGCCTTACTGTGCAGTATGTTGATGGTCCCCAAGATCTTCAGGTAACCAGGATACAGTTGTGTGTCTCCTTCTATTCCCACTCTCTGCAAAAAAAATAACTGATAGGGTCCAAAATAATAGGAGAAAACCCCAAAATGGTGTCTTTCTTTTAAATGAGAGTAAATATTAATCCCAATATGGCCTATGAATCAGAAAATGTGCAGATATCCTATTTTTCTTCACCCCATATAGTGGAGATACATCACTCTGTCACCCACTTACTACACGTAATGTCGTTTAATAATACCCAAAATAGGTGATGCAGTGTTTAATTGTGCCCTAATTATATTCATTCAACTACCAACTGGATCACGATTATCTTTAAATCTAAAATTAAAATTTAAAATTACATCTAAAATATTCTGAAGCCTCTGTTCCATTCACTACTTCACTCTTCAATGAAACAAAGATAATAGAGAATGTTAGCTAACTTTCATTACGTAACAAAAATATATATATCATATTACTTTCACGACTACTTGGATCTTCCATAACAAGTGTAAAATAATAAATGTTATCCTGGAAGATAGACGTGTGTTTGCCATGGTCTATATCAGTGGTTTCCAACCCTGTCCTCAAGTACCCCTAACAGGCCAGATTTTAAGCATTACCTTGGGGGAAACGCAGGTTGGATCCTGCAATCACTGAGCAGCAATTCATATCCACTGTGCTGTGCTGTGCTTCAGGTATCTGGAAAACCTGGCCTGTTAGGGGTATTTGAGGACCACGATTCAGAACCACTGGTTTATATTATGTGTTGCCCTGGATAACCACTATTGTTCCTTATGCAGACTCCTTAATTAGAATAAAAACCCCAATCCATTGGATATTATGGGCAAGGTTTCAATGGAAAATAAAGAAGGGAACAGGACATCCAATTGAGGGGTAAATGTTATTACAGATACAGTAAGTGTACATAACACAATATACACATAACACAATGTGCAGAGGTTCCATTCTCTTGATATTAACTTTAAGTGTGAGTGACATCTGTTTCCTTTTTTTCCCTCAATTCTGTTCCTCTTTCATGTCTAGGAAACTGAGGATGGACATGGCACCTTGGCCAACCTAACATCATCAGTGTGAGATAAAACCCTCTTAGGTGTGGTATCACGTACAGTTTTCTACACAGCAATCTTCAACTCCCATAAATGTTTTTCATTACATGTGTCCTTGGTTGGAGAGAGTGTTATGGAAATTGCAGTTAAATAACAGCTGGCAACAGGGACAAAGTGGAGCCAATTTTCCGTCAAAGCAGTGGGTGGTAGTGTACCATGGATGTGCTGGGGTCTTGGGTATTTATTTATTTATTTGCAAAGTATTTTACCAGGAAGGATACATTGAGATTTCTCTAGTTTTCAAGTATGTCCTGGGTAAGACAGGCCTAATACAACTAGCATGCATGGGTAAGGCTTTGCGTTGGTTAGGGTGTTCAGGAGTGTGATTTGGGCTCCAGCCTAAATATGTAGCTTTAGCAAATATGTAGCTTTTTCACTACTAAATTCACTGGCAGTACATGGTCTTGCAGGAAGACTTGCCTGGTGTCTAGAGCCACCCCTAACAATTACAAAGCCCTAGGCTTTGTGGGACCCCTGGCCATGCTTTCAAAACCACATTATACCACCTCATTGTACTCCACCTTTTTCACATACAGATACACTGACACCCCCCCCCCCACTGATCTTCACAAATAAACACCCCTCCCCAACATGGCAGATGTTGGCAGTAGCGTGGGGCCCCCCAAAGGGCTCTAACACTAACGTCAGCGCTAGCTTAAAGGAGGTCATAGCGCTGTGGCCAGATCGCCTTCAAATCGCTAACGGGTTAAAAAACCTGTTAGCGCTCATTGATTAGCGATTCGGAACGCGAGTTTATTGTACTTTGCGCTCCCGATACCTAACAGCAGGAACGCAAATTGCAAGTTCAGATTAACTAACGTTAGGATCAATTGGTCCTAACGAAAAAGTTACCACCAGCTCAGAGGTGTAGGTAACAGATTCCGCTGCTGCAGAATCTGTTACCTGTAGCTCAAAACCTACCTAAAAATGAAAAACTAACCTCGCATCCCATGGCGAGAATGGTGACCCGATCCACTTCTTCTGGCCACTGGGAGACTGGGGGAAAAAAGTCCCTCGTCTCCCTCCGCGATCACATTGGCGACCAGCAGAATCTCGCAAGTGGTGAGATCCTGCACCTCATGTGACCCAGCAGCACGATCTGCCATGGAGTCCTATGGCAGGGATGCTGGGGACGGCACTGTAACGCTGCCCTTCGCATATGCAAGCTTAGCAATCGCTAAGAGGTAGGCTGCCATACTCGGCACCTGCCCCACAATCTGCTGGGGAAACCAGGACACTGTAACTTTCTGGGTCCCTGGCACCCCCTCTGGCTAATGTGAACATTGCATCCAAGTTCTGGACATTTCGTTTCCTTTTGGACTTCAAGCGCTGGAGCCACACCTGGACTCTCTTCTGTTCTAATGAACTCTGTATATAAGAGAGGCATCGTCCAAAGAAGGGCGCTGCCTCATTTTCATTTATGTTCTCAGTTTGATTCTGTATCCTCATCTTGATTCAAGCCTCCTTGTGATCCTGATTTTGGTTTCATTGTATTTGCAGTTCTGGTTAGGTGCTATTTTGCTTTTGTATTATCCTGTCTGTCTTCAGGTTACTTCTGTGTCAGGTATAGTCTTGCGTATTACCTGCTTAGTTATGTTTATTTCTGTCTGCTTATTGTTACCCAGGTCTTCCTTGGTTGTTTATCTGGTTTAGTGATTATTGTATATTTAGTTCAGGTCAGTCTGCCTGCTTACTTGTTGATTTCTGCCCTGATTATAGTCCTGTATCTCGTATTGCTTTTGTGTCTCAGTATTTTGGTTTCTTCCGATGTTTTGCTGAGGGTTTTCAGGTCTCTAGTTTCATGTGCATTTTGTTCTGGTTCCTCAATGATTATTTAGTTTTGTTGTAATTAAATTCCTTGTTTTCCTCTTATACATATCACGGTTCATGACTGATCATTGCCCATTTAGCTCACACCCTTTCTGCACCATGTCAGGCCAGGTCCCACGTAACAGACGCAAAGGGGAAGTTAGCGAACGTGATTTTTCCCCTTAGCGTCCTAGTTTTAGCTCAGGGCACGCAATAGTGCCCAAAGTGTGCACCCTGCTCACCACACCCAAAGGCAAGGCTTGCTGGTGTCCATGATGGGCTGTCTGGACATGGCTGCAGGTTCAGTACTTAGTGTTCAAAACAGAGGACCACCCTTAAACCTAACAAATCAAAATAGGTGAATATGATGTATTCTCCACCTCTGGTATTGCTTCAAATTTCACCTGAAACTGTTTTGGCCTAAAATGTAAAAACAAAAATTGTAATTCTACGAAAACTCATTGCTTAGAATATAAACCCTTTAATTATTTTCCTTAAAAATCTAACATCCATAAATTGCTGGAGCTGCATTACTTTATTCCAAGAATATGTTGAATACCAATGAATTCCCATTTATAAATAAATTATTGTATGCATGCCAGAAATACATCAATTGTGCATCCTATTCCTGGTCCTTTACAATGCCTGCCAGAAATGTTTTGACAAACAAGGTTCTTGTTGGGTGATCATTATGTGTGTATTATAAAGGAATAAGGCATGCCGATGACTGACAAATGTGTTTGCATATAATAACTGTATGGCAAATAAATGAACTATTCTATGCACTTCTTAATATGCAGTCAGTCATGCGACTTAACTATCATTAGAACTTTCCAGTGATACTATGGCACGGTCACGTTTGAGATTTCCCATATATAGTTGAGGATTATGAAAAACTCAAACTGGTTAATTCAGAAATATTGTAGTTTGAAGCTGACTAGCGTAACTTGGTTGCAAACTGTACTCCAGGAAAAGGCAATGTCTTAATCTGTTGAATTCTGCACAATCCAACTTTTGAACCAAGTAAGCAATCATAAATACACGTACCTAATGGACTGACTTAAATTCCACTGAAGTGGCAACAAATAATTTGGAGAAATGAGACAAGTATGGGTTACTTTGTCTTTTGTAGGGCATTTTGGTGAAATTAGGCAAACCGTGGTCCTTCTAGCTATACCTTACATTTGTCATCACAGTTACTTCAGGCAGCACTGGGATTCCACCACATATTGCCTGATAAGCAAGACATGAAGATATCAATGACATCTCACTGTACCTGCAGGATAATGTGACCTAGACCTCCACATGAATTGTCCAGGATCCCTGTCCAACTTTCAGGATCCTTATCTGATAAGAGTAATTGCTGCACTTGTTAATGTTACCGACTTCAGGACAGATTCTATTGCTGATGCTAAAATGGGGATGCTGACTGGGGAAAACCTACAGGTTTCCCTAGAGCGTCCCAATTTTAGCGTGAGATTCCAGGACAGGCGCTAATTCAGCACCTTGCCCCGGAACCATGTGCACACCGTCACTAGGAGCACCTCCTGGAGTCCATAGGACTGCATGGAGGTTTGCGCTGGAGGGGTGTGAGCCCTGCACAATCTCGCACAGTGCCGCAGAGTGAGTGCTGTGGGAGACTGGGGACTATTTGTCTCCAGTCTCACTCTGCTCCAAGCGTCAAGAAGCAGCGGATTGAGCCCCTGTTCTCACCATGGGATGAGAGGTATAGGATTTATTGGTGGGGTTTTAGCTGGTGCTAATTGATTCTGCAAAAGCGGAATCATTTAGCACCAGCTTTGGGTCACCGTGCGCTACTCAACAGTGCGGTAATTAGCGCTAGAACCTTGTTATACCTTAGGCTGGGGTCAGACCAGCGCACTTTTAACGTGCGTTCTGGCGCACATAATTACGGCCGCACTAGCAGCAGATGACGGGCAATGACGGCCAATATACGATGTACGGCCGCACAAAAGTCCGGCCGTGCAACGCAAGTGGAATTTGAAAGCATTTTTTTGAGAACGCTGAACCGCTAGTACTGACGTACTGAGTGCGCAGCTGCGGCATAGCGGCGTGTTTGCGTGATTAGGAGATGTCAGACACTGCTAATGTCCAGCCTACATAACGTCCAGACGCAAAAAGAGTTTTATTGACAATCCATACAAAATCACGCCCGAAAATGCGCGTGGTCTGACCGTTTTTGCCCATTCCGTGAAAAAATACGTCAATGCGTTCGGACGCACTTTTTCACGTTCGCGGGGAAAAATGCTTTCGTCTGACCCTAGCCTTACTTAGCCTAACGCTAATTACTGATTGCGCGCCCCATGTTAAGTATAGAGTGTATTTTGATGTGTATCTCAATATAAAAGTGAGTATGGGGTTAGATGCGGATAACTGTCACTGTTTATACCTTCTCCAAAGGTTTATATTGAATGAAAAATGATTTATCTGTAAGAGGAGTGGTCTTATTTTAATAGCCTTTTATGGTTTTACAGGTAACTGTTGATTGATTCTTTGGTAAAGAAAGGGTTAATGGCTTATATATAATGCTGTGAAGAAATTTGCCGTTATGCTAGAGGAGGCTCCCAGGGGCAAGGTAAAACGTGCTGCAGACGGACAGTACAGAGAAGTCTGGGGGCCCTATTACATTCCTCGCGCATTGTTTTGCGCACGCGCAAATGCGCATTTGCGTGAGGGGCAAAATCATTAGCGCTGAACGTCGTATTACGACGTCCGCGCAAACGATGCGCATTTTCGTCTACCGCCAATGACCCTGCGTGAACGAATTTGCGTGCGCGCATCCTATACTTAACATTGTCAGCGCAAATGCATTCATGCGCTGGTACGCGGATGGTATTACAGTCTTCGCACAACGAAAGTTTGCGCGAATTTTCGTAACGTCTTTGAAAAGCTGGTGGTAACTGTAAATTTGATCGTCCTGGGCGAAACAAAATACACCAGCATGAAAAAAAAATACAGCACAGTACAGTTACACATTCTACACATACCCAAACAATAAAATTAATAAATTGTTTAATTTCTTTTTTTTTGCTGCAGCATATATACGCAGATTGACTTTGACAGGCGCAACAACCAAACGTTAGAAAATGGTGGTTCTTCATTCTGATTGGCTGAATCCCATGAAAAAAACAGTCCGAACAGATTTTACACAGATTTCTGCGCGCAACGTACTTTACGCACATTTTTGCACGTCGTTTTTACGCACGAAAAAATGCGCTCGGATCGTAATATCACATTCATTTTTGCAAGATAACGAATTTTGCTGTGCGCAAAAAAAATTGCACTGCACGGACGAAATTGCGGGAAGAATGTAATAGGGCTCTGTATGTACGGAGACTGCCCACGTTGACACTGATGCAGATGCTAGTGCAGGAAAATTGCGGACCTCCGATTGTAAGCAGCTTGGAGGGGCTTGTACCGGCAACAGTAGACTGCTCATTCCGAGGTGGTGTCTATAGTGGTGACTGTGCTCTCATTGACGGATCAACAGCAGTAACATTTGAATCTTGTCTAACAACATCAGAGGATCCAATTTATTGGAGATTTTGATACTAAGGGATATTATGTATCAGGACTAACACCTGCATCTAAGCGCCAGGGGAGATATCATGTGGCAATTTATGTTGGAGCAATTCATATATGAGGATTATAGACTTAGGGCCAAATTACAATCTTCGCGCAAAAAAAACAGTAACGCGAGGGGTAAAACCCTTTGCGCTGAACGTCGTATTACATTGTCAGCGCAACAAACGCACGTAATCGTCTACCGCGGGTGAACCTGCGCGAGTGTACTGTACTGCGCGCGTCCTATACTTAACATTGTGAGCACAAACTCGAATGAACACTGGTACGCGGATGGTATTACAATCTATGCGCAGGATTTAACGCACAGCCTTTGCGCGCATCATTTTAGCAACTCCTAAAAGCTGGTGTTAATGGCAAATCTGAACAACCTGGCCGAAACCAAATACACCAGCCCAAAAAAAAAAAAAATGCAGCAAAGCATAGTTACACATTCTACTCATACCAAACCAATAAAATGGAGAAGTTGTGTGTGCATTTATTATTGTTGCAGCATATATGCTCAGATTGACAGGCGCAAAAACTTAACGTGAGATAATTGTGGTTCTTAATTCTGATTGGCTGAATCACGAGAAAAAAAACAGTCCGCACACTGATTTCTGCACGCAACGTTACTGCGCGAGCATTTGTGCGTGTCCGTTTTACGCGCGTTAATGCTCGACGGATGAAAAAATGCGCGAGGATTGTAATTCCAGCGTTAATGTTTAACGCTCGGCGCACAAATTCGCGCGTTGCATGCGCGTTTTTTCCGTGAAGAATGTAATTTGGCCCTTACACATCTTTTATGTATTTTCCACAATTTCTCTTTGTCTTTTATATACATTTGGCATTTTAAATAAATTGTGTGATTTTTTTTTTTTTTTTATGGACTACGTTGACAAGATTTTTTTTTATTATCATTTTTTTGTTTATATTATTTTAATGGATTACACATATGCACAGCTATTTAGATTCCTTTGTAAATACTACAAGTTGGAGTAGCGTTTGAAGTGAATTTCCACCTGTGGATGTTTTTTGGTTGATTTGGAATGGGGAAAGGGAGTTGCCTAAGGCTGCAATATTCACCTTCCTGGTTTTAAGACATTTATACTAGATCAAGAAGATTGCTAGTGTTTCACATTTTTTTAGTGATTTTGAAGATATTTTTTTTCACATTTTTACAGGTTTGGAAGGTCACTGGCTTAATTTATTACACTTGGGACTATGATTTATTGAAAAGACGTGTGCTAGGGTTTTGGGTTTATTTTGCAGAAATAATCACTTACTGTTTGTTTACTGTTCCCAAATCAACCATATTTTTCAGCGCATTGAATTTTTTAGGCTGCAGGATTCACTATGAATTCTACATACTGGAGAGGAGCACTTTCATATGCTGCTAGTAACCTGAATAGTTGTGAGATTTCCATTCATGGCTATTTTGAGGAAACTTGGAGAATAATACAATTAATTTGTTTTGTATTTACCACAAATTACTCCCACCCATACTTTTTGCTTATTAAACAATTTGGAGGTTACAGCTGATGTGAGTTTTGTCTTTACATATCTCCAATATTGGATGCGAGAGTCTATTATAAGACTCAATCAAATCTCTGTAATCCTACCTCTGGCATCCAGGTGGGTTAAAATAAAATTTTAATTTATTAAAGAAACAAGGTCTAGGCATTTTACATTATAAATTAGCTTTGGCTCAATGGTTAATGTAATTCTTTCAGTAAAAGATGAAAGCTTAGAAGCACCTGCTTGATGTTAGTAATTATTATATTAGTATAATTAATTGCTACTGTTAATGTAAGACTCAATGTACCCACTTACAGTTTGCTGACTTGTTCGACTATTATAAATGCACATAAAATCTTTACAGATATATTAACCTGGAAATGTACTTCTCTGGACTAATGCTGCCCTTTGTGTAGATCATCAACTGTTGAAACAGCAGTTTCCATGATGCTTTTGCTAATGGAGCATTCTCAAGATTTGTGATTCTACAACATCTAGGAATCTACTTTGCTCTTGTCTTTTATCATTGCAGGAACATGCTAATAAATGTGTCGGAAATGTATTTGCTTATTTAAGTAGGTCAACATAGGCCATATGTCCCTGTTTCACTAAGGGCACACCAACATTAACAGTAATTAATTTTTTAACTTCTGTCAATTATTAACAAAGTGTTCACAAGTACAGTTACAAAATATAATCAGAGATACTACAGGCTTAAAATGAGTGGGGAATGGAGGGGTTAAACATCAACCGCTCCTCATCCCATTCCTTTAAAAACTCACCTGAATCCAATGCTTGTCGCCTTCTGAGCCCAACCTCATGTGATATGCTTCCAGGAAGAAGGCATTGAGAGCTATTGGTGGGAGATAGTGTCACAGTCCATGCCAAGCGCCACGGCACGCACAAAGAAAAACTGTGGCATGACTGATCCAACCATGCCCTGAGGCCTAGCAGCCTCCTTCATGCACTGTTCACATTAGCGTCCAGGTGTTGGAGTAGCCTGGAACCCCCATCCCAGACCTCAATACACCAGCCCTGGCATTCCCTGCCCCAGCACCCTCATCTGACATATTAAGCAGTAGCTAGCTTCAGTAAAAGGCCACACACCCCTACCAACCTTGCTTCATCATTGTTGCTTAAATCCTCACAGAGATGTATCCTGAACTCTACCTTGCTGTGAATCCCAGCCTGACGGTGAACACCAGCTTCACCATGATTCCTTATCCTTCAGCCGGCTTCTCTGTACCCTGTGCGTCTCCTGTCTCCTGCAATCTACCCTGCTCCCTGTACCTGTTCCCCAGTATCCTGCCTACCAAGTACTCATTGTGTCTTCAGGTTCCTGTTTCCAGTAACTACATTTCCCACTATCTGCAGCATTTTGTCTGGTCAGCCCTATTGTCCTGTCCCTCAGCGTCCGCCTGTTCACTCTCCTGCACCCTGCCCTCAGTCTTTATATTGCTCTCCTGCCTGCTTTCCAACTCCACTCATCCCTGCGTTTATAAGATCACCGCATATTAGACTCCTAAACCCACATGCTGGTACCTACCCAGTAGCAATCTTGACACATAGTTCCCAAAGATCCTAAAGCCCCGGAATCTGAACTCAGTGCTCATGTACTAGTGAGACTAAGCCACTGCTCTTGGAAGGCTAAATCAGTCCTCCCAGACCCTGACGCCATGGCGGGATGGAGAGTGGAAGTTCAGGACAATGTGTCCACTCAGATAACATTGGGTGGTCACACTGTAGAGTGTCCCTTTAACTAAAGTATTCATAATATCGATGCCTGGGATACAGTGCTTAACTTACATTTCAATTTCACACTCGAGCGAATTGTGAATCATCTAACCATTAATTAAGCTGTGTAGTGAAAAAGACGTAGGAGCTGTTCCTTATCCACCCACTACCCACTGTCTCCAACACGAGCAAAGGGCTTATAAAACAAAAGTAACAAAGTAAACTGATGACAAAGGATATAGAACATAAAGAAGAAAGAATATTCAGTTTATGCTGAAACCGCAAAGGGTATATAACATTTAATGGAAAGACTATATTTAATTAAACCTCAGCCAAGTAAGGTCATTCAAAGGTAAAAAGGAATAAAATAACAGTTATCTGATATGTGTTTAATTACAACATTCTGTATAAAAAGAAACAATATATTTTTATCCTTCTCCAACAGTATTGTAAGAAAGGTCTCGCCCTCTCCTAAAAATAATTTGAACCACAATTCCTGCTTACCATATAATAAAAAAAATCAAAAACATTCTTATTCTAAAATACAATGATCAAGACCAGCTTGCTCAAATATATGTAGGGCCAGAAAATCAGGCCTTGCTAGGGTAAGTTTATTTTACTGCCCTCTGAGGCTAAAGAAGATTAATTCCCTATATTACGACAAGCTGAATATAGTGCCATGCAGGTAAAATAGGTGGTCACCTCAGGCTGCCCTCAAACAAGGGTCCTGCAGGATAACTGTGTGGGGGTCTTTACACAAGTGACAGCCAAAGGCCAATTAAATATCAAAGGCCTTAATGGCAATCCGAATACAAATTAAAGTGATTAATCAAAATTAATTGACCATGATATAGGCTAACTTTTAATTCAAATTAGAAATATAAACATCATGTTCACCAAGGCATGGATTCCATGTATTGTATGCATTTGTAGAATGTATATTTTTCTGAGATAAATCTTCAGGACTGGCACTTTTTATCATTGATATTTTGATTGGAATGAAACCGTTCTAAAGGGACATTTTAGTGGTTTATGAAATTGTCCGTAGTCAGTTTGGCATGTTAAAACAACCATTTTCATAATTTACATCCATCACATTCTTTCTTTCTTTCTTTCTTTCGTTATTCATTGCATTATACCTCTTTAAAAGATTAGTCATGGACTTCCATGAGATAAAAAAATACGCATTACTTACCAGTTAAGTCCTGCATCTCAGCTGCAACAGTATTTATACGTTCCAGTGGTATAACCACCCATAACTACTGATGTCCACGAAACTAAGTCTGTATTTACAATTTCGTTTTTTGTTTTTTTCTTTCTGGAGCAGCCAGCAACCTCCCTAGGGGGACATTTAACTATGAATTGGCTAGTTTTCAATTGTTGGAATTTAATGATTCAAAACACTAAGGGCACGATAACGTGGCTACAGCTAAACCGGGGATGCAAAGTCGAAAAATTTGTGCTTGCAAATCTCCCCATTTCACCAGTGGATTACGGGGCAGGCGCTGAATCCAGTAGTCCGGCATGTAGCAGCTGCTAGGCTCCAGAATGCTCAGGGCAGCGCTAACGCGCCATCGTGTGTATCCCCTCCATGGAGTTCATAGGACTCCATGTAGGTTTCTCCTGCCAGGTTACATGACCGGCAGGATCTCGCTTCTCTCACGAGATCCTGCAAGTCGGCTGAGTTATTGTAGAGGGAGACTGGGGACTTTTTTTGCCTAGTCTAACTCTGCTCCTGATGGCCAGAAGCGGCGGATTGGGCTGCCGCTCTCGCCGTGGGATTAGAGGGGAGTATTTGATTTTTTTGGAGGTGGTTCCAGCTACTGCTGATTCCACAGAAACTGAATCAGTTGGCTACAGCTCTAAACGACAGCTGTGAGTAAGCAGCGTTAGGATCACAAACGCTAATTACTGATTGTTTACTCTATTGCGCTCCCCCTGTTAAGCATAGGGAGAGCAAAGTACAATAAGCTTACGTTAAAAAGCGCTAATACCGATGCACTAATGGACTTTTTAACTCGTTCGCAATTGGAAGGTGATCTGTGCGGCACACTAATGCTCATTTATGTGAGTGCTAGCATTAAGGAGGTGATAGTGCCCTAATACAGGTGTCAGTAACTTTGGCTCTCTTGATGTTTTGAAACTGCATCAACCATGTTGCGCAGCCACTCATTGGCTTGACAAAGTCTTACGGGAAATGTAATTCCAATACATCTGGAGGGCCAAGGTTGCTGATACCAGCATTAAGAGATGGGAAAGGAATAATGAAACCATTACTTTCGTCTGAATTATACTTTGAAACAATGGTGACATTTATTCCTGCAAAACTAAACCAGCTACTGATCGACTTTTTTAGTAAGTGATAGTCATAATGACAAATTAAAATTACTACAAATACCACTGGGTTTTTTTACAGCTCAGTCATGCCTACTTAAAATTCTTAGACTGTTTTTTTCACTCATCACATATCCGCATAAAACTTAAAGTGATTTCCATACAGCCTTACATTAAAAACACCTATGGGAAATCGGATTCAACTATGGAAAGAAAAGTAATATGATCTCTACTTTCACAATACTTTACCACCACATAACACATCCTATTACCAAAGAAACCCACAAATTACAAGACTGCACCTGCCTGGGTTAAATCACAGGCAAATAGTTACTTATATATAAGATTTGATGTCTGATTTGATCAAGGTAGGGATCTGTAGATGGCAAGAAACGAATAGGTGTTAGTCCAAAAGCACCATAGATCGCTCTTCCTCGCCATTTATTTAAAACGACTGTTGTGCTTTCTGAATGTAAAATATCATTCATTCCAAGAAAGAACACATCCTATGCATGAATAAAGTCTGGCCATTCAACAACATGTCAACTCCAAACACTGCCGTAGGTAATACATTATAAATATAGAAAAACAAACACAAAGGAAGTGAATCATTTGGCACATACATTGTATCCCTGTTGAGTGTTTTAGGTTGCAAGGCAGTGGTCTTTCACATACATCTACATATCTGTCATTAGAGTCACCACTTACATAGTTTTGTACTTTTTTCCATTACTGTATGAATTTGTTAAAGCTACTTATTGTTTGTTATGTCTAAGCTCCAGATAAGAGAGCATGGGAAACCATTGGCATATGTATGCCACCAAAAGGCCTAAATCAGTGACGGCCCTTTAATTTGGCAAAACAGGTGGTTGTCTAAGGCCATGCTCAGCTGGGCCTTAGATGAAGAAAGTATGTCAGTATACATACTAATTAATTCCTACATTCACATACACAGCTACCAAAAGAGACATGGGAGCCGTCAGTTTGTTAAATTTAGTGGATTTAACAAAATTACATTTTTTGCATTATTAGAAGGGCCTCAGATTTCAATTTTGCCAAAGACCCGACTAACTCTAGAGCCACCTCTGAACAGAATGACACTTCTGCAAGGTGCGTATTCCTGCAGCATTATAGAAAATCAGCTGCACCTTGCTCTTGACTGAGGCACGTAAGGTGCTATGCAGTTCGTTAGTGCAACAGCTTGGCAATCAAAAGCTACTCCTTTTCCATAATATTCTCTGTCTAGGACTGTTCAGTGCTCCAAGAGGCCTTCAAAAGGATGTGATGTAATGAGATCTGCAAGAAGACCTTCAATCTGGCAACTACAAAGTGATCTGATGAGCCTTTCTCTTCTTGAATTCCGCTTAATCATCAATACAACCATCTTCAAAAGAAGTGATCTCCAACCAGAATGCTTTCTCATCAGTGGTCAAGACTCTTGTGTATATTTTTTATAGAGTGGCAATGACTCGAGAAAAGGATATAATCACTGTCAAAACTGTCTGTCCAACTCCAAAGACCAAGGCTTCAAGAGGGGCCATGCTTTTTCCTGCCACTTGGTAAATTCCTGCAACTGCTGCACCTGGAACAATTAGAAACAAAATCATTATATTCATTAATATAATAAAATGGCATAAACAATCTTTATGACTATATACACATCCTATGAGTTTAGCAGGTCTTTCTCAGGTGAATGATGGAATATCTCATCTAAGGGTTTTGGAATCTCATTTTTTGCCAACTCCAACTCCTTAAGTGACTCACGTCTTACAGTAACATTAGAAACGAAGGCTAGAATCTAAGAACAGAGATAAATGTGTTACTGGAAACTGAACACCCATTTTTCCACTCATGTTTGGCAGGAAAAACTGGTACTGTATTTAGTTACCATCGCTAAACCTATGTTTGGTCTTGTAATCCAGCCCCCGTCTACTGAAAGATAAATTCCATAGGAATGAGTACAAAGGTAGACATTACTAAGTGCTACTAATGTCAAAACATTACCTTTTTGCTTTTGGGTGTAATTAGCTTTGTATTTCTTCTAGTAACGTCAAATTTGGAAAGGTTAAAATAAAACTGAACAATGGCCTCTGACCCTTTCCAGAAACAATGTATGTCTAAATTTTCCTTCTCAGTCCAAACCAAGGGTGTTGTCCAAAAGATCCAGGGCTAGCCTACAGCCCATAGTATATTTGAGCTATAAGCTACATTATTTATTGTAAAGTGTAAATAAGGGTCCCCCCCGAAACTGAAAAGCAGAAGCGATGTAGTTCAATAAAGACACGGGAGCAAGAAGTATCTGTGTGATTTATAATATATATATATATATATATATTATATATATATATTATTTTGGATATAGAAATATCCTACGCTAATAATAAAAAGGGCAACAGCTTAAGGGCCTGGAAGAGATGCAGGAAACCGATGGAGTAGGCTTTGCTTTGATGGAAATTAAAATAATTTTGAACTTTGGGAGAATTAATTCTTGGGACATCTGAGTTGCTGAATTTCAAAAGAAATCCTGAGTGTTCTCTCTTACAACAATAAACACATTTTTTTTTTTAAGTGGGAGGCAGGTCAGGTAAACTGGCAGTGGGAATGGTTAACCATTTTCAAACTTCCCTCAGAAGCCCAATTCCCTTCCGTGGTAGATCTCAATACACTCTTTTACAACCACTTCAAAGACCAATTTTCTGGATCAACAGATGACCATCTAACAGGAATGGGTTTTCTCAAGTAGTGCCCCTTCCTCATATATCTCAGGAATTGAGTGATTCCCTATAAAGTCCTATAACAGACACATAGATCTCTAGAGCCATTTCCAGCCTAAATTTGATATTGTCTTCCTCCAGAAGATAAATTGGACCTCCCCAACACAAGACTTCAAAGCACCATGGGTGAGCTTTCAAACGTCCACTTATTCTCAAAAGAAACGGGGCACTTCCATTCCTCTTCATAAACGCCTCCCTTACTCCATTACACAGGAGATGAATGATCCTGAGGGCTTCTTCGCTCTCTTAAACCTCACCTAACGGTCTTCTAGTCCTAATTTTCTTCAGTCCCACTTTTCATTGTGGATATTTGGAGAACCCAAATGGCTGAGATTTCACTTTCCACTCTGACCCTCAGATTGTTTTCTAGAATAGATCTACTCTTCATTTATGACTTCCTTCTTAATCACCTGCTACGTGTCCCTATAGGAACAATATCCCTCTCTGACCCTGGCTGCCCCGATTACAATAGAGCTTGCTTATATGGCAACCACAAATAAGTCAAATCCCGTTCAGCACATCCCTCCTGTACAACCGTGAAGAAGCATGTGTTGACTTTATGAGAAGCGGATTCAACCTCACAGCCAGGTCACTGCTCTACAAACATGGAAACCAGACATCACCAGCAAGTGTCCTTGGGAAAGATAGCTGTCATACCCCCTATCTACATCCATCCTCAGCAGCTCATGGCAGAATGCTTCCTGTGCTGCTCCTGTCCTGCAACCTGAATTTTCAGTAACAGCATCCTGCAGTGAAACCGTTAAATCACTAAACACCTTTTACCACACAGAAATAAAGGATCTGCTTTGCTGTTCATTGTAGTTCAACCCTGCTACTGCTAGAGTAAAGATATATACTTTCTGTTTGCTCTGAACTACCCAGACCCAAACCCTCTACCAGTTCCTGTTCACCGGATTTCCACCATACCTCCTGTTCACCGGATTCAGCAACCTCCTTCTCTCCACCTGCAATTTTCAAACCTGGTTAGTTTCCATTCATTCACCTTACTCCACCCTTCCCTTCTGTCTGTGCAGATCACTGCACCCTGGGCTCACCATATCCCCATCACCCTGGTGCCACCCCAGTACCATCCCTAACAACACCTTATAATATGGATGTGCCTACCTTACAAAATACTTGTAATTCTCTTATGGATTGTAAATTCCCTTGAACAGGGTCCCTCTGAATTGGGCTGTGTCATCCATGTGTGGTGCTCTAATGTATCAAGCCCTGATCTTGTAAAGAACTGTGGAATCGATGGCACTATTAAAGAAAGGCTAATGATAAGAATTTGTGTGTCCGTGGGTGTTGGTTACTGGGACTTCTGTATCAGCAAGAGAGCTCACTTACCCAATGCTGAAAGTCATCTTTTAAGATTAAAATAAATTTATAGTCGTGTACTTAAAAAGCAACGTATTACAGATACTTACAGAAGGGTTCAAGCCCTAAAATGTATGGGAACTCACCAAAATGTGTATCTCCAGTTAGGCATTGTCAACTCTCATTTAACCCACCATACTGCATTCAAATGTGAAATAAATTGTATTCATACACTGGGTCCCTGTGTGATGCCTGCAGCTGAGGGCGAAGCCGACTCATAGGGGGGCTGGAAGGAATAACCCTAGGGGCTGCGCATATGCCCCATCCTGCCCCTATGTAGCAACACCTATTGCACCAAGACATTTGTGAAAGGGATTTCCCATTGTTTTAAGTCATTTGTAAGACATTGGTTATAGGATTGTGACCTTGAAAAAATATGCTATTAGCAAAAGTCAAACATTTATAAAGCATTAAAAAAAACCTCATTATTATGATGCCAAAGAGACCAAACTGTATATACCATATAGCAGAATATTTTCATGTGCCCAAAGTCTCTTTATTTTAACATTTATATTATACCAAAATGTAATTTCTATTGAAAGTGACGTGTGCTATGCCATGCTGTCTTCTAGATCATTACTGTAGAGCTGAACGAACATATAGAAACATATTTTCCACAAATATTTCTCGGCTTATTTTTAGAAAAGCACTGGGGGCTAGCACTAGTGTTAGTCACTCAGGCAGTTACAAGCTGAAAGCTGTAAAGAGAATGAAATTTAAAGCTATGGCAATTATTGAAGAGCCCCAGGAGGATGTATGTCCCATGTAAGTGGGTTAATCTCATTAGAGCAGTCAGTAGGATAGGACAGAATAAGGTTTGCCGCAATGGGGTACATATTGACAGTGGCAATATTGATATTGTACCAGGATTATGCAATGTATTATATTATTTAGTAACTAGACCCCCACTGGTTAACGGAAAGATTTTTAAGGCTCAATTTAACCTCTTTACTACTGCGTTAACTTGTCTTAAATTATTTTTTTCAAAAAAACCTGCGAGGTAACTTGAGGTGGTCTTATCCTGAAGGTGTTGCGGATCCTGGTATCCCAGGTGCCCCTTTCCGCGGAACCTAGGAGGTATTCGTGCCAACACAGAGTAGACGACACAAACTGTGAGAAGAGCTCTTGCAGATTCAAAATCCAAAAGGAGACCGATTTTATTTTCACTTTGGAATAGGAAAAACACACACACACACTACATAAACTATGGAAACACGGCCAGCCATGGAACAATGGCTTATGATTCAGATAACAATCATCTGAGTGACATTAGTTGCTGGGGAGAGGTGTGGATTGATTTTATTTTCAAACAAAGGGTCACAGACCGACCATCAAAGTTGGCTTAGCGGGGCCATATAGACATAAAAGACACATAGAGCATAAGGGGAGGGGGGTCTCGCAAATAAGCCTCAAAATAGCACAATGTGGGGGAAGGTTCTCTGAATAGATTAACCATTACTTTTCTATGGGAGATTTCACTGCTGCCAAATGGCACCATATTTCACTGGCAATTCGCCAATATTTGGCGATCTGCCAGCTTTTTGAATAGCTGAATTCCCACAAAATTGCACAGTACGGTGAAGTTCACCATTTGGCTCATTGAACCTATAGTTTATTTGGAAATGGGTTCTAGGATGTACTCCAAAGTTCCGTGATGTAGGACATGACAGCTGATGTACCAGGCTTGCTGTCCACTGGGTCCGTAGTCTGGAGATGACCCATGTCGGCTGATGGACAGGCCGCTGAGCAAAGAAAATATTTAAAAAAAATTGCTGTAGGGGAAAAAAATCCCTCTCCCTGGTGCTGAAATTGGGTTTCAGGACCAAGGAGAGCACTGGCGAACGCAGGGAGAAAAAAAAAGTCGCTGAAGGCTTTCAGCACCAAGGACAGCAACGCCAAATGCAGCTGCACTGAAGAAAAAAAAAAACCGCCGCATTGAGCTAGGAAAAAAAGTCTGGGAAAAATTGGGAATCAAAAATTTCACCTAAAAGAAAAATACCAAAAAAATATTCAAAAAATCAATTAATAAAAAGGCTTTTTGCTGTGGATGAAAAGAATAAACGGTTAAATAAAAAGAATATGAAAACAAAAATATTTTTTTACATTGATTCCTAAGGGCTTTGCCTGTACCGGCTGGGTGGAGTAGAGGCAATATCACTGCTCTGTAACCATGAAGAGAGACTGTGGAGACACAGGCTCGATTCCGGCAAGTGTCCTTGGGCAAGACACCTAACAGTACATACTCGCCACCCAGGACATACTTAAAAACGAGAGAAATAACTATGTATCCTTCCTGGTAAAATCTTTTCTCAAAAAAAAAAGTGGGCTTCATCTGTCAAACTGAATCACTTCTCTAAGGGACAATTTCCCTGCCATAGAATGGCGGTTTAACTATACAATTCATCTTTTTTCATGTAAATCGTATGTATCCAATCGTCCCGGCGTCGTCCGATAAATCCCATTTGGAAGAGAAAAGAATGCTAGGCTGGTGCTGTTGCAAAAATTCCTCTGAAGTCGTCCGATGGAAGTCAGAGACAGTGGAAGATACATTTGGCTCCAGCTGACGAAGTCGGTCTTTTCCGACAAAACGCGTCCTGGATATTATATTGTTTTTAATAAATTCCATTTTCCTACCCTGCCGTTCCCGTGTCATTGGGTGGAGGTGAACATACCTGTGAACATACCTAGAGCCTGGAGGCTCCACCAAGTGTGAGTACGAAATCAATACTATTCCTGTACATTTTATAATATTTGCGTAATTATACTAGGCCCGATTGGTCTTCTCTTGTCATTTATATATATACTAGTTGTAAAGCCTGCCCAGAGGGCAGTCTATTGTGGATATACTGCCCCTGCTCATGGATACTGCCCCAGCTCGTGGATACTGCCCCAGCTCGTGGATATTGCCCCAGCACGTGGATACTGCCCCAGCACGTGGATATTGCCCCAGAACGTGGATACTGCCCCAGCACGTGGATATTGCCCCAGCACGTGGATACTGCCCCAGCACGTGGATATTGCCGCAGCACGTGGATATTGCCCCAGCTCGTGGATACTGCCCCAGCTCGTGGATACTGCCCTAGCACATGGATATTGCCCCAGCACGTGGATGGATACTGCCCCAGCACGTGGATATTGCCCCAGCTCGTGGATACTGCCCCAGCTCGTGGATACTGCCCCAGCTCCTGGATATTGCCCCAGCACGTGGATACTGCCCCAGCACGTGGATATTGCCCCAGCACGTGGATATTGCCCCAGCACGTGGATATTGCCCCAGCTCGTGGATACTGCCCCAGCTCGTGGATACTGCCCCAGGTCGTGGATATTGCCCCAGCACGTGGGTATACTGCCCCAGCACGTGGATACTGCCCCAGCACGTGGATGGATACTGCCCCAGCACGTGGATGGATACTGCCCCAGCACGTGGATACTGCCCCAGCACGTGGATATTGCCCCAGCTCGTGGATACTGCCCCAGCTCGTGGATATGTGCCCAAGCTCGTGGATATTGCCCCAGCACGTGGATACTGCCCAAGCACGTGGATACTGCCCCAGCTCGTGGATACTGCCCCAGCTCGTGGATACTGCCCCAGCACGTGGATATCACCCCAGCACGTGGATACTGCCCCAGCACGTGGATATTGGCCCCCAGCTCGTGATATTGGCCCCCCCGCTCGTGGATATGGCCCCCCCGCTCGTGGATATGGCCCCCCCGCTCGTGGATATGGCCCCCCCGCTCGTGGATATGGCCCCCAGCTCGTGGATATACTCACCTACATCGGCCCTCCAGCGATGGCGGTCCCGCTTCCAGCGTCCTCTCTCTCTCTCCGTTGGTCGCCGGGATGACGTCACGGAAGCCTTTGACCCCCGGGGTCAAAGGCTTTTCGTGACGTCATTCCGGCGAACAACGGAGAGAGAGAGGATGCTGCAAGCGGGACCGCCATCGCAGGAGGCCGATGTCGGTGAGTATGTTTTGGAACCTCGGCCCTGATCCCCAGCGGTGACCTCCTCCGGCTGCCGCTGGCAGCTCGGCGGGCCTCTAGGCTTAGGCGAGTCCCCGGCTCGGCTGGGCCTGTAGGCCCAAACCGAGCCGGGGGCTCGCCGAAGCCTAGAGGGCCGCCGAGCAGCCAGCGGCAGCCGGAGGAGGTCTCCGCTGGAGCTCAGGGCCGATTTGGGGTGTATTTTTTGGGAACTTCGGCCCCGATCCTCCAGCGGTGACCTTCTCCGGCTGCCGCTGGCTGCTCGGCGGCCTCTAGGCTTAGGCGAGTCCCCGGCTCGGTTTGGGCCTACAGGCCCAGCCGAGCCGGGGACTCGCCTAAGCCTAGAGGCCCGCCGAGCACCCAGCGGCAGCCGGAGGAGGTCACCGCAGCAGGATCGGAGGCGAGGTTCCCAAAACATACTCCCGTAAATCGGCCCTGAGCTCCAGCGGTGACCTCCTCCGGCTGCTCGGCGGGCCTGTAGGCCTAGGCAACCCCCCGGCTCGGTTTGGGCCTGTAGGCCCAAACCGAGCCGGGGGCTCGCCTGAGCTTGGAGGCCCGCCCTAGCAGCCTGCTCGGCCGGAGGAAGTCACCGCTGGAGCTCCGGGCCAATGTAAGAGGGTGTTGCCATTACACATACTCACCGACATCGGCCCTTCTCCAGCGATGGCGGTCCCGCTTCCAGCGTCTTCTCTCTCCGTTGGTCGCCGGCATGACGTCACGAAAGCCTTTGACCCCGGGTCAACATGCCAGGGTCAAAGGGTTTCGTGACATCATGCCGCGAGCAACGGAGAGAGAGTGGACGCTGCGAGCTGAGACCGCCATCGCTGGAGGATTTAAGGGCAGATTGTGGGGGAGTATGTTGTGAACTGGCGCAGGACTCGAGGCCGATGTAGTGAGTATATGCTCTCAACACCCACCCTTTCTAGCTCGCCCGGTATCCAAGATTAAGGCAAGCCCCCGGCCCAGTCGAGTCCCCGGCTTGGCTGGAGCTCTAGGCCCACGTAAGCCGGGGGCTTGCCTTAAGCTTGGATTCCTGGGCGAGCTAGAAAGGGTGGGTGTTGAGAGCATATACTCACCTACATTAACCCAGAGCTCCAGCGGTGACTGTCGTCCGACTGTCACAGGCTGTTCGGGCGGCCTCCAAGCTCAGGCGAGCCCCCTGGCTTGCCTTTGGCCTACAGGCCCAGCTGAGCCGGGGGCTCGCCTGAGCTAGGAGGCCGGCCGAGCAGCCTGTGACAGCCATTGCTGGAGCCCCGAGCCAATGTAGGGGGATGTAGGTTACACATACTCACCGACATCGGCCCTTCTCCAGCGATGGCGGTCCCGCTTCCAGCGTCCTCTCTTTTCTCCGCCGGTCGCCGGCATGATGTCACGAAACCCTTTGACCCTGGCATGTTGACCCGGGGTCAAAGGCTTTCGTGACGTCATGCCGGCGACCAACGGAGAGAGAAGACGCTGGAAGCGGACCGCCATCGCTGGAGA
Source organism: Leptobrachium leishanense (assembly GCA_009667805.1). Classification (NCBI taxonomy): domain Eukaryota; kingdom Metazoa; phylum Chordata; class Amphibia; order Anura; family Megophryidae; genus Leptobrachium; species Leptobrachium leishanense. Next base: position 143,536,080 of record CM019067.1, read on the forward strand.
AGGGCCGATGTCGGTGAGTATGTGTATGGCAACACCCTCTTACATTGGCCCGGAGCTCCAGCGGTGACTTCCTCCGGCCGAGCAGGCTGCTAGGCGGGCCTCCAAGCTCAGGCGAGCCCCCGGCTCGGTTTGGGCCTACAGGCCCAAACCGAGCCGGGGGGTGCCTAGGCCTACAGGCCCGCCGAGCAGCCGGAGGAGGTCACCGTTGGAGCTCAGGGCCGATTTACGGGAGTATGTTTTGGGAACCTCGCCTCCGATCCTCCTGCGGTGACCTCCTCCGGCTGCCGCTGGGTGCTCGGCGGGCCTCTAGGCTTAGGCGAGTCCCCGGCTCGGCTGGGCCTGTAGGCCCAAACGAGCCGGGGGCTCGCCTAAGCCTGGAGGCCCGCCGAGCAGCCAGCGGCAGCCGGAGGAGGTCTCCGCTGGAGCTCAGGGCGATTTTGGGGTGTATTTTTTGGGAACTTCGGCCCCGATCCTCCAGCGGTGACCTTCTCCGGCTGCCGCTGGGTGCTCGGCGGGCCTCTAGGCTTAGGCGAGTCCCCGGCTCGGCTGGGCCTGTAGGCCCAAACCGAGCCGGGGGCTCGCCTAAGCCTAGAGGCCCGCCGAGCAGCCAGCGGCAGCCGAGGAGGTCTCCGCTGGAGCTCAGGGCCGACTATGGGTTATGTATGTTTTGGGAACTTCGGCCCCGATCCTCCAGCGGTGACCGGCTGCCGGCGCCTGCTCGGCGGGCCTCTAGGCTTAGGCGAGTCCCCGGCTCGGCTGGGCCTGTAGGCCCAAACCGAGCCGGGGGGTCGCCTAAGCCTAGAGGCCCGCCGAGCAGCCAGCGGCAGCCAGAGGAGGTCTCTGCTGGAGCTCAGGGCCGACTTATATGGGTTATGTATGTTTTGGGAACTTCGGCCCCGATCCTCCAGCGGTGACCGGCTGCCGGCGGCCTGCTCGACGGGCCTCTAGGCTTAGGCGAGTCCCCGGCTCGGCTGGGCCTGTAGCCCAAACCGAGCCGGGGGCTCGCCTGAGCCTGGAGGCCCGCCGGAGGACGGTCACCGCTGGAGGATCGGGGCATCTGGCCGTGTAAACACACGGGTAGCTGCGCGCGGCTCGTGCCGTTTTTTTTTTTTTTCCACGCGGCCGGCACGCGCAGCTACCTGTGTGTTTTAACGGCCGCTTTCAAATGTCCGTCGCGCATGCGCAGTAGGGTTTTGGCGATGGACAGTTTTTAGCTTACTCTTTTATAGTATAGATATGCAAGAAATTGGGAGAAGACTAGTAGCCAGGTGACTGGGTCCCTGTGAATGAAGAAGTAAATACCCAGGAGGCTCACTCCACCTAAGCCTGGTTAAGGCTCACTAAATGTGAGTGCGGATTAAACACCTGTGTGAACTGAAAAATTAAGAGGCGGGCTGTACTATTGTCTCTTTTTGTTTATATTTTTATATGGTGTATGAAGATGAAAGAAGTCCGAAAATAGGACTATCAAAGTGTATGTACAAATCCTAAAATAATTCTGTGTGCGCTGTATCCTGTCCTATACAAAAGCAGCAGAAGAGGGCTGATTCAGCTCCATGTTGTGGGATCGGTCGGACGATGACAGACGATAGCAACGAATGCGGGACCCAGTGTACAGCCAGCCTTAAAGAGCTGAGCCTCAGTCAGCTGCATTACTGCAAATCTTGGCCAGCTGAGGGAGCCTACTGCCAAAGAGGGTATACAGGTTGAAAATACACTGTTAGAATAGTGAATGCATTTTCACGGTGTGTGTGTGTGAATGTGTAGGTTTATGTATATGCAGGTTTGTATGGGTGTGATAACAGGGTTCAGGCGTTATGTAAAGTGGAGTTCCATAAAATCGCAAGGTTTTATGTTAAACCCCCCCCCCCGGTGCACACGAGTGAGAGTGGACGTTCTTTCCACTCGACGCCTGCTTCCCCCCCTCAGTGCTGCAAAGTGCGATCCTCCTATGGAGGATCGCGCTTTGCAGCCCCGTCAAAGCGCATCGACGGGGAGGATCTCTAGGCGGACACATGTTACGCGCGCACTTCGTGCACAAGCATGTGACCGGTCCTGTCGCAGCATCACATGGCTATGACGGCGGGCATCGGTAAGTGAGTGCGCCCGTGCGCACAAACAGTGAAGGTTAAGTAGCGGGTGCTGCATTTTGTATCTTGCAATGGGTTAGAGCAGCAACTTTATAAAATGTATGTTTAGGCTAAGTACAGCCATTATTTTATATATTTTTGTAAACATATATTATATACATACACGTTTTGGGGAAATCATGATTTATACTGAGAAGTAAATCTGTCATTCCTCAATATCAGTTCTGCACACTTGACAAGGAAATCCGTATGATTTGTATTTCATGCACAGAACGGTGTTTTAGCTTTTAGCTTTGAATTATTTATTGCCATGGTAACTGTGTAAGTCTATGGCTCACCCATGGGATTTTATGATGGAGTGTGGGAGCTGTGTCATACAACCACAAAAAGAGCTATAACTATAAAGAGCTGTAAACTATTTCACTATATTAAGCTCTACACACAGGACTACCTATAGCATTTGAGGGGCCCTGGGCAAGAACAATCTAACATTTTCTGGGGCCCTTGCCATGCTTTCAAAGCCACAGCTCCAAATACTCCACCTTTTTCACACCCAGATATACACACTGACCCCCCAGATAAATACCTCTGACCCCTCTCACTCCCAGATAAACACCCTCACAACACTTCACTATAGAAAGCTATCCCTTCTCCCCCAGATAGAGAGATGGCGGTTGCTGTCACTTTTTATCACACGGAGGGTGTCAGCAGTGATGCAGGGCTCATTAAAAAGCAGGGCCCTGGACGTGCTCCCTGCTCGCTCCACCCGAAGTGTAGGCCTGCCTGCATACTAGAATAAACAGGGTGTTATCAGTGATTTAAACATTGTGAAACTCAATGACTCTCACTGTCATAATTTCATATTAGATTGTTATGATACGATTCACATGAGAACAGTTATACAAAGCTGCCAATGCTAAAGAAACAGGACTATCATTGCTGACATAGGGATCATAAGAAACACATGGTGATGTTGAAATCTGTGTACTTGGTCCATATAAGCAGTTGATTTTGCGAAATACCCAATCATGTTATTTAAAGAATTGTTGCATTAACTGATTATTATTGTTTTTATAGTGTATTTTGAAAATATAACCCTACATTAGGTTGCGGATAAAGAACACTATTAACTAGTGTTAAAGTTGAAATGTTACATAGTTACATAGTTATATAGGCTGAAAAAAGACATGCGTCCATCGGGTTCAGCCTCTCCCACATAACCTACTGCTGTTGATCCAAAAGAAGGCAAAAAACCCAGTCTGAAATATGCAACATACTGGGAAAAAAATCCTTCTTGACCCCAGAATGGCAGTCAGATTTCTCCTTGGATCAAGAAGCTTTTACCCACATATTAAATATTATAACCCTTAATATTCTGTGTCTGCAGGAAATCATCCAGTCGTTTTTTAAAAGTCTGTACAGACTCTGACCCAACCACCTCAACAGGCAGAGAATTCCACAGCTTTATTGTTCTCACCGTAAAATAACCCTTCCTATGCTTTAAGCTAAATTTTCTTTCTTCCAGTCTAAATGGATGACCCCTTGTCCTGTGTATAGTCCTGTTAATGAATAGGTTATCAGACAATGGTTGATAATGGCCCGTATATATTTATATAAGGTTATCAGATCCCCTCTAAGGCGCCTTTTCTCTAAACTAAACAGGTTTAAGCTTGTTAGTCTTTCCTCATAACTTAACCCTTCCATCCCCCTTATTAATTTAGTTGCCCGTCTCTGCACTTTTTCTAGCGATATAATATCTTTTTTTAAGACAGGTGCCCAAAATTGCACGGCATATTCAAGGTGCGGCCTGACCATTGATTTATACAGAGGCAAAATTATGTTTTCATCCCGTGAGTGAACTCCCCTTTTAATGCATGCCAGTACTTTGCTGGCCTTGGCGGCTGCTGTTTGTTGTGCAGTGTTGTGGTACGCCGCTATCATTGGAGCCAAGGTAATGTCACCGCTCTGCATGGAGAGAGCCTGTGGAGTCATGGGTTCGATCCCAGCGAGCACCTCTCCAGTAAGTGTCCTTGGCAAGACACCTAACGGTACATACTCGCCACCCAGGACATACTTGAAAACGAGAGAAATCTCAATGTATCCTTCCTGGTAAAATCCTTTCACAAAACCTTGTGCTGTCTCTCGATCCCTGTCAACATCCTTGCTGTCCTGTGGCTATCCTCTGAACCAACTGAGAGGAACGGCCCAAGATGGTGCCCAGGGCAGGGAATCCACTATGAGGCATCAGAGGGCATGGCAGAGGCCCTGAGTGACAGCTGCAGGGATCAGCTGAGGGAGGGCTCCTTTCTCCAGGTCGGAGACAATGGGAAGGTGAGATCTCACCATTCAGAGGGACGTGACCACCTCACCTGTCCTTAAATACTCTCGTGATCATTTGGTCAGTGCAACAGTGTTGCTTCACTTGCTTTAGTGCAGTGTTTCCCAAAGTGGGTGGTAGCACCCTATGTGGGCAGTGGGAAGGCCCAGGGAGGTGTTCAGAGACAAGGGGCTGCAGGGGGGGGGGTTCAAAGACAAGAGGGGTGTTGGGGGCTCCAGAGCCAGCCGTGCACCTGACTTACTGGCTTCCAGCTCGTGGCAGCTTCTCGACTAGTGATGGGGCGAGTATTATCCCTCACTGGCTGCCGCGTGTTGGAAGATTATTATTTCCAACATCATATTTGGTGAAACGTAGTTCTAGTGTGGTCAGTCTACTTCTCTCCAAGCAAAGAAATTGACTCCAGATTACTAAACGTGGTGATAGAAGACTCATGATAAGTGACATTAAACCAGGCATTGGGAAACTGGTATCACTTCGTCAAGCTCATCCATCACATTAAGAATTTACAGAATAGTGATGTGCTCTACCTGGTTACTAAGTGTGGTATCTAATATTCTTGCTAAATGACCATCGGACTTTGGATTTTGAATAAATATTCAATTAATTGTTACGGATTTGAATTGTATTGAAACATAGAAAAATGTCAGCAGGTAAGAACCTTTCGGCCCATCTAGTCTGCCCAATTACATGGATACTTTACCTGGATTTATCTTCTTTAGTGAGTCATTGAAAACTACTATTCTGAATAACGATTTTTATAGTGTAGTGTATGGAAGCACTGGGCATATGTTTGTGTAGATATTACTGCGCTACCAACCCCGACACCAGCACCTATTGGCTCCCTGTCCCTTATCTCCCCATATATCATGGTTCCCCCATCAGATGATCTCTGCTTATGAACTTTTTTCCTTGTTACTTGACCATTTGCAGTTCAGGTATTTCAGTGGATGATGACTGACCCTGTTTTGTTCTTTCTTATGTGATATATTGTGTATGGATACTTTATTGTATATTATGACTTTGTATATGCCTGAACCATTAAAAATATTTTGAAATAAATAGAAACAACCAAATGTGTAGTTGTAGGTAAGCAGTAAGTATTCATCCAACTGGGGCCCCCTAAAACTACCATTGTGCTGACTAGAGCAGCCTGAGAATAGTCAGTATTGGCTACTGTCTCCTTAAGAGACAGCTTTATAATGTTTAAGAGCTATCCCTTTAAGGGCAATGTCTTCAGGGAAATGTAGTTCTGTGACATGTGACCAGTTCTATGTGTCTGATTGGTGCTGAGGTGCTTTGCATGCTGGTAAGAAGAAAGCCCTCCATTAGGAATTCCAATTCTCCAGAAGAGCAGCTTCTCACACTCTCTCAGCATGGGAGTGAAGTTACCCTCTTCTCACACCGTATGAAGGGACAGACTGAGTAATCCGGATGAATCTTTTCAACACTGTAAGTGTTTGTTTAGGATGCCTGGAAATAAAGAATCTGTATGTATAATACCCCTTTATCGGAGTTATCACTGCTGTTTTCTGCAAAGCTACCGTGGGAACAGAACAGTGAGAAGAGGCTGGATAGATTCATTCCCAAGCTCCATTTGATTGTTAACCCTTTGAAACAACGAAAGACTGTTTGGCCTTCACTTTATGCAGCTGCATCTAAAAGCCAGCTTCCTAAAGGAAATTTTTCTTTGCATTTAAAGCTAAATGAGTCAGTCTGGCTGCTCCCCCTCCTTTTTTCTCACCTCATGGAAAGGCAGCTTAACTTCAGCAATTGAGAAAACAAGTTTGTGAAGTTTATATCAAAGTAAAGGTTCCAAGGCATGTGGCTTAAAAGGCAAGAAAGTCTGCGCAGAATGAGTTATTAATTCAGCTGTTAGCTTAACTACTGTTGAAAGAGAAAATACACTGGAAAGGAAAATCACCCTCAGGTGTGCAGGCCTGGTAAAGCCCAAAACAGAGACTCAAGGCAAGGCCCTTAGGAGATCTATAATTGGAAACTCCAGCTCTGCAAACCTCATCCAGGGTAAAACTCCCTAGCCCAGTAATCTCTCACATTAGTTACACTCAGCGTCCTTTGGTGACTCCTCTGCAAACTACAGGCCAGCATTAAGCCAAGCAAACCGCGCCAGCTGCAACGCACTCCAGCAGCGCTCCCCAGAGACCACAAGCAAACCGCGCCAGCTGCAACGCACTCCAGCAGCGCTCCCCAGAGACCACAAGCAAACCGCGCCAGCTGCAACGCACTCCAGCAGCGCTCCCCAGAGACCGCAAGGTAAACCGCGCCAGCTGCAACGCACTCCAGCAGCGCTCCCCAGAGACCACAAGGCAAACCACGCCAGCTGCAACGCACTCCAGCAGCGCTCCCCAGAGACCGCAAGGCGAACCGCGCCTACGTCTACAACAGTTTGCGTAACGCACCCAAGTGGGCAAATAGTGAACTGCATTGACATTTCTAAAAGTGTTTTAGCAATTTCTTGAGTCTCCTCAATCATGGCAGAAGGCTGTGACGTGCCAAAAGAGTTGGGCCTACTAATCGACCCCGACTCAAATGAAGAGTGTGTCCTCCGAAATTCAGAAGATGCAAAGGCGCATAGGGAGCTCACCAAGGAAATGCGATCGTATCTGATGGTTGAGTGGGACAGGTATTACAAAAGCTACACCAATTCCCGAGATAAATTAATAGAGCTCTGCAATAAACCTAAAGGAGAGCTCTCTCCTGGTCGCATCACAATTGAGAACGAACGCATGAGGAAGACGCATCTAAAGTCAAAGGATAGCGAACGCCACCTCATTTTCATCCAGTCACAGTTGGAAGACCCAAGTCTCCAAGCGGACTTACAAAGCATCCAGGCGTTTAACATACAGCATGCGAATTTCCTTTCAAACTGTGATGACTCTCCGTCAAATCTGCAAGCAAAGGACTCAAGCAACGAGAAGGCCGAGTCGGAGTCATCCCATCGCTCGTACAGGGCCTCTTCTCATGCTTCAAAGAAAGCCTCATCCTTTCACCCCAAACCGGCACGGTCTCACTCAGGTAGCAACGTTTCACAGCAATCTTATATCACAGGCTCTAACCATTCTTCCAAAGCATCCTCTCATCACAGCCGTTCGTCCCGTGCCTCGAGTAAAGAGAGTCTCGCCGCCCTAGCGATATTAGCACAAATCGAGGCTGATGAAGCTGCTGTAGATCTGCAAGTGGCAGATGAAGAGCGATTACAAGAGGAAGAAGTGGCCAAAGCCATAGCTCAAGCCAACCGTACGTATCTTCAGCATAAACGGGAGGCTGCAAAAAAGGCAGTACGGGCAACAGCTTTACGGGCGGAAGCTGCCAATGCTTCCCTCAACTTCAATCCTACACAGCTGGAAGGAGAGAACTTGCAGAACCGTGTCGAAGCCTACGTGAACAACCAGAACTCATTACGGCAGGGACAAGGAGGAGAATCTCAACCACTAGTTTCGCGAACTATTCAGAATGCTGACACCACCAAATTCGTACAAGTCGAAACCCTCCTAGAAGCTGAAAAATTTACTCCAACAAGCCAAGACACAAGAGGTAACCAGATTGTTCCATCAGCATTAGTGAAGGATACTCAGCAGGCAGACACAAGAGTAGCAGCGAGCCACAACTTCAACGTAGAGGCAGCAGTGTTCCAGCCACAGCCTCAAGGCAACTCATGGACGGACGTGAAGCCCATCAAACACGATCGACCTGCCCAGCGGCGAAAGGAACAACCATCACATGTGTCATGGCAAGACGTAATAATCAACAAGTATTCTGCAGACACAGAACAGCTGTCCTTAGCTTCCGCTCCTGATCCTAGGGACTATGCTTACCAGGACCCACGGGAAACCCCTGATCCTGCTTTCACCAATTCCATATGGTTCAGCTTACAATCTCCCCCCAAATACAAGCCCCATACAGCCCAGATGGACTTTGCGACACCCAGGGAAAGAAACACAGAATGCCCACCTCGACAAGGGAAGGTGGATTTGGCTTCAAGAGGAGCACAGAATTTTTCTGACAAGCCAGGCAGAGACTATTTACTATGGAAGCACATCTTCTTACATACCGTTAGTGACGAGAGGTTACGGCCAATCGAGGAGATCATACATCTGATGGCTTGGCTAGGACCAGAATCTACACGAGTAGTAAAGGATATTTATTCATCTCATCTCGGTGACCCAGTCATCGCCCTCAAACAAGCCTGGGAAGTGCTCGATCAACGGTTTGGTGCATCCACGTTGACGGAGTCCTCGTTGTTAGAACGTGTTAGCGATTTCCCAGTCATCCGCACTAACGAACCTCACAGGTTATGGACTTCTCTATTCTCCTTACACAGTTGCGAGCAGCCAAAGAAGATCCTAACCTAACGGGACTGACATGTCTCGACCAGCATAGAACACAGAAGCCTATCGTTAGAAAATTACCTACACAGTTAACCGAAAAGTGGATCGAATTATCAGATGCCTATAGAGAGCGCAACCTAGACAGAGACCCTCCCTTCGCCGCTCTTCAAGAATTTGTTGCCTTCCAAACAAAACGGTGCAACGATCCTCGAAATCGAAGCTTCAGAGAAACGGAGTTCCCTACCACCAAAAGGGCCAACTATAACTCCGACTTCAAGCGCACAACACAAATGGCGAGGGAAAGGACCATTGTGTCTGTCCACAAAACACAGGTCGCTGCCTCATCCACAAGCAAGTCAGATGAGCATCCGTCGAAGAGAGCACTACCTAAAACCCTAAGCACAAATAAAGATCCTTTCTGTCCACTCCACAAGTCCTCGCACTCTCTGAACAAGTGCAGAAACTTTGGAAAGAAGCCCCTAGAAGAAAGGAAAGCCTTGATCAGGGAGTACAGACTTTGCTTCAAGTGTTGTGAGTCTACAGAGCACATGGCCAAAGCTTGCACAAGTAAGGTACAATGTCACCTATGCGGTAGTAGTGACAGACACCCTGGTGCACTGCATCCAGATTCCGAGCCAACACAATGGACAACACCTACCCCTCCTTTGCCTAAGGAGTCACAGGACAATACTGAAGTGCATCGAGAGGCAACCGCAAGTATCAACTGCACGACAGTATGTGGTGGCTCAGCATTCCCTCGCTTATGCCACGAGATCTACCTAACCAAAGTCTACCCAACCGGACACCCTGAAGAAGCTGTGAAGATGTATGTGATGCTGGACGGACAAAGCAATCAATCGTTAGCCAGGTCTGCATTCTTCGACCTCTTTAACGTCCGAACCGATGACACATCATTCACTATTTCACGTGCACCGGTTCCCAGCGCACGGCGGGGAGGAAAGTCACTGGATTCTGCATAGAATCATTAGATGGAAGTGCAAAACTGAAACTGCCACCATTGCTAGAATGGGATGCTTTGCCAGATGATCGCAACCAGATAGCGACACCAGAGGTAGCAAGCAATATACCTCACCTGAAACACATGGCTAGCCTCTTCCCTGCCCTAGACCCCGAAGCTGAAATCCTTCTCTTGTTGGGATTAGACGCCTCCGAAGCTTTCCTTCAACATGACCAGGTTAGAGGCCCAGCAGGTTCTCCGTTTGCCCGCAAGTCTGCTCTCGGATGGGCCATCTTAGGAACAGTTTATCGATCGGCTGCAGGCCCCAACCCAAGTCAACGTTTTCGCAACCTCCATTCTCAGTAATGGGAGAGCATCACACTTCAAACAATGTCACGAGCACTTCACGACTTCAACAAACAATCCCGTTTTAGGAGCAACGGTGTTCGAGACCAGCAAAGAAGATAATGGCCTGGCCTGGTCAATAGAAGACAAAGACTTTTTGCAGCTCATGGATAAAGAACTTCAACAGGACGCCTCCGGGAGCTGGGTAGCCCCATTACTCTTCCGTACACCCAGACAGCGCCTGCCAAACAACCATGAACAAGCTCTCTTGCGCCTCTTCAGTCTGAGACGACTCATGAACAAGAAACCGCCAATGAGAGATCATCTAGTGGCGTTCATAGATAAGATGCTCCAGAACAGACATGCTGAGCTTGCCCCACCTCTGGAAGAAGGTGAAGAATGCTGGTACCTGCCATTCTTTGGAGTGTACCACCCACAAAAGCCAGGCCAGATTCGGGTAGTCTTCGATGCGAGTGCAAAATTCCAAGGCTTCTCCCTGAATAAAGCCCTTCTCACAGGACCGGATCTCATCAACAGCCTCCTAGGCGTGCTCATTCGTTTCAGAAAGGAAGCCGTAGCCTTTATGGCCGACATCCAGCAGATGTTTTACTCATTCCTAGTCAGAGAAGACCACCGCAATTACCTACGTTTCCTGTGGTTCAGTGACGAACAGCGCAACCAGCAGATAACGGAGTACAGAATGCGAGTGCACGTTTTTGGGAACGGTTCTTCCCCGGCAATTGCCAACTACGGCCTGCAACGCACCGCTCGCATCGACGAAACCAAATACGGCACAGATGCCAGATGATTCGTGGAACGAGATTTCTATGTAGATGATGGTCTAAAATCTGTAGCCACACCAGCAGAAGCTATAGACCTACTGAACAGAACACGCCAGATGCTAGCAGTAGCCAACCTCACATTGCACAAAATCGCGTCCAACAGTGAGGAAGTGCTTGAAGCCTTCAGTCCTGAAGATCATGCCAAAGGACTACAGGACCTAGATTTTACAACAGACATACCTCTTATCCAACGTAGTCTTGGTCTATGTTGGGACTTGAAGAAGGACGCCTTCACCTTTAGAGTTCCAGCCCAGAAGTCCAATTTCACAAGGAGAGGAATTCTGTCAACGGTGAACAGCCTTTTTGACCCTCTAGGATTTGCCGCACCTGTAACGATCCAAGGGAGGCTCCTTCTACGTACGCTATCCCAAAACACCAAAGATTGGGATGAGCCACTTCCACCAGACCAGAAGCAAGAATGGGAGAAATGGTGTGCCTCCCTGAGATGTCTCCAAAACGTTAGTGTTCAGCGCACATACGTTCCCGTTTCACCCGCAGCTGCACTGAAAAAAGAACTGCACGTCTTTTCAGATGCATTGACTAAGGCAATAGCAGCTGTAGGATACGTCAGAGTCTACGGCCGGGAGAACAATACTCACATCGGTTTCGTAATGGGAAAGGCGAAGATAGCACCACAACAAGGTCACACAGTACCAAGGTTAGAACTGTGCGGCGCCGTATTGGCCGTGGAGCTTGCTGACCTGATAAAGAAAACTATAGACCTTGAGCTACAAACCACCATCTTCTACACGGACAGCAAGGTGGTGCTGGGCTACATTCACAACCAAAGCAGACGCTTTTATGTCTATGTGAGCAATAGAGTCGACAGGATCAGAAAATCTTCAGAACCTGAGCAGTGGCGACATGTGCCAACAGACCAGAACCCAGCGGATCATGCTACACGGTCCATCCCTGCTTCCCAGTTGGCAGAGTCAACCTGGATAAAGGGTCCTGAGTTCTTGACCTGTCAAGACACCTCGACGTTACCGGGACCGGAACACCATGAACTTATAAATCCAGATCAAGATGCTGACATCCGACCTCAGGTACTCAGTAAATCAACCCCTGCGGATGAGAAACCGGTGGTCCAAGCCACCATCTTCTCAACGATGGTCAAGAAAACCAAAATATTGCCCCTCGATCATAACCCCACCAGTACCAGTTACCTTTGAAAATTTCTCTCGTTGGAGATCTGTCTTACGAGGCGTAGCAGCCATCATTAACGCCCGACCTTTGGGCCCAGTTTCTACAGACCCCGAGAATCCAAGTATCCTCGCCCCAGCCACCTTGCTCACCTACAAAACAGGTGATTGGCCGGCTCCAGTAGGGAACTTCGTTCCCAAGGACATGTACAGACAACAATGGAGACAAGTGCAATGGCTTGCCAACACCTTCTGGAAGCGATGGAAGCAAGAGTACTTACCTACCCTACAGGAACGTCGCAAATGGCAGAACAAAGAACCAAATCTCGAAGACGGAGACCTTGTTCTTTTGAAAGATAAGGAAGCGCACCGTAACTCATGGCCTATGGGACTTGTGCACCAAGTCTTACCCAGCAAAGATGGATTAGTACGCCAGGTTGCAGTGCAGATCGTGAAGCCAAAGGAGTCCGGTGGCAACCAGCAGACTTTCACCAAGAAACTATATACCAGGCCAATTACCGACCTGGTCCTGCTGCTGAGGAAGACCGAGCTGGAAGATTGAACCTCCAAGCTTTGCATGCTTTGTGTATACTCATTGTTTGCATGTTTGATAATATGCCTTGATTATCTTCGTTAACAGTTTAGTTAGTAAGTAGTGGAATTTATAATTCCAGGCGGGGAGTGTGCTGACTAGAGCAGCCTGAGAATAGTCAGTATTGGCTACTGTCTCCTTAAGAGACAGCTTTATAATGTTTAAGAGCTATCCCTTTAAGGGCAATGTCTTCAGGGAAATGTAGTTCTGTGACATGTGACCAGTTCTATGTGTCTGATTGGTGCTGAGGTGCTTTGCATGCTGGTAAGAAGAAAGCCCTCCATTAGGAATTCCAAATTCTCCAGAAGAGCAGCTTCTCACACTCTCTCAGCATGGGAGTGAAGTTACCCTCTTCTCTCACACCGTATGAAGGGACAGACTGAGTAATCCGGATGAATCTTTTCAACACTGTAAGTGTTTGTTTAGGATGCCTGGAAATAAAGAATCTGTATGTATAATACCCCTTTATCGGAGTTATCACTGCTGTTTTCTGCAAAGCTACCGTGGGAACAGAACAACCATTATTAGTTAAATTTGTTAGCTTTGAAAAAAGTCCAGATAATCTACAATTTATAGAGAAAATGGGGTTAAACAAACTCAAGTGTTTCAACAAATGTTGCTTGACTATTTTTAATTGCCCTAATATTTTGGGGGATTGAAAAAAGATTAATTTCAAAGTATTTTACCAGGAAGGATACATTGAGATTTCTCTCGTTTTCAAGTATGTCCTGGGTGATATGTACAGGTATTGCAAAATCACATTTTTAAATTTTATTTTGATTTGATTTAACCACTTTATCTCAAATTGCAGAATAACGTTTGGCTATACAGATGTTTGTGGAGGCTAGATAGAGAATTGAGAAAAATGACAAGAGATTTAAACAAAAATAAAATCTGTTACATTAATAATATGTATCAGGAAAGAAAAGTAAATATTATAGAAAAGAGCAGAAAAAAACATTAGTTTAGCTACCCCAAGACATAAATGCCCATATACTACACCCTAATGGTCCTGTGGGTGCCACAATCAGTCCATAAGAACGTCCTAATTATCCCCATGAAAATGATGTCATACCCCGGCAAATCATCCGGAATGACAATGTAAATATTTTTTTACACTGATTCCTAAGGGCTTCGCCTGTACCGGCTGGGTGGAGTAGAGTTAATATCACTGCTCTGTAACCATGAAGAGAGACTGTGGAGACACAGGCTCGATCCCGACAAGTGTCCTTGGGCAAGACACCTAACAGTACATAATCGCCACCCAGGACATACTTGAAAACGAGAGAAATCTCAATGTATCCTTCCTGGTAAAATACTTTCTCAAAAAAATCCTCAAAGGAAGGGAGAAATCTATTCTAACACTGATTGCTAAACCTAATATAGTGACCAAAGGGAGCGAAAACGTTTTCTACAAATAATAGAATTAACTTATAGAAGATAAAGGCACAAACATTTCGACGACCGGTTCAGTGTGTCATGGGGTATTTATTAACGATCAAACTGCTGTGGAATAAATCTCTTGAATTTATACCAGAACGGGAATTTCCTATTGGGTTATGCTACACTGAATTGTTACATTAATGCAGATGACCTAGTCTAAGGTCCAACAAGTACAGAGCAAATTAAGGAAATCTCACAGCTTCTAGTCAGCTATGTAGCTTTATACTGCAGTGTGTCAATTATTCGCATAATTACTAGGGATTCACAGATACCAATACTAGTAGGGATTACTAATTACTAGGGATGCACAGATACCAATACTACTACTTCGTACTTGTGCAAATGCCCGATACCCAGTGGTGTAGCGTGGGGGGGGGGCTGGGGGGGCGGTGGCCCCGGGCGCAGTTTTTTTAGGGGCGCCATAGTGGGCCCCCGCCGGTTTCCCTGCCCTGTGACCGTCATCAGTGCACACAGGCAGCCAGCGGCACACTCTGGAAATGCCGCGGTGGCGCCTGCGCCGCCCCCTCATGTGAGGGGCGGCACCAGTGCCTGCTCCAGTTTTAGACTGGGATGCAGGCACGCTGCAGGTGCCAACGCGGCATTTACAGAGTGCGTCGCTGGCTGCCTGTTAAGAGCACTGATGACCATCACAGGGAAACCAGCGGGTACCCACTATGATGCCCCAAACCGCCCCCCCTACCGAACCACAGGCCCTCAGAGCCGGTGAGTAAGTGGGGGAGGGGGGCAATATATATCCATGTTTGAGGTGCTGCCTGGGGGCAAATATATTCATGTTTGAGCTACTGGGGCAAATATATTCATGTTTGAGGTGCTGGGGCAAATATATTCATGTTTGAGGTGCTGGGGCAAATATATTCATGTTTGAGCTACTGGGGCAAATATATTCATGTTTGAGCTACTGGGGCAAATATATTCATGTTTGAGGTGCTGGGGGCATATATATTCATGTTTGAGCTGCTGGGGGCAAATATATTCATGTTTGAGCTACTGGGGCAAATATATTCATGTTTGAGGTGCTGGGGCAAATATATTCATGTTTGAGGTACTGGGGGCAAATATATTCATGTGTGACCTACTGGGAGCAAATATATCCATGTTTGAGGTGCTGGGGCAAATATATTCATGTGTGAGCTGCTGGAGAAAATATATTCATGTTTTAGGTGCTGGGGCAAATATATTCATGTTTGAGCTACTGGGGGCAAATATATTCATGTTTGAGGTGCTGGGGCAAATATATTCATGTTTGAGGTGCTGGGGGCAAATATATTCATGTTTGAGCTACTGGGGGCAAATATATTCATGCTTGAGCTGCTGGGGGCAATATATATCCATGTGTGAGCTGCACATTACTGTGGCTTTTATTGCTGTGGAGCTCTGTTATATGCTCATACACTCTGCACATTACATTGTATCACAGTTAAGGGGTTCAATGCCCTAATGGTGGAAGGGAATCGGGGCATGCTAACGTGTCCACAGGTTGGGGGGCCGCACAATTCTTGGCTGGCCCTGGGCGCTGACAACCCACGCTACACCACTGCCGATACCACCCTCGATATCGGAAGCCAGAGCTGGGCTGCCAGCGGAATGCATTAAGAGTATTTTGCTAGCATTCCCCTCCGGCTGTCCACATGATCCGAGTGCCGGTTGGCCACGTCACGTGGTCCTCCGAGTGGGCGCCGGGCTGTGACACCGCCTCCAGCTGTGATCTTGCGAGGATTGCGAGATCTCGCGGGAGCGTGTTGCAAGCCAGGGGCCGTTCGGAGGACCACGTGACCTGGTCAGCTGGCGCTCGGAAGAACACGTGGCCAGTCGGAGATGAATGTTAGCAGAATGCTCTTAATGTATTCTGCTAGCAGTGAGGTCTGCTGCTGGGTATACATGAGGTCTGTGGCTGGGTATACGTGTATCTGAGGTCTGTGTGAGGTATACAGGTGTCTGAGGTCTGGTGTCTGTGGATATATATATATTACCTATACTCCCGCAACTCCTTCTCCAATGCCAAAAAAAATCTCTCTTATATCACAAAGCGGTGCTAGCCAAAAACATGGTTATATAGGTGAATTGTAGATATTGGCTGCACACGCAAAAATTATAACAACAAAATTTATTGGGACATTAAAATGATGACCGACACTTCGGCTCATTCTGGAGCCATTTTCAAGGCTCTAGACTGAGCCGAAACGTCGGTCATCATTTTAATGTCCCAATAAATTTTGTTTAATTTTTGCGTTATATATATATATATATATCTGTGTGCAGGCTGTGCAGTGGATAAATGGGGTGTCTGGCCATAGATTTCAATATTACCATAAACTGGACAGGCTTTCAGCAAAATCCTAAATTATTTATTGGAAAGCGTCACATGACAATAAAGTATCGGTACTCGAGATCGGTGAGTACCTGAAAAAAACTATCGGTACTTATACTAAGTACTCATACTGTCTTAAAATATTGGTACTGCTGCATCCCTAATAATTACTGTAAAATAATGTTTAACCTTTATTTATTATGCTTACATTATACTTGTTCATTACTCAAAACCAATGAGAGATCAGTTTTTTGTTCAAAGGAACTAAGACTAGCCTGAGCTGATTTATTAAGGTTTCAATAAACCTCTCTATAACCAAACTATGTAGTGCTCCATGACATAAATTTAAAAAAAAATTGGTTTTGCAATACCAATACACAGAAACTAGAAAATTGGTTAAATTAATAATGGTCAAGTGACCATCTTTACAATTTTTGGAGCACTGGACTGGACTGAAGATGGACTGACCCAAAAGAGTCTTGAGGCTCATTATTGGAAAATTATATAGGTCTAATCTTTTCAAATTAACTCTACAATAATACATGCAAGGTTCAATAGATCATAGTCAGATTTTGGTGCACGCATACCCATTTTGACCTTGGATTACACTGTAAAAGGCATTGGCACCATTAATATTTGTGTTGATCGCCGGTATGACGTCATGGAAGCCTTTGACCCAGGGTCAAAGGCTTCCGTGACGTCATACCGGCGACCAACACAGCGGGCACTGGATGCAGGATTGCCATCGTTGGAGGAGCTCCGAGCCGATGTAGGTGAGTATGTTTGCAACCAGTGGAGGACTCGCCTTAGATGAGTATGACACCTCGCCCCCCAACACCCCCCCTGCTTGCTTGGCCGGCATCCAGGCTCAGGCGAGCCCGCGGCTTGGCCTGGGCCTAGAGGCCCAGCTGACCCGGGGACTCGCCTGAGCCTGGAGGACGGCAACTTGTCCGGCCTCCATGCTCAGGTGAGCCCCCAGCTCGGCTGGGCCTCTAGGCCCAGGCCAAGCCGGGGGCTCGCTTGAGCTTGGAAGACGGCCAAGCAGGCAGCTCGGCTGGCCTCCATGCTCAGGTGAGCCCCCGGCTCCAGGCTCTTGGCCAGGAAATGGAAATTTTCGGCCGTTTTTTTCGGCTGAATTTCCATTTCGGCCGAAACCACCGTTTTCGGCCAATAATTTTCGGTGGCCGAAATTTCGGTGCCTCCCTACATACAGTGCTTGTTTGAGGGCAGTGAACTTCCCATAGAGAAGCAATGCTTTGTCTATTCAGAGAACACAAAACAGCCGTGAGAAGTTGCCGAAATGCCCTGCTGTTCGGTGTTTTCATTCGACAGATTTATTCAGGCGATTTCCATAGGCTTCAATGTTAAAAATATTCCAGTTTTAATCCAATATCTAATAAACCGCTTATCGGTTTATCATTTTATTCTGCAGTAAAGTCTCTTTATTTATAGATTATTTTCTTTTGGATCTTTTAGGCATTTTTGGGGATTTTTTCCCCCTTTTTTTTTTAAATCTTTTCTTTTTTCTGTAACAGACCTTTTTATTATCATCCATATGACATTATATGTAAATTTCAGACATTTTCGTTCAGTCGTTTTTTTGCAAACAGCGCTTCAATTTTCAAACCTTCAAGCGTACTGTTTTTTTTGTTTTCACCTCGTTCGTCTGCGTGACGTTTTTTTCCGGCGGCTGCTCTGCGCTGTGATCGGTGGGTACTCGGATTTTTCTGGCGTGTTCGGCGGGGTTAATCCAGCTGTTTCGGTGAGTGTTCGGCGGGTTTGGCGGCGAGTGTTTGGCGTGTTTGCGGAGGGTTTTCCCTGCATTACTGGGGCCCTGCGGTGCTTGCGGAATACACCGCAGGGTCGGCGAACTAGGATCGCCGAATGGCCCCGAAGTGCGGGGAACGGAAAGTCACCGAACATGCAGTGACTTTTCGAATCTCTTTGAATAACCCTGATAGTTTAAACTGTTATCCTGTTGATAAGAACATTCAAAAAAGGTTGGCTGCAAGAGTGATCCTGAAGTGATTTATATATTGAAATATGTACATTCTTAGGGCCCTATTACATTCTTAACACTAACATTAGCACAAAGCTTTGTGAGCATTATTGTTAGGTTAAGTTGCCCTAGAGTTTTAAGACCATATTACAATCTGAACGCTAACAGGTTAAAAAACCCATTAGCGATTTGGAGCTTGCACTTTTCAGCACGAGCTTATTGTACTTTGCGCTCCCTATGATTAACAAGGGGAAGTGCAAAGTCCTAACGCTAATTACATCCCACTGCAGCTAACTCAAAAGTTAGCACCAGCTCCTAGCTGTGGTTAACTGATACCGCTTCTGTGGAATCCTTCAGCACCAGATGGAAAACACCCCAAAAATCGAATACTCACCTCCTCATCCCGTGATGAGAAAGGAGGCTCGATCCACTTCTTCTTGCCCCCAGGAGCAGAGGGAGACTGGGGAGAAAAGTCACCCAGTCTCACTCCGCTGACCTGCCGGATCTCGCAAGAGGCGAGATCCTGCAGGTCATGTGACCGGCAGTCGAAAACCTCAATGGAGTCCTATGGACTCCATGGAGGGGATGCTCGCGGCGGCGCTTAGCGCTGCCTCGAGCATCGTGAGGCATAGCGCCACATTACAGGGCAGGCTGCCCGTAATATCACGTTAAAACAGGGGTGCTAAGGGGAATCCCACAGGCACAGGTTTTCCTCCTTAGCATTCCCATTTTCCCAGCGTGAAGATTGTAATATGGCCCGTAGTGTCCAATTGGTTTGTGGCTAAATGAACAAGGTTGCAAGGAAATATATTGTACCTTTGCTTCAACAATGTTTAATAATGCCCCTATAATAGTAAAGTTCATAACAAGCTACCTGCCGGCTCTTTGTGAAGTAACCCAGTTAGAATCTAATGGTCGCTCAATAAAATAACACTCATTTTCACAGGCTTATGATGTTTTACCAATGCCAGGAGCATAGGAGTATTGATTCCACTTCCACTTATCTTCGAGTATTTTCAAAGGTAATTTTCTTTTTCATTACATGGGACTGTTCATTCCTTGGATTTACAGGTGTTATGATGAAAACATAATCAAGCAATACAAACAAGCGTGAATTTGTATCAAGATCATCTTGTTATTTAAGTCTAGTGACTTAATTTAGATGCTGTCAAGCAAAAGAACAGTTTGAAGTGAATTTTTGGAAATGTCAATCATTTCAGATCCAAAAAACATAGTTATCGATTAGTAATAATTAAGGGTGCTGAACAACTACAAGTATAGTAAAAGGATTGAGGAAGGGGTCAAATCGAGCAAGAATACATAGGAATGTAGTTCCTCCACTATTTTCTCAGAGGGAGCAGAGTTCTCTTTAAGTCCACACACAGAGCAGCTTTAATTTGGTTTCAATCATGTGTTTCCTTATTAAGTCATCCAAAATATATGATATTTATTATAATTATCATAAAGATTCCTTAAAACCCAGCCTATCTCTAGGATTAAACAAAGATATTGAATTTACATGTGGAGTGGTGGGTTTAGTGCGACATGTCAATGTTCAATGGGGAGTACAAATCTTGAAGAGATTCCACACATTGCGGCAGTATTACATTACTGCCGCTAAAACTGGGAAGCTAAGGAGGAAAACCTGCTCCTGGTCCCCGTTATAGCTCCATATTACAGGGCAGACTCTAATTCAGCAGCCTGCCTTGTAAAGCAGCTCTAAACCTGAAGATACTCAAGGAAGCGCTAAAGCACCGCCCTGAGCAGCCCTCCATGGAGTCCATAGGACTCCATTGAGGCTTCGACTGCCGGGTCACATGACCTGCAGGATCTCGCCTCTCACGAGATACTGCAGGTCGGCGGAGTGATTTGCAAAGGGACAATGGGGACTTTTTCCCTCAGTCTCACGCTGCTCCCGTCGTCCAGAAGAGGCGGATCGAGTAGCCGTTCTTGCCGCGGGATGAGAGGTGAGTATCTGATTTTATTTTTTTTCACAGCTGGTGAAGGTGATAACGGATTCCGCAGAAGCAGAATCAGTTAGCACCGGCTTCAAGCTGCGGTTAACTTTTGCGTTAACCGCAGCGGGGAGTAATTAGCATTAGGACTCTGTAATCCTAACACTAACTCTTTGCGCTCCCCTAGTTAAGCACAGGGAGCGCAAAGTACAGTAAGCTCGTGCTGAAAAGTGCAATTTCTGATGCACTAACGTTTTTTTTTAACCCGCTAGGGTTCGGAATGTAATATGGGCGGCCTGCGCTAGGGCCACTTAATCTATTGTTAATGCTCACAAAACTGAGCGATAAACGTTAGCGTTAAGAATGGAATATTTCCCCTATATTTTTTATGACTACACCTCTGTTTTGAGATAATAACAGATGCTGAAGGAGTTTTAATTGTTACTAGGACTTTTGGAATTCAGATTTATTGCCCCTGTTGCACCATCTGTTAAGTAGTGATCTTGGCCAAAAGACGGAGATCTGTGCCTGCGTTCACACATTCGTTCTCTCGGGTCTAGTTGTGACAGTTATGCATCACAGATAAAAGTTACCAGGGAATAACACCAATTACAATCAACTGGAGTTCATCAAAATAAACTAGGTTCTTTTGATCTCCAACTAGTCCAGGAATCATGGGTGTGAAATCTGGAGGGGATTGGGGTACAGATTTAGCCCAGCTATCGTCTGCATTTATACATTAGTTTGCCACCTAAGGCCGGGGTCAGACAAGGGTCTTTGAGAAAGGAAGAAACGTCCGTGATAGTGAACATCCTTCCACTCTGACACCCGTCTGGTCAACTCGCTGAGAGCAGTTAGTGTGCTCAGCGCTGCAAGGCTCGATTTCGCCCTATGGAGGATTGTGCTTTGCAGCCCCGACCAACGTGCGTCTAGCGCTTCGACGGGGAGACTTTCAGCATGGCCACTGTAGCAAGTACTATTCGTGAGCTACAGCATGCGACCGGCCCCGTCGAAACGTCACAACGCTGCGACGGATCCCTGGAGGCACGTCAGTACGGGAGCACCTAGTGCTCTTGTCTGGCCCAGGCCTAAAAGTTACGGAATTCCCCTAATTGATATGATGTTAACAGTAAAGGTGTAAACTATTAAACTGAGTTTCTCAGCTTGCCTTTGTTTATTTCTATTATTCCTTGGCTCAGACACCAAAGTTGAGGAACCACCATCCCCTATGCCTAAGGTATGCAGGACTGCAACCAAGAACAAAAAGGAAAAGGTGGGGCATGATAGAAGGCAATACTTGAAAACGAGAGAAATCTCAATGTATCCTTCCTGGTAAAATCCTTTATAAATAAATAAATAAATAAAATTGTTGCTGGGTGATTCTATCATAAGAGGTGTTGAGCTGGAGAGTAGTGGTTTGGTGAGATGTCTTCCTGGGGCTACTGCTCGTAGAGACAAGAGACGTATTCTCAATATTGTCAAACAAGCAAAGCAGCAAGGGGAAGTGGATGTTCTAGTCCATCTAGGGACAAATGACTTGGCTAGCAATGAGGTTTCCGAGATTAAGGAAGATTTTTGTGTTCTTGGAGGTGAAATACAGCAGATTGCGTCCACTGTGTCATTCTCTGAAGTTTTGCCTGTGCATAACATTCAGGATAGGCAGATGCGCAATAGGGAATTTAATTTGTGGCTTCGGGAATGGTGTCGGGAGCAAGGATTTGGCTTTGTGTCCCATGATAGCTCTAATTGGAGCAGAAAGGAACTGTATAAAAAAGATGGTTTTCATCTTACTCATAGGGGAACATATGTTCTCAGTGAGAAGTTCAAAGGTTTCACAAAGAAATATTTAAACTAGGAGGGGGAGACAAAAGGGTAAAAAACAATCTGAGTGATTGTCCCCAAAACTAAATCGGAGGGTGCAAGCAACTTGCGGGGAAAAAAATGACAAGCTCAGAGTCGTGTCTATAAATGCTCACAGTTTAGTCAATAAAATCAATGAACTGGAGACAATGATGGCAGCTGAAAAAGTAGATTTAGTGGCGGTTACTGAGACATGGTTCAGTGAGAAAACTAACTGGGACATAACAATACCGGGGTACTCTTTATATAGAAAAGACAGAAGGTAGGAAAGGAGGAGGAGTGGCCCTGTATGTGAAAAACAACATAAAAACGAACCAAATAAAAGTGAGCGAGGTGAACATAGAGTCAGTTTGTGTTACGCTAACATTTGGCAATCATACTGTAGCTCGTGTAGGTGTGATCTATAGACCCCCTGGACAAGTAGAAGAGCTAGATAATCTACTGTTTGAGGAAATAGCCAAAATGGCAATGAAGGGGGAAGTTATTATCATGGGGGACTTTAATCTTCCTGATGTGAACTGGAAAACCAAAACAGCTGGGTGCACCAGGAGTACAAATATTCTAAACTCCCTACTGGGATTATCTCTAACACAAGTAGTTGAGGAGCCGACCCGTAAAGAGGCCATATTGGATTTAATACTCACAAATGGAGGTTTGGTATCGGACGTTGTTGTAGGTGAAAATTTGGGATCTAGTGATCACCAGTCAGTATGGTTTAATATAAGAACAGGGATGGAGCCGCACCACACAAAAACAAAAGTTTTAGACTTTAAAAAAACAGATTTTTCTAAAATGAGACTTTGTGTGAAGGAGTCATTATCAGACTGGAGGAGTTTAAAGGGAATCCAGGAGAAATGGGATTATTTAAAGGAAGCATTATTGAAGGCCACAGGCAATTGCATTAGGCTTGTTAGCAAAAACAAAAAATGGAAGAAACCACTGTGGTACTCTGCAGAAGTGGCCAAAATAGTGAAGAACAAAAAGACAGCATTCAATAATTATAAAAAAAATCTGAGTGAAGAAAATAGGCAAACCTATAAGATTAGGCAGAAAGAGGCAAAGCAATTTATAAGAGCTTCCAAAGCACACGCAGAAGAGAAAATAGCTCAGTCAGTAAAAAAGGGGGACAAAACATTTTTTAGATACATAAACGAGAAAAGAAAAGTAAAACAAGGATTAGTTAGATAAAAACAAAGGAAGGAAGGTATGTAGAAGAGGATAAAAGTCTCGCTGACTGCCTCAATGAATATTTTTGTTCAGTCTTTGCAGAAGAAAAGGAAGGAAAGGGACCTCAGTTAGGAGGAAACACTAACGAGACATTTACATATCAGTTTACAGAGGAGGAGGTTCTACAGCAGCTGTCTAAAGTAAAGACAAATAAGTCAATGGGGCCTGATGGGATCCACCCTAAATTATTAAAAGAGCTCAGTGATGTAATAGCAAAACCGTTAACAGATTTATTTAACCAATCCTTGTTAACGGGAGTCGTCCCAGAAGACTGGAAATTAGCAAATGTTGTGCCCATTTACAAGAAGGGTAGTAGGGAGGAATCGGGGAACTATAGGCCAGTTAGTCTTACGTCAGTAGTTGGGAAATTAATGGAAACCATGTTAAAGGAAAGGATTGTTGAACATCTAAAAACACATAGATTACAGGATCAGAAACAACATGGGTTTACCTCAGAGAGATCATGCCAAACTAATCTTATTGATTTTTTTGATTGGGTAACAAAAATAATAGACACAGGTGGTGCAGTAGACATTGCTTATTTAGATTTCAGTAAGGCTTTTGATACTGTTCCGCATAGAAGGCTTATCAATAAATTGCAATCTTTGAGCTTGGATTCCAATATTGTTGAATGGATTAGGCAGTGGCTGAGTGACAGGCAACAGAGGGTTGTGGTAAATGGAGTTTATTCGGCGCAAGGTCTTGTTACCAGTGGGGTACCCCAGGGGTCAGTACTTGGACCCATTCTCTTTAATATTTTTATTAGTGATATTGCAGAAGGTATTAATGGAAAAATATGTCTTTTTGCTGATGATATTCTGACTCCGATCGTTGTATAGTGATTTATCCCTTGCAGAGACCTCTATGCCTGGCCTGTATAAGTAGATGCAATCACCGAGGACAATCCTTATCAGATAGCTGAACTCACCAAAACACTGTTTCTTTCCACGACTTGCTTTATTCCGTACACCAGGTTACAGCAGATCACAGGATACAGCAGATGATGGAATGATAGGTTTTATGCGGTCAAAAGATGATACTGTCCTAGCTTGCAGATGAATAGACATGTGCTGCTAGATATCTACACCATGCTACAGCTCTTACAAGAAAGAAGGGTGGTACTTCACACACACAGGAAGTGCATCATCATAAAGCGAGGGAAAAAAGAGAAAACATGTACAATACAGAAAGACCACTAGGTGGCAGCATAAGGCAGCATAAGGACTATCTATACAATATAAATCCCCATCTAAATGAATATAACTGTAACAGCACACTCCCCGTCTGGCATTGAAAATGTCACTATATATAAACATCATAACGGTAGTTATGCAAGCGCAAATAACGACAGTGTAATTTGCTAGATGTCTTGAAAACCTAAGTAAGTTCAGTCTCCAAGCGGTAAGAGCAAAACAAGTTCCGTGATAGGTCTGATAAAAGTCTTTACAGTTCCTTGTCTTGCGACCTTCACCTCCACCTTACGTACCTTACCATCATCGCTAGAGATGCTCTTTTTAATAAGTCCCATAGGCCACTCTATCCTTTCGGCTTGCTGGTCCTTGAGGAGAACGAGATCTCCAACTTGGACGTTCGGTTTCAGGCATTGCCATTTCCTGCGTCCTTGCAGAGTGAAAAGATACTCCATCTTCCAACGGTTCCAGAAGCAGTTGGCAAGGTGTTATACTCGCTTCCACTGGTTGTAGCACATTTTTCCTGCTTTAAAGTTTCCAGGTGGAACAGGAACAGTCCCGAGTTTCTGGGTAAGAGTAGCTGGAGTATGATGGTTGGGTTCTCTGGATCTGTAGACACTGGAACAACTGGTCTAGAATTGATTATGGCAGATGCTTCTCGCGATGGAAAAACGTTCAAAGCGTTGACAGCCCAAGACGAGTCTTTGTGCAGTTCTGGTGACAAGAGTTTTGGCTTCAGGACGAATAACTGAATCTTTGTCAGGATTTTGAAGACCAAAGACGTCAGCTGTTGTTTCTTCTGGATGATCCAGCAGGAATTCCGGACTTTGTGGTAGGCGACAGCTGCTATGGCGTCAGAAGATGCATCTGAGAAGATATGAAGTTCCTTTCTCTGACTTTTAATAAGAGAAGCTGAAGTGTAGCAGCGTGTGGCGACTGGCTCCCTTCTGAACCTCATGAATACACCTACGAGGTTGTTGGTCAGGTTAGGACCAGTGAGAAGAACATTGTTCAGGGATATGCCTTGGTGCTTGGCACTGGAGTCAAATGCTACCCTGATTTGTTTTGGCTTACGTGGATGATACACTCCGAAGAAAGGCAGGTACCAGCACTCCTCATGTTCTCGAAGAGGTGGAGCTGGTTCAGCGTGATTATTGTCGAAGATCCTTTTCATAAAGGCGATGAAATGGTCCTTCATTTCAGGTCTGTTCTTTAGTGTTCGTTGTAGTGACTTGACTCTGGATAACCCCTGTTCACGATTGTTTGGGAGTTTGACCCTTGCAGCATGAAGAGGTAATGCTGCTACCCAGCTGTTAGACTCATCCTTGAAGAATTCTTTGTCCATTACTTTGATAAATTCTCTGTCTTCAACTGACAAAGCTGTTTTGTTCTCATCACTTGTAGTACAAAACACTGTGGTACCTAGGTTGTCATCATAGAGGATAGGGGTGACGTCGGACACGCAGATGATGTCAAGAGGCTTCTCCTTTACGTCATAATGGTGAGGACACGGTTTGAAGTGGGATACACGTCCGTTTCCTAACACGTGAGTTTTGAAGGAGTGGATCTCAGATGACGTGTGCATTTTATCCAAGCATACATTGCCCACTATTACCCAGCCCAGGTCAAGTCTTTGTGCATAAGGGGCATCGTCAGGTCCGTTGCACTGTTCGCGTACTTTATGTACTCTGAGAATGTCTCTTCCTAGCAGGACCAAGATTTCAGCATTCATGTCCATTACTGGAATCTCATCTACAAGATGTCTTAAGTGCGGATGGTGATATGCAGCCTCTGAAGTAGGAATCTCTTCCCTTTCGTCTGGTATCTGGTCACATTCAACTAATGTTGGTAGGAGTATTCCCTCTCTCCCTTTGACGTGAGAGACCATAAACCCGTTGGCCCTTCTGCCGAAAGTCTCTACGCGACCAGAACAGGTTCTGAGAGTATACGGTGTTGCATGTCCCTTTATGCCGAAGATCTCAAAGAATTTAGGCTTAACAAGCGATCTGTTGCTCTGTTCATCTAATATGGCATACATCTTCGTGGCTTTCTCAGGTTGACCCTCTGGGTATATCTTGACTAGGCATACCTTGGCACAGCATTTGTAATCTAAGCCTTCTCCACAGACTTCCGTGCATGAAGAAGAAATATTCCCTATAGCTGGAGCATTACCTTGTTGCTCCCCGGCATGATTTGAGACAGGTGCAGAGGTAGGTAGCTGCTGTGGGTTGTCTGGAAGTGGAGTAGGGTGCAGAGCTGTAACATGTCTGTCGCTGCTGCATTCTGTGCACTTGATGACAACTTTACAGTCTTTAGCAAAATGTCCGTAAGAAGCACAGCACCTGTAGCATACCCCAAGTTTTTGAAGAATCTCCCTGCGCTCTTGTAAAGTCTTTGCCCTAAGACCACGACATTTCTTTAAAGGGTGAGGTTTCTTGTGAATAGGGCACTGACGATTAGGGTCTATATCGCTATCACCCGAATCCCTCTGGTTTGCACGAGAGGACACGGGTGGTGAGATGTCTGTCCTTTTAACAGATATTGCTCTATTAAAGTCTCTACGATTAGCCGCTGTGTTATCATACCTTGATGAGGATGCTGGTGATGGTGATGAAGCTGGCAAGTTGGTTTCGCTGAAGCTGAAGCTGGGATTGTTTCTTGTCCAGGCTTGTTCACTGATGAACCTGCAAAAATATGAGAATGGAGGGAAGGATACGTTATAGTCTCTTTTGTATCTTGAGCCGTGTTGCGCCCATTTCTCTTGCAGGCCGTATGGCAGTTTAGACGCCACTGGATTGACACCATGAGCAGTGTCCAGGAAGCTTAGTCCAGGTAGACGTGGGTCTGTCTTTGCCAACTCTAGCTCCATGAGGAGATCACTCAGTTCTTGGAGCTTGCGATAGTCTTTGTTACCCATTTTTGGGAAGTTTTGCAGTCTCTTGAACAGAGCGCCTTCTATGGCTTCAGCACTGCCATAAGCTTGCTCAAGTCTTGCCACGCAGCAACGAGACCTGCATCCGGGTGGTCAACATGTACTGTTCTCAGTCTTTTAACACGATCTGTGGATTCTGGCCCCAGCCACTTTATGAGCAAATCAAGTTCCTCCTTGGTAGTAAGGTTCAGATCAGCAATAGCAGCCTTGAAGGTTGATCTCCAGGCCCTGTAGCTCTCTGGACAGTCGTCGAACCTTGAGAGGCTGGTGTTAATGAGCTCTCGGCGTATCATATATATGGCGAAGTCAGTCAAGTCTGATCTCTCACTCTTTGGTGCCAAAATAACTTGAGGAACCGCTTGGGTGTTAAAGTTCTCTGGTGATGAAGGGTGAGGTTTACCAGGATAAAATGACGTTGCAAGAGCGTTTAACTTTGGTGTAGTCTCTAAGGCTTCTGCTGGCTGCAGCTTGAACTGCGGCTTGTCACTGGGATTCACCTTGCTGGCAGAATGAGTTGATGTGATTTGCTGCGTAGATGTTCTTGTGTTGTGGACTGGAAGAGGCTCAGGCATTTGGAGCTGAGAGGTCTCTGCGTTGAGAGTCAGAACAGTGTTGGAAGGAGGTACAGGAGATGACTGTGTATTGTTGCAAATGTTATGCTGTAAAACGTATTCGCTAGTGCGTTTGACTGGGTCTTCCAGTTCTGCTGGGATAGGGTAGTCTGCATTAGTACTTTGTCCCATTGCTTCTTCGAGGATCTCCAGCCTCGCTACGGCAGCTGCTTCCTCCTTTTCCATTTGCAGAATCTTGATTTGGGATGCCGTCTCTGCTTGGCGGGCTTCTAACTCTGCTTGGTGGGCTTTGCTGTGAGCTTCTAACTCTGCTTGGCGGGCCTCT
The DNA here is from genome assembly GCA_009667805.1 of Leptobrachium leishanense. Lineage (NCBI taxonomy): Eukaryota > Metazoa > Chordata > Amphibia > Anura > Megophryidae > Leptobrachium > Leptobrachium leishanense. The sequence goes on from CM019067.1 coordinate 143,564,565, forward strand.
AACTCTGCTTGTTTTTTAGCAAAGGAGCTTTGCACTTTCTTTGACTCCGCTTCAGCGCGGGCCTCTATTAGCTTGTCGCTTAACGTTGAATGTCTGGAGCGAGAGGATCTGGAAGAATGTGCAGTGTGCTTGGTTGATGTGGATCTGTGCGATCTGGTCTCTTGCAGTTGAGCAATGCAGAGTTCTGCCCTTTCTTTGGCAACTTGCACTAGGAGGTCTCTTTGCTGGTTTAGTGCATCAGTCTTGGACAATTCTGCTGAAAAGTCTTTCATATTAGAGTCCTGCAAGAAGTCTGTGTATTTTTCTGACAGCCTCTGGTAACGTTGATATGCAGCAGACAGACGATCTATAGAGTCTCTTAATTCAGCTGGGTGATCGTTAAAGTGTGGTAAAACTGACATGCATTGTGAAGTTCTGTCCCACAGGTCTGTCAGATTGCTGGAGAGCTCATCTCTAGTGCATTCATAGTTTTCTCTGAGTTTCTGTGTCGGTTTTATTGTGCGTTTGGGTTTTACACTCTGTTCGGCAAACTCTGCAGAATCTGCTCCTTGTACGTCTGCCGGTTCAGGGACATGATGAATATGCGTTGGTTCAGCCATAATAGAGTGCACAGAACCTTGTCTGGACATTTTATACGTTTTTGCAAAAATAGTACTGTCTCTTTAAAAAGATGAACGGCAGCTTAGACAGGCAGGTAACACAGTTAAATGCAGAGAAATCGTTTCAATATTCAGTGAGATGCAGTATAAGTTAGATGCAGTAAGCTTGTGCGACCATGTGCTTCCCCAAGATGGCCGATGGCACTGAGCTTGATTGCCGATTAAACACACACATATATAGTAGCAGTCTGTAGGATTCTACACATCTTTTGACTATTCTAACTCCGATCGTTGTATAGTGATTTATGCCTTGCAGAGACCTCTATGCCTGGCCTGTATAAGTAGATGCAATCACCGAGGACAATCCTTATCAGATAGCTGAACTCACCAAAACACTGTTTCTTTCCACGACTTGCTTTATTCCGTACACCAGGTTACAGCAGATCACAGGATACAGCAGATGATGGAATGATAGGTTTTATGCGGTCAAAAGATGATACTGTCCTAGCTTGCAGATGAATAGACATATGCTGCTAGATAACTACACCATGCTATAGCTCTTACAAGAAAAAAGGGTGGAACTTCACACACACAGGAAGTGCATCATCATAAAGCGAGGGAAAAAAGAGAAAACATGTACAATACAGAAAGACCACTAGGTGGCAGCATAAGGACTATCTATACAATATAAATCCCCATCTAAATGAATATAACTGTAACAGCACAGATGACACAAAGATTTGCAACAGGGTTGACGTTCCTGGAGGGATCAGCCAAATGACAAATGATTTAGGTAAACTAAAAAAATGGTCGGAGCTGTGGCAATTGAGTTTTAATGTGGATAAGTGCAAGATAATGCACCTGGGACGTAAAAACCCAAGGGCTGAATATAGAATATTTGATACAGTCCTAACCTCAACATCTGAGGAAAGGGATTTAGGGGTTATTATTTCAGAGGATCTAAGGGTAAGTAGTCAATGTAATAGAGCAGCAGGAAATGCTAGCAGAATGCTTGGTTGTGTAGGGAGAGGTATTAGCAGTAGGAAAAGGGAAGTGCTCATGCCACTGTACAGAGCACTGGTGAGACCTCACTTGGAGTACTGTGTGCAGTACTGGAGACCGTATCTCCAGAAGGATATAGACATCTTAGAGAGAGTTCAGAGAAGGGCTACTAAAATGGTGTACGGCTTGAAGGAGAAAAGTTACCAGGAAAGGCTTAATGATCTTAACATGTACAGCTTGGAAAAAAGACGAGACAGAGGAGATATGATAGAAACATTTAAATACGTAAAGGGAATCCACAAGGTAGAGGAAGGGAGTATATTTAAACGGAAACAAAGTAGCAAAACAAGAGGACATAGTCTTAGATTAGAGGGGCAAAGGTTTAAAAGTAACATCAGGATGCATTATTTTACTGAGAGGGTGGTGGATACATGGAACAGCCTTCCAGTTGAAGTGGTAGAGGCCAAAACAGTAATTGAATTTAAGCAAGCATGGGATAGGCATAAGGCTATCCTAAACAAAAGATAAATCCAGGTAAAGTATCCATGTAATTGGGCAGACTAGATGGGCCGAAAGGTTCTTATCTGCCGACATTTTTCTATGTTTCTATACCCCCCACGATTTGAGTTCCTACAGCGATATAAGAATTGACAGTTACAAGTTTTTATAAAACGCTAACAAGTTCCGTAGCGCTGTATAATGCGAGGCAAAACAACAAATACATACATGTTCAACACACGGTACAGTAGGACCCTGCTCAAGAGTTTATAATCTAAATGGGTAGGGGTGGCACACTCGGTGAGGGTTAATAGAGAATGTGAAACAGCGGAATGCATGTGGGCTATGTGGGATGATGCAGTAGGAAATGAACATAGGGGGATTATGGAGTGAGGGGATGGGCTTCTCTAAAGTAATGTGTTTTCAGAGACTTCTTGAAGGACTAGAGAGACTGGGAGAGTCTGTTGCGGGGGAGGGAGTTGCAAAGGAAGGGGGCAACCCAGGAGAAGTCTTGAAGACGGGAGTCGGGGGTGCGGGTACGTGAAGCTGAGAGCATCGGATCATTGGCAGAGCGAAGTGGTCGGGATGGGATGTACCTGCTAATAAGGGAGGAGATGTAGGCAGGGGCGCGGTTATGGAGGACTTTGTACGTGAGCACCAGTATTTTGAAATGGATTCTATAGGAGACAGGAAGCCAGTGTAAAGATTGACAAAGGGGTGAGGTATGAGAGGTGTGGGAGGTTACAGTAGTCAAGGCGGGAGATAATAGGTGCTTGGATAAGCATTTTAGCAGACCACCCAGGGCACCATTCCACTTCTCTTGATAACATGCAACAGGAGGGGCAGCAAACACCATCCATGTATTGGATCTATTGTACTTTGTTACTCCACCATATAAATTAGCAGAAGCCAGAACATCTTCAGGCAAGTGGTTTGAACACTATAATCCAGTGATAATATTGTTTCAATGAGTAATTATTTGGAAGGAAAAATTGACTTACTAGTTATCATGGCCCCAGTTACAGAAGCCAGAAAGCCAATGCTGACCAACACCACAGATATCAGCCTCCCCTGCTTGTGCCTCTGTAGCATTATAAACATCAGAACTGCCGCTGCTCCGTGAACAAACAGAGAAGAGAACAGAGCCCACAGGAACACCCAGTACCACATCTCTGTAAAAAAACAAATGGTGACAACATTTAACAGTGGGAAAAATTATGCAAATGTTTCAGAATAAAATAACTGCATGTCTATAAAATGTAAGACAGTCATTGTAAATAAACATTGCGAACGCCAGTCAGCACAGAAACAGAACATACAAAGTTACCTTGATTTTAATGTAGAATCACTCCAGCTAGGGAAACTACACCAAAAAAGTAAGATTATAGGAAAAATATGAAACCAGTATTAATTTGAAAGAAACTTTCGCACTGTAGGTGTTGGAAATCATGGCTAGATTGCTGGACAGTTGTATTTCTCAATTCCTTGACTAAAGTGCACCCGCTGTCAGAGATTTTTTTATGTGTTTTGTTGTAGATTAAATAAACCAGTAAACAATCTTATTTTACAACTTCCAATGGAGGTTTTTGTAGCTGCCTGCTCTTCCCATGCAGGCGGCCATGTTTTTGCTCTCTCCCTCTTTTGGGGGGGGGGGGACAAAACATCTAAGCTGTGTGATTGACAGCTCATCCCAGGATGGTTGGGAGGTGAGCAGATAGCAAGAAAGCGTATATATTAACTTGGACTGAATTTTATACGTATATATATATATATGTCAGCAGATATTTAGGATAGCCTTATGCCTATCCCATGCCTGCTTAAATTCAATCACTGTTTTAGCCTCTACCACTTCAACTGGAAGGCTGTTCCATGTATCCACCACCCTCTCAGTAAAATAATGCTTCCTGATGTTACTTTTAAACCTTTGCCCCTCTAATCTAAGACTGTCATCTTGTTTCACTACTTTGTTCAAAATAAAAATCTTGAAATAGCTAAAAGGAAACAAAGTGTCACAAACTGACCATCACATATGAACTCGCAGGGCCAAAAAATAGACATCATATAAAAAAACAGTTCAGGTAATAAGGGGGGAGGGGGGCCCAAAAAATGCCTGAAATGCAAAAACAAAGGGAAAGGGGAGATATTCTCAGCGTCAGGTAAGAGCAAACATAAAGGAACTCTGCAGAGGGACACCGGGCACCACCATGGTATGATGGTAAAGGGGGGAAAAAAAAGAGGGGGGAGGAGGGTGATATAGAGGGGGAAAAACGGTAGTGGCCATGAACGTGACTCTCTCGGCATGCTCTCTTCTAACCCGGGGGACAATATGTCACATGACCTGGGTACTCGGGGACCAATAATGACAGACAGAGCCATGGTAGCCGCCATTGTGGTGTACCCCAAGTCGACCCAAAATTAAAGAAAAAAAAATTGAAGGGGGGGCAACCATCATCAAGGTGACAAATGTCGAAAAGTCCTCCAAAAACAAGCATTATATGTGACTAGAAAAACATTGGTAAAGCAACCCCAGAAAAGCGTTCCAAGGTAAAGGGCCATATGTCATCAACTCGGATTCAGACACGGAGGACTTGATCCCGCATTGACATGACAGACAGACGCCGGGGCGTTCAGAGGCAGCCCGCCAAGCACATATTCCCTCCATGCGACATCACCAAGGAGCCGGAAGAACCCCAACAATGAGTCCCCTCTCTCTCATGAGGGTCGTCACATCACGGAAACGGCGACGCGCCATCATGGTGAGAAACGATAAGTCCTGGTAGACATCCGCATATCATTGTAGGCCACCGACGGGACGTTTCCCGCCTTCTTAAGCACCTAGGCACGAGTGGAGACATCATTGGTAGTAACAATAACATCCCTGGGAGCTGCGGTAGGCGCAGCAGCTGCCTTACGCACCCGGAAGGCTGAGGAAACCGGCACATGAGAGTCCGGAGGCAAACACCACAGCATGGCCAACAGGCCCAAAATACACGGCAGCAGAGGTTCGTCACTTACGGTCTCAGGGATCCCCCTGAGACCAGAGGTTCGTCACTTATGGTCTCATTGATTCCCCTAAGCCGCAAATTGCGACAGCGAACTCTAGTCTCCAAGTCCAAACCGGTGGCCGATAAGGCCGTGACCTGTTTCTGGAGTTCTTCCATCTGGTTCCGGGCTCCCGGTCTCTCCTCCTCCAGTACCGACAAGTGGGCTCCCAAAGACACAGAGCCAGACGAGATGGCCGCTATTTCAGCTCTAACCTGTGTAAGGTCAGATTGCCACAGGGCCCTTAAATCCTCATATAACTGCCGGATGTCATCTTTAGTCGACCAGGCCACCGGCCAAATACCATAGTCAGTCCGGCGCGGGGTCCGGCTAGTGCCTCCTGGGGGGTCAAAGAAGGCACACCATTATCAGGGGACACTGCGATGTGGTTCTGGAGTCGAACCGGTCCACAGGCAGGGATCTGAGGTTACAATAAGACCAGCAATATATCACTCGGCAGCAGGAGCTCCCACACCACACGCCCCCCTTGGCTCAGCGTCCAGCCATGCCTCCCTTTGTTTCCTTTTAAATATACTCCCTTCCTCTACCTTGTTGATTACCTTTACGTATTTATATGTTTCTATCAAATCTCCTCTGTCTCATCTTTCTACCAAGCTATACATGTTAAGATCATTAAGCTTTTCCTGGCAACTTTTCTCCTTCAAGCCTTACACCATTTTAGTAGCCCTTCTCTGAACTCTCTTTAAGGTATCTATATCCTTCTGGATATACAGTCTCCAGTACTGCCTATGATACTCGAAAGTGAGGTCTCACCAGTGCTTTGTACAAAGGCATGAGTACTTCCCTCTTTCTACTGCTAACACCTCTCCCTACACAACCAAGCATTCTGCCAGCATTTCCTGCTGCTCTATTCCACTGTCTACTTACCCTTAGATCCTCTGCAAAAATAACCCGTAAATCACTTAACTCAGATGTTGAGGTTAGGACTGTATCAAATATTCTATATTCAGCCCTTGGGTTTTTACTTCCCAGGTGCATTATCTTGCACTTATCCACATTAAAACTCAATTGCCACAGCTCTGACCATTTTTTTAGTTTACCTAAATCATTTGTCATTTGGCTGATCCCTCCAGGAACGTCAACCTTGTTGCAAATCTTTGTGTTATCAGCAAAAAGACATACTTTACCATTAATACCTTCTGCAATATCACTAATAAAAATATTAAAGAGAATGGTCCAAGTACTGACCCCTGAGGTACCCCACTGGTAACAAGACCTTGCGCCGAATAAACTCCATTTACCACAACCCTCTGTTGCCTGTCACTCAGCCACTGCCTAATCCATTCAACAATATTGAAATCCAAACTCAAAGATTGCATTATTGATAAGCCTTCTATGAGGAACAGTATCAAAAACCTTACTGAAATCTAAATAAGCAATGTCTACTGCACCACCTTTGTCTATTATTTTGTTACCCAATCAAAAAAATCAATAAGATTAGTTTGGCATGATCTCCATGAGGTAAACCCATGTTGTTTCTGATCCTGTAATCTATGTGTTTTAAGATGTTCAACAATCCTTTGCTTTAACATGGTTTCCATTAATTTCCCCACTACTGACGTAAGACTAACTGGCCTATAGTTCCCCGATTCCTCCCTACTACCCATCTTGTAAATGGGCACAACATTTGCTAATTTCCAGTCTTCTGGGACGACTCCCGTTAACAAGGATTGGTTAAATAAATCTGTTAATGGTTTTGCTATTACACCACTGAGCTCTTTTAATAACTTAGGGTGGATCCCATCAGGCCCCATTGACTTATTTGTCTTTACTTTAGACAGCTGCTGTAGAACGTCCTCCTCTGTAAACTCATATGTAAATGTCTCTTTTGTGTTTCCTCCTAACTGAGGTCCCTTTCCTTCCTTTTCTTCTGCAAAGACTGAACAAAAATATTCATTGAGGCAGTCAGCGAGACTTTTATCCTCTTCTACATACCTTCCTTCCTTTGTTTTTAAAGTATCTAATCCTTGTTTTACTTTTCTTTTCTCGTTTATGTATCTAAAAAATGTTTTGTCCCCCTTTTTTACTGACTGAGCTATTTTCTCATCTGCGTGTGATTTGGAAGCTCTTATTAATTGCTTTGCCTCTTTCTGCCTAATCTTATAGATTTGCCTATCTTCTTCACGCTGAGTTTTTTTATAATTATTGAATGCTATCTTTTTGTTCTTCACTATTTTGGCCACTTCTGTAGAGTACCAGTGGTTTCTTCTCTTTTTTTGTTTTTGCTAACAAGCAAAATGCACTTGCCTGTGGCCTTCAATAATGCCTCCTTTAAATAAACCCATTTTTCCTGGACTCCCTTTAAACTCCTCCAGTCTGATAATGACTCATTCACACAAAATCTCATTTTAGAAAAATCTGTTTTTTAAAGTCTAAAACTTTTGTTTTTGTGTGGTGCGGCTCCATCCCTGTTCTTATATTAAACCACACTCACTGGTGATCACTAGATCCCAAATTTTCACCTACAACAACGTCTGATACCAAACCTCCATTTGTGAGCATTAAATCCAATATGGCCTCTTTACGGGTCGGCTCCTCAACTACTTGTGTTAGAGATAATCCCAGTAGGGAGTTTAGAATATTTGTACTCCTGGTGCACCCTGCTATTTTGGTTTTCCAGTTCACATCAGGAAGATCATGAGCAGTTCCTTTCCTTCTCCATACTCTTCTCTTCCCATCACTCTAGTACAAGTTGATCTTGGTCTCATCTGTCCATAGGATCTTGTTCCAGAACTGTGAAGGCTTTGTTAGGTGTTGTTTGGCAAATTCTAATCTGGCCTTCCTGTTTTTGAGGCTCACCAATGGTTTACATCTTGTGGTGAACCCTCTGTATTCAGTCTGGTGAAGTCTTCTCTTGATTTTTGACTTTGACACACATATCTCTCTGATGGGTTTGTTTGGTTTCTTTAGCCTAATGATGGCTTGCTTCACTGATAGTGACAGCTCTCTGGATCTCATCTTGAGAGTTGACAGCAACAGATTCCAAATGCAAATAGCACACTTGAAATGAAATGAGACCTTTTATCTGCACATTGTAATTGGGGTAATGAGGGAATATCTCACACCTGGCCATGGAACAGCTGAGAAGCCAATTGTCCCATTACCTTTGGTCCCTTAACAAGAGGGATGCACATCTGCAAACTGGTGTAAGTCCTACACCGTTCACCTGAGTTGGATGTACATACCCTCAAATTAAAGCCGACAGTCTGCAGTTAAAGCACATTGTGTTTGTTTCATTCCAACTCCATTGTGGTGGTGTATAGAGCCAAAGATGCTAGAATTGTGTCGATGTCCCAATATTTCTGGACCTGACTGTATATGTGTGAAGGACTATGCTGGACTAAAGGACTCTATCTCCCAGAAACCCTTGGGAGAGCACAGGAAGTGAGCGTGCTGGCGCCAGGAAAAAGGAGGAGAGCCTCGTGCATGGCATGGTCAGAACGAGCAGATCAGCGTGTGGAGAGACGTATGAGAGACACTGTCCGGGATCGAAACCAGGTTGGAGCGTGTACAGGCGGCGTTATCCAGTGCTGGAGATCAGGGAAAGAGTGTGCATCATCATGTACCATATTCCGCTGAACAGTTCGGACGACAAGCGTGTTCCAGGAGGACCTCGAGTAAGGAGGCCGCGGACGGAACGGAGTGCAGGCAGCAGATCGTTTCCTGACTGTGGTGATTCGGCATCGGGAGTGGATTTTGTTGGCACAGGGTTCCAGTCGGCGGAGAGAGAGAGATCTTCTGGTTGAGTCATCAGTTCGGGACAAGTTGTTCGCAGGATGGGTGAGAGGCCTCAAGGCCTGCAGTTCCATAACAGTGCGCACTTATTTGATTGCTTCAAATTACAGGGCCCCAACGTTGACTAGTCGAAGATATTTTTGTTCATTCACTGGCCAGTGAGTTTAGTACCCGGGTACCCTAGGACACTAATTTATGAGTCTTTTTGAGCAGGACTTAAACCCACAAACTGAGGAGTATTAACCGTTTCTTTTCCGCCGTGTGTTTTCCGCGTTGCGTATCACATCATTCATCCAAGCTTAATTGCTTTATGCCTCAAAGTATACGTGTATTCAATGCCACTTTATTGCTTCAGAAAGAACTTAGAAAATCCACAACAGTGTGCTGGTGCACAGTAATTATTAGTGTGGCGAGACTATCCTGGGCTTATTCAGCGGCTCCTCCGGGGGTGAGCGCTACACAAGCATCTGAGGTCTAGGCCAGGGATGTCAAACTCTGCCCCCCCCTGATGTTGTTGGACTACAATTACTAGAATTCTTTGAAGTAAATGACCAGAAAATTGTGGAAGGTGTAGTTCAGAAACATCGGGGGGGGGGGTGGAATTACGGAAATGCTTTACAAAGTGGTAACCCTACAGCTGCTTTGGAAGAGTTATAACCTATACTGTGAATCTCAAACAAGTAGGAAGGGAAAAAGGAGATCCTTGTGATGGTGGCCAAGGAGGGATGGATGAAGTAGCAGGGAAGCTATTCCAAGATTGGACAAGAGAAGGGTGTCCCATAGCACAGATACTCCAGCTTTCCTCCTGTTCTAGAAAAGGAGTACCAGAGCTCTGCTCCATAAGTGATTTAGTCACTCGCTTATCACGTTTGAGAGGGAAAATATAAAGTTCACCAGCTTCCAAAAGGTGCTGTTAAAAAGACGTGTCCATTTTTTATTTCTACAAAATGACTGTAGCATGGCTGATTCATCTGAATGTGCTGATCGATGAACGGCCATGTCACTGAATTAAATGGAAAACAAATTTAAAGTTGAATTTTCATATGTCCATATTGAGCATATCCAAAAGTTAAATATCATACATACAGGGTTATTCAAAGAGCTCCGAATTGGGGCTGGAAGGTAACCGAACGCTGACATTCAGCGTTCGGTTACCTTTCCTGGCCATTCGGCTATGCAGAGAGCAGGCAATCCTGGTGAATTCCCTGCACATACGGTGCCTATTCGGTGCCTGTTCGAGGGCAGTGGAATCCTCATAGTATTCTGACTCCGATCGTTGTATAGCGATTTATCCCTTGCAGAGACCTCTATGCCTGGCCTGTATAAGTAGATGCAATCACCGAGGACAATCCTTATCAGATAGCTGAACTCACCAAAACACTGTTTCTTTCCACGACTTGCTTTATTCCGAACATCAGGTTACAGCAGATCACAGGATACAGCAGATGATGGAATGATAGGTTTTATATGCGGTCAAAAGATGATACTGTCCTAGCTTGCAGATGAATAGACATGTGCTGCTAGATATCTACACCATGCTACAGCTCTTACAAGAAAGAAGGGTGGTACTTCACACACACAGGAAGAGCATCATCATAAAGCGAGGGAAAAAAGAGAAAACATGTACAATACAGAAAGACCACTAGGTGGCAGCATAAGGCAGCATAAGGACTATCTATACAATATAAATCCCCATCTACATGAATATAACTGTAACAGCACATATAGAGAAACAATGCTTCGGCTATTCAGAGAGCAAAACCCAGCAGTGAAAAGTTGCCGGATTGCCCTGCCATTCGGTGGTTTAATTCGGCAGGTTTATTCAGACGAATCCCATAGGCTTCAATTTTAAAAATATTCCCGTTTTAATTCAATATCTAATAAACCATTCATTATAATATCCTGAAGTAAAAAGTCTCTTTATATTTAGATTTTTTAGGACCTTTTAGGCATTTTTGGGGATTTTTTTTACAAACATTTTTTTCCGTTTTTTTTTTTTAATCGTTTTTTCTTTTCTCTGTAACAGCCGTTTTTATCATTCATTGGACCTCATATGTAAATTTCAGACATTTTCGCTCAGTAGTTTGTTTGCAAACAGCGTTTCACTTTTCAAACATTCAAGCGGACTGTTTTTTTTTTTCTTCACCTCCTTCGTCTGTGGTGTTGGGTTTTTCTGGCGGCTGCTCTGCGCTGTTATCGGCTCCTGCTCGGGTTTCTCCGGTGTCTTCGGCGGGTTAATCCAGATGTTTTTGCGGGTTTCGGTGTGCGTTCACCCTTGTTTTGCGGTGAGTTTTCGGCGGGTTTGCGGCAACTTTTCCCTGTATTACAGCGGCCCTGTGGTGCTTCCTGAATACACCGCAGGGTCGCCGAAATGGGATTGCCAAATCGCACCGAATTGAAGAGAACGAAAAGTCACCGAACGTGCAGTGACTTTTCGATTCTCTTTGAATAACACTGCTAGTGTTTAAGTGTCCCAGAATAATAAAGTAGGTCTGAGAAAGTTGTATATACAATAAGCAGGAAGAACTATTAAATACAAAATACTGTTGTTTTTTTTTTATGTCTGCAGAATAGTACATTGATGCTGATATACGTGACACAGAAAAGCATGCTGGGTTCATTAATCAAAGTAGCTTTATTATTGGACATGGTTCAGTCAGGTCCAAACAGAGGCTATATTCATTGAAAGGAAGAGAAAGCTTTACTGGGGAGTGAATGGGACAAAAAAACAACCAAAGGAGGGTGAAAACACAAGTTCAAGAGGACTGAGGAAACAAAAGAAGAATAGAGAGGGAATGAGGCACAGCATCAAAAAGGGAACCTAAAAGCCTAAGTATCTCCAGAAGAGTTTAAAAATAAGACAGGATGTAATAATAAAAGTATTCTGAAGGGAAAATTAGTTAAATGTGCTGTCCTTGGCTCCAGTGTTTGACATATTATGAAAGGGCATTAAACCACAATCACTTTTTAAGACCCCCTTGGCACAGCAGCTCTGCAAGATTGCATATTTTTACATGGAATGGACAAACTGCACAAGCAGCAATGCCATGTATAGAATCCCTGTAAAGTAGCATTGAGGAACACGGTCAGTAATAGCTGTTTAAAAGCCATAATTACAGTTGGTAAGCAATCCTGACAAATCAGTTTAATTCATTACTAACCGTGTGTATACACAATTTGGCATTGAAATACCATGAAAAAAAGAAAATTGGTGTCTAAAACCCTATTTATATATTTAATATAATATTAGTGTTATCTTTGAGGAGGAAAAACAATTCCCAGTGAGATCTCACTCCTGCATTACTGTAAAAAGCTACTAGGAGCAACCCCCACCATCATGTGAACGAAACATTCAGCATACTTTACTGCTTCATTACAACAGCTGGTATAGGGCAGAACACAGAGCAAGCTCTGGGGTTACTCACTACTATAGAGACAACATTTACAGGATTATTCAGAGAAAGGTGAAAACCAGGAGAACTGGCAGGAGAAGAGAACAATCTAGACCAAATAGCCGATTTGGAAAGTGAGATAAATGGGAGAATTTTCCTGGTTTGGCTATTTTGACCTAGAATTTTCACTTCTCCAATCATTCTCCTGAGTTCCACCTTTCTTTGAATAGACCTGATAATCCACAGAAATGTGCACTGTGTATGAGCATATCACAGAACTGCACAGCAATAAAACTCACAGTAATGTGCAGTGTGTATGAGTGTATCCCAGAGCTCCAAGGCAATAAAACTCACAGTACTATGCAGTGTGTATCACAGAATCCACAGCAATAAAACTCCCAGCAATGCAATGTTTGGTGTGTGTCAGCATATCAGAATCCACAGCAATAAAAATTCCAGCAATGCAATGTGCAGTGTGTATGAGTGTATTAGAATCCACAGCAATAAAACTCCCAGTAATGCAATGTGTGGTGTGTATGAGTGCATCAGAATCCACTGCAATAAAACTCCCAGCAATGCAATGTGTGGTATGTGTCAGCGTATCAGAATCCACAGCAATAAAACTCCCAGCAATGCAATGTGTGGTGTGTATGAGTGCATCAGAATCCACTGCAATAAAACTCCCAGCAAACCGAGTGTATATGAGCACACAGCAATTATTTATTCTACATTTACCGGCCTCCGTCCGCGGTAGGGCTGTGTGCAGAGTCAGCAGGGACTGTGTGCAGAGTCAGCAGGGACTGTGTACAGACTCAGTAGGAGGTCCCTCCAGGCCACGTTAGGATCGAGGCTGTGCCTGTGCGTGGAGCCATCTTGTCAGCAGTGGGGTGCCACTGCCAGAGGGTGCACCGTGGCTTTAATTCCCTTCCTGGTGGGTGTTCAGTCCAGAATAGAGTGACAGTCCATGTTAACGAAAGGGTGGGCAGCTGCATGCGTGTCACGTGGTTCAGCCAGTCAGGTGGTACTGAGACTCAGTACCACCTGACTGGCCGGACCGAGTGTGACATGCACGCACACAGCCTCACCAGGAGCCAGGCAGCTCAATGACAAATTTCTATCACTGCAGTGCTGGTTAAGGAAAGGTCCACTTTAAACAGCAGTAAGCAGACAGGGCTTCATATTCTGCTGATACCCCCCCTTTACCTGCCGTTTACTGTCATCTTCTCTCTCTGGACACAAATCACATCCCCCTCCTAGAGCTGCTGCGGGCAGGGGAGGAGCTATGGAGGGAGGAGAGGGGGATTTTTATTCTATTCGATTTTATTCCGTATGCAAACGCCATGCTCCGCTGCTCGTTGTTTGAGAACACAGCTCAAAGCTGACACACAGTGACAGTGGCACCTCCTAGTACCCCCTAATGACACCCCAATAATCACTGGTACCTGGGGTGGCACGCTCTCCGCCACTCCTCTAAGTACACCACTGCTCTGGTGATATGCTCACACACAAGTTTGGCGAACTGCCAGCAAGTACAGTGCTGTTTGAAGGCAGTGCAAATCCCCATAGAGAAGTAATGGTTTATTCAGAGAACACCAAACAGCAGAGAAATGTCAGTGAAATACCCTGATGTTCGGTGGTTTCAATCAGCAGGTTCAGGTATTCAGGCGAACCCCATAGGTTTCAATGTTAAAAATATTCCCGTTTTTATGCAATATCTAATAAACCACTTATTATTTTAGTCTGCAGTAAAAAGTCTTTATTTATTGATTATTTTTTTTGTACCATTTAGTAATTTTTCAGAATTTTTTTGGCAAAATCCCTCCCCCCTTTTTTTTATATCGGTTCTTCTTTTTCTGTAACAGAACTTTTTATTATCAATCATAGGATCTTATATGTAAATTCCAGACATTTTTCGTTCAGTAGTTCTTTTGAAACCAGCAGGCCATGGGTTTGCGGTGGCAGCATACAGCGGCCTACTCCATGCACTTTGGGGACCCTGCGGTGAATGGTGAATTCACTGCAGGGTGGGGAAATTTTATTCCCCGAAGTGCAGGGAACTACAGAACACCAAAATGTTGGCGTCATTTCGGTGCTCTGTGAGTAACCCAATTAGTGGTGAGGTTTTTTGTTGCCCCCTGGAAAGTGAAAGCCTAGGCGTTGCCTACCCAGTACATACTTGAAAATTAGTGACATCTCAATGTTTCCTTCCTGGTAAAATAGTTTGCAAAAGTAAAAAAAATATATATATATTTTTTTGGGGTGGGGCCACCCGACGGGCCGCCGCCCCCTGGAGAGTGCCGCCCTAGGCCTAGGCCTTGTTGGCCTAGGCCAAAATACACCAGTGACTAGATATCCATTTACATTATACTGTAATGTATATGAATCCTCACATATGCTGCATTCTCTACAGTATAATGGGATAGCACCTCTACAGTATAATAATGCAGCATATGATTCCGCACACTGCTGCGTAGCACCTCTACAGTATAATAATGCAGCATATGAATCCTCACATATGCTGCATTCTCTACAGTATAGTTAATGCTGCATATGATTCCGCACACTGCCGGGCAGCACCTCTACAGTATAATTAATGCAGCATATGAATCCTCACACTACCGGGCAGCACCTCTACAGTAGTGATGGGCCGAACACCCCCGAGTTCGGCTCACATTCGAACTCAAACTTTATAAAAAGTTCAAATTCGAACGCGAACAAGATTCCATGCAAGTCTATGGGGCTCAAAAGTTCACATTTTAAAGTGCCTTCAAGAGGGCATAGAAGCAAGATATTGACCGTAAAAGGTGTATGGGGGTCCGGGTACTGCCCTGGGGGACAGGAAACAATGAAAATAACGTTTAAAAAAAACAACGATTTTAAAAAAAAAATAAAGAAATGTGCACCGATTTGGATATCGACTATCAAATTTGAAATGAACTATCAAATGGATATCCATTTCATAGTTTATTTCAAATGTTAAAAAATGTTTTACCCCATAGGCTTCAATGTTAAAAATGGTGTGGAAAATGTTTTACCCCATAGGCTTCAATGTTAAAAATGGTGTGGGAAATGTTTTACCCCATAGGCTTCAATGTTAAAAATATTCCCGGTTTAATTAAATATCTAATAAACCGTTGCTTATAATAGTCTCTTTATTTTTAGATTTTTTTAGGATTTTTTAGGCTTTTTTTTTTTTTTAAACTTTCCTCGAGGTGCTGCCCGGCAGTGTGCGGATTCATATGCTGCATTGTTATACTGTAGAGGTGCTGCCCAGCAGTGTGAGGATTCATATTCTGCATTAATTATACTGTAGAGGTGCTGCCAGGCAGTGTGCGGATTCATATGCTGCATTATTCTGTAGAGGTGCTGCCTGGCAGTGTACGGATTCATTTGCTGTATTATTATACTGTAGAGGTGCTGCCCGGCAGTTTGAGGATTCATATGCTGTATAATTATACTGTAGAGGTGCTGCCCTCAGTGTGCGGATTCATATGCTGCATTATTCTGTAGAGGTGCTGCCTGGCAGTGTGCGGATTCATTTGCTGCATTATTATACTGTAAAGGTGCTGCCAGGCAGTGTGAGGATTCATATGCTGCAATATTATACTGTAGAGGTGCTGCCCAGCAGTGTGCGGATTCATATGCTGCATTAATTATACTGTAGAGGTGCTGCCTGGCAGTGTGCGGATTCATATGCTGCATTATTATACTGTAGAGGTGCTGCCCAGCAGTGTGAGGATTCATATGCTGCAATAATTATACTGTAGAGGTGCTGCCCGGCAGTGTGAGGATTCATATGCTGCATTATTATACTGTAGAGGTGCTGCCCAGCAGTGTGAGGATTCATATGCTGCAATAATTATACTGTAGAGGTGCTGCCTGGCAGTGTGCGGATTCATATGCTGCATTATTATACTGTAGAGGTGCTGCCTGGCAGTGTGCGGATTCATTTGCTGCATTATTATACTGTAGAGGTGCTGCCCGTCAGTGTGAGGATTCATATGCTGCATTAACTATACTGTAGAGGTGCTGCCCGGCAGTGTGCGGATTCATATGCTGCATTATTATACTGTAGAGGTGCTGCCCAGCAGTGTGAGGATTCATATGCTGCAATAATTATACTGTAGAGGTGCTGCCCAGCAGTGTGCGGATTCATATGCTGCATTATTCTGTAGAGGTGCTGCCTGGCAGTGTGCGGATTCATTTGCTGCATTATTATACTGTAGAGGTGCTGCCCGGCAGTGTGAGGATTCATATGATGCATTAACTATACTGTAGAGGTGCTGCCCGGCAGTGTGCGGATTCATATGCTGCATTATTATACTGTAGAGGTGCTGCCTGGCAGTGTGCGGAATCATATGCTGCAGTAATTTAATTTATTCTTTTTCGTTTTAAATCATTTATTTTGTTCTGTTTTTTTTTTTCTGTTCAGATAATTTTGTTCAGCTTTTTCTTCATTTTAAAACCTTTTATTCTGGTTTTTATTTTTAAAGTCAGACCATTTGGATCAGTATTTTTGCATTTTTTAAATCGTTTTGTTCAGCTTTTTTTTCGTAGCATTTTGATATGATTAAATAAAGTTGTGCAATGCATATAAGAAAAAAGGATCTTTCATAAAAAACGATAAAATCGGCAGAATTACCGTATCGACCGAAATACCATTCGTCTAAGTCAAAACTAATAGACCCTTTGAAACGAAGAGAACAGACGATCTGAAAAGACCGAAAATTTCCGATATCACGATAAAAAAGTCGATACGAAAAAACGAGCCGAAACGAAAAGTTTAAAAACCCGAACTAGTCGAGCCGAAAAAAAATCAAAAAAAATCGGGTGCACATCCCTAATAAGGTCTAATAATCTTCTCTCGTTTCTTTAACACGCCAGGCTTTCTGCTTTCACTCTTTGGTTTGGAACATATATGGTTCTATTGCTTTTCGTAGACTTTTAATATGAAAAAAATATTTGTAGCAGATTCGGCTTATATTTATCTTTAAACTTGCCAATGTGGATCACATATGAACACTATGGGTTATTCAAAGAACACCGAACTTGCCACCGAACGGTGAAATTCACCATACGGTGCAGTTCCATGGCAGTTCGGCTATTCAGAAAACTGTCAATTCGCCAAACACTGGCGAATTGACAGCAAAATCCGGTGCAGTTCCCTGCAGATCAGTGCAATTCAGCGGCAACGAAATTGTCCCATAGAGAAGTAATGGTTAATCTAGTCAGAGAACGCTGAACTGCACCAAAGTGTCAGTCAAATGCCTCTGATTCCGTTTCATTTTCAACAAACCATTTTTTTATTAATTTTTTTTTAAACTTTTTTGTATTTGGCGACATTTTTATATATATATATATATGTATACTGTAACAGTCCTTTTTTATAAATTTTAAGGCTAGGTCAGACGAACGCATTTTCGCGTTGTTGTGAAAAAGTGCGTTCGACGAATGGACGCATTTTTTCACGGATACGCGATAGCGGTAATACGATGCGCATTGCATCCGTGATTTTGTACGGATCATCAATAAAACACTTTGTGCATCTGGACGTTATGTTGGCCGGACATTAGCAGTGTCTGACATCTCCAATTCACGCACACACGCCGCTAGCGGCGCAGCGCACTCTGTACTTCAGTACTAGCAGTTTACGTTCTCGAAAAAATGCGTTCGTTTTCCACTTGCGTTGCGCAGACCGGACTTTTGTGCGACCGTACTCGTATATTGGCCGTCATTGCCTGGCACTTGCTGCTACTACGGCCGTGATTAAGTGCGCCTGCATGCGCGTTCGCACTGCGCCGTCTGACCCTAGCCTTAGTAGGATGTCTTTTGTTATTTCCGCACACTTCGTTTTAAACACCTTTTAAAGAATACCAGCTGGGTGGAGTAGAGGTAACATCACTGCTCTATAACCGTGGAGAGAGACTGTGGAGACACAGGTTCTATCCCGGCAAGAGCACCCTTTCCAGTAAGTGTCCTTGGGTAAGACACCTAACGGTACATCCTCGCCACCCAGGACATACTTGAAAACTAGAGAAATCTCAAAGTATCCTTCCTGGTAAAAACCCCAGCGGTGAAGAGTGAATTCACTGCAGGGTCGTCGAACTGGAATCGTCAAAGTGCGCCAAATGAGAAAGCAACAAAATTTTGCCGAAAGTGCGGTGTTTTCTGCATAACCCTTTATGTATTTGACCATTACAATGTTTCACATAGCGGCTGACATGATTACATTTTAGTATTTCATTTAAAAAAATGGTGAACTAAAAAAATATGCCTGTCTTCCCATATTCTGTATCTAGTACTCCATTACAATCTAGCTTTAAATATTATTATGAAACCCCAAGGTCATATGCAAGAAGTGAATGTCACATGCAGGATATGATTGAAGTCTCTTTTCAAAGCACACAAAATCCTTTATATTTTCTTCATTTTATTGGGAAAGTAACAGCAAATAAAATGTGTCTTGTAGACAGAGGGCTTCTCAGGTGTGCTTTGGTATGGAAGGAAGGAAAAACAGAATGCAATTACTCAGTACAAAAAGGTTCACTCACATGCTTCTATGGTTAGACTGACAGGAAGAGCAGCTTGCTGAGACAGGAAATGGGGCTGGGCCAAACTAACTGTGGGTTAGACAGGGAGGGTGGACTAATCAATTTTAAGTAAAAACATATGGGGGGTAAGGAATCTGGTTCCACGATAAATACAAACAAAATATATATATATATCATTTTAACACAAATATTAGTAAGTGCTCCAAAGTGAGTGGGTTGAGGTTTATTATGACATTTTGAAATATTAACAGAAAGCATGAGAGGGACAGTTTTACAGACTCTTTCAAAGATGGTTTTAGGCGAAATATTGATTGTAATTCAAATGCAATTCTTTTTACTTTATATTTCTCCTCTTCTAGTTGCACACGCTCCTCCTGTGAATCAATCTTCAATTATTTCTCCCACCTGTTTCCCACTCTAAAATCTCCTTTATGTTTAACTGAACAATCACGGATACTTGAAAAGCATTGAAATGCCAGGAAATATTCATTTTTGTAAGCAGTATGCATAAAAGCATATTCACTTCAACTATATACGATATAGAGGATAAAAACAATTCTGCTTATACTTGGCTAGCATTGTATTGGTGTAAATAACTGGGTTTTATTGCAGCAATAAATACTTACACTGTATATATTATTCCTGGTTGAAAAGCAAGCATTAACTAGTTTAATAAAAGAAGGATTAATCATAATTATATTATGATAAAAAGCAGATTATTGCCTTAAATACAGACAAAAGTTTAACATTAGCCTATAACAGGTTTCAGCACCAAGGGCAGCACCGCCAAATGCAGCCGGACTGAAGAAAAGAAGAAAAAAAAAACATGGCACATTCAACCAGGAAAAAAGCCTTGTCTTTTTTTTTTTAAAGAAATTGAGAATCAAAAATTTCCCTCAAAAAACGCTCAAATTCTCAAAAATCTAGAAATAAAAAGGCTTTTTGCTGCTGATAAAAAAAATAAACAGATGACGACAGACAATATCGGATGATCTCACCATCGCAAGAATTCAGACCAGGTAGACGACCAGCCTTGGGTTGTTCAGTTGATTGGTGCAGTCTCTAACTCCTGACATGCTGATTAAGGCTAGGGTCAGACGAACGCATTTTTATGATGTCTGTGAAAAAGTGCGTTCGAGACGAATGGACGTATTTTTTCACGGAGTACGCGATAGCGGTCATACGATGCGCATTTTCGTCCGTGATTTTGTACGGATCATCATAAAACACTTTTTGTGTCGGACGTTATGTTGGCCGGCATTAGCAGCGTCTGACGTCTCCCAATCACGCACACACGCCTCTAGCCGACGCAGCGCACTCTGTACGTCAGTACCTGCGGTTTCACGTTCTCGAAAAAATGCGTTCATTTTCCACTTGCGTTGCACAGCCGGACTTTTGTGCGACCGTACTTCGTATATTGGCCGTCATTGGCCGGCATCTGCTGCTAGTGCGGCCGTGATTGTGCGCCAGAACGCGCGTTCGCACTGCCTCAGTCTGACCCTAGCCTAAGGCTGGGGTCAGACCAGCGCACTTTTAACGTGCGTTCTGGCGCACATAATTACGGCCGCACTAGCAGCAGATGACGGGCAATGACGGACAATATACGATGTACGGCCGCACAAAAGTCCGGCCGTGCAATGCAAGTGGAATTTGAACGCATTTTTTTGAGAACGCTGAACCGCTAGTACTGACGTACTGAGTGCGCAGCTGCGGCATAGCGGCGTGTGTGCGAGATTAGGAGATGTCAGATGCTGCTAATGTCCAGCCTACATAACGTCCAGACGCAAAAAGAGTTTTATTGACGATCCGTACAAAATCACGCCCGAAAATGCGTGTCGTCTGACAGTTTTTGCGCATTCCGTGATAAAATACGTCAATGCGTTCGGAAGCACTTTTTCACGTTCGCGGGGGAAAATGCTTTCGTCTGACCCTAGCCTTAGGAGCCAATGTGTCAGCACTGCTGCAGACAGACAATTGCACAACTTTCATACTTCTCTCCAATGATTGTGGTCCACATAACAAACGCAACAGGGCAAGGTGGCATCATCTACTACCATGTATAGGAACAATTAGGCTGGCCGCCCACTGGGTCCGTATTCCTGCAATGGTGCGATCGTCCGTTATTGTCTGTCGTCATCCGACCAATCCCACAACATGCAGGTGAATCAGCCCTCTTCCACTGCCACCAACTTCCATTGGACGACTTCACATGATTGTTTGCGACTACAACAGATTATCAGTCTTTTTGATTTCAATGGGATTTGTCAGACGAAATAGGACGATCTGGTTCAAATTACATGAAAAAAAATGAATTCTATAGTTAAACCACCATTCCGCAACAGGGAAATTGTCCAGTAGAGAAGTGATTCAGTTCGATAGGCAAAGCCCATAAGATTCATTGTAAAAAAAAAAATAGTTGTCTTTTCATCTGCAGCAAAAATATTTTGTCCCCACACATAGATGGGGATTTTGCAATTTATGTAGTTTAGGTGCTGTTCCAAAGAGCATCGTTACCATTTTGTCAGTATTTAAGAAAAGTTTGTTGTGTTTGATCCACTTTTCTACCTCTGTGAATTGTTCTTGCAGCACGGCCTCCAGCTGTGGGAGATTTGGTTTGCTGGTATAGATTACAGTGTCGTCTGCGTACATGTGTACAGTTGAGGCTTTGCAGATGTTAGGCAGATCATTTATGAATATTGTAAATAGCAGGGGGCCGAGTATTGAGCCTTGAGGTATACCGCAAGTGACTGGGAGGGGGAGCTAGGAGCTGTCAGAAATGGACACATATTGCCATCGGTCGGATACATATGATTGAAAACAGGTTAGCGTGCGATCACCAATACCAGAGTCTAAGTTTTTTAACAAGATGCCATGGTCTACTGTGTCAAAGGCTTTGGCAAAATCAAGGAAGATGGCTCCAGTTAGGTTTCCTTGTTCCATGCCAGCTTTGATATCATTGCAGACTTTTAAAAGGGCGGTTGTAGTTGAGTGATTTGGACGACAGCCTGATTGATCCGGGGTTAAGTAGTTCCAATATTGATAATAATCACGTAATTATGTGTAGACGCATTTTTCCAAAATTTTGGACATTACAGGGAGCAATGATATTGGACGGTAGTTGGATACCAAAGTACTGTCACCACTTTTATGGATAGCTACCACTCTCGCAGTCTTCCAGAGTTTGGGTATGTATCCAGTCGCCAGTGATTCATTGATTAGGGTTGCGCAAGGATTTGCAATTGCCAGTGCACTGATTTTCAGCAGCATTGCTGGTATTTGATCAGGTCCAGACTGGTATTTAATTTTTTGGTTACGGAGAAGTTTAGTAACGACACTGACAGGCACTGGTCTAAAACTGAATTCCTGTCTGATACAGGGTCTTTGCACAGTTGGAGGGGCCTGACCTGCGTACGGCCTTTCTGATTGCATGTCATTTTCTATCTTAGCAATCAGGGTGGTGGCACATCTAACAAAATAATCATTAAAGGCATTTGCTACATCTAGGGGGTGTTGCAGGGTTTGGTTGTTTACTTTGACAGCAGCCGGCTGGGAGTGGACAGGGGGTGCTTGTATGTTACTTATGGTTTTCCAAAGGTTTCTAGGGTTTGATATGTTAATGTTTAGATTTTCATTGAAGTAATGGGCTTTCGCCATTTTTGTTTGTTTTGTGCATGCATTACGGTATTTTCAGTATTCATAGTGATCGTTCATGGAACCAGTAGTCTTGAAATTTGACCACAGTGAATCTCTAAGCTGGTACATTAGTGTAAGATCAGCTGTAACCCAGGGGGATATGGGTCCCTTTTACTCGCCCTTTACGCAGCGGGGCATGGGAATTCCAGACTTGCAGGAGCTCGGACTGAAAGTATGCAATTGCACAGTCTAGGTCTGGGATTAGGTTTAGTCTGTACCATGGGAGCTGTTTCAGATCACTTAGGAAGGATTCAAGAATAAATTTCTTGAAAGACCTGGTGGTTATTACCTTTGGGGGGGGATTTGGTGGCCTTTATTTTACACACGCAGTACACACGACATCGGTCACTAAAGCTATTAGCGAGAACGCCTGCCTCCTGTATTCCAGTCCAGCAAGGTATGGTTAGGGCTTTTCATATTAATGCGAGTGGGGAGGAGATTAATTGAGTTAGCAGCAAAGTTTTAAACAGCGAGCAGTGTTTATTGTTTTTAGGATTTAGCCAATCTGTATTAAAATCGCCGAGGACCAGCAGTTCACTTTTTTGGTTTTGTGCAAGTAGGTTATTAAGAATTTGAGTTATATCAGAGAGGGAGTGCACTGGGGAGCTCGGAGGGCGATAGAATCCAGCAACAATGATTGATTTACTGAATGGGATCTCAATTAAACCAGAGAGGAAATCAAAGGTGGCAGGGGAGCTAGAATTCTGTAAAGGGGTGAAATTTATGGACTCTTCAACATAAACAACAATTCCCCCTCCTCTCTTTGCTCTGTCCTTTCTATAACATGAAAACCCCTGTATTGATATGGCAGAGTCTCGTATTGCCTGCACATACGGTGCCTGTTCGGTGTCTGTTCGAGGGCAGTGAAATCCCCATAGCTTCGTCTATTCAGAGAACAAAACCCAGCAGTGAAAAGTTGCCGAATTGCCCTGCCATTCGGTGGCTTCATGCGGCAGATTTATTCAGGCGAATCCCATAGGCTTCAATGTTAAAAAGATTCCTATTTTAATTCAATATCTAATAAACCGTTGATTATAATATTCTGCAGTAAAAAGTCTCTTTATTTATAGATTTTTTGGGATATTTTAAACATTTTTTTTTTATTTTTGTGCCAAAACAATTTTGCCGATTTTTTTTTTTTTCTTTTAAACGTTTGTTCTTTTTTCTGTAACAGCCCTTTTTATTATCATTCCTTGGACATCATATGTAAATTTCAGACATTTTCGCTATGTAGTTTCATTGCAAACAGTCTTTCACTTTTCAAACATTCAAGCAAACTGTTTGTTTTTTTTCACTCCATTCGTCTGCGGTGTCGGGTTTTTCCGAACGTGCAGTGACTTTTCGATTCTCTTTGAATAACCCAGATAGTGAATTGAAAAATCAAAATGCCAAATTAGGGCGAATCTATTTTTACAAGATTCAGAAATACTGACTCTGAAGTCGTGACTACTACAAAGTTTGCCTTTACAGAACCATAATTAGATAACCTTTGGTCCTAACTACCTTCATATGTCCCATAACTACATGACATGAGCCCATTTCATTAGCAGCAGTATGAATTAGTTAAATTTCTGAAAGATGTTAGAGTTTTCTACGTAAGCACAATAATATAAATGCCATTGGGAAAACTCAGGATAAAGTCAGGGATAAAGCGATAACGAATAAACAAACAAAATCCTCCTGAAAAAAATTACAAACCAGACAAATACAATAGACCTTGAAAAGGTTAACTTGCATTTCCCCGTATCTGGGCTCTATTACATTCTTCGGGCAAATGTTTGCGCGTGCGCAAAAACGCATTAACGCGTGGGGCAAAACTCTTTGCGCTGAACGACATATTACAATGTCTGCGCAAAAAATGCGCGTTAACGTCTACCGCAGGTGAACATGCGTGAACTCTGCGTGACCGTACTGTATTGCGCACGTCCTATACTTAACATTGTGAGCGCAAATGCATTTGTTCGCTGGTACTTTGACTTTGACAGGCGCAAAAACTTAACGGGAGACAATTGTGGTTCTTAATTCTGATTGGCTGAATCGCGTGAAAAAACAGTCCGCACACTGATTTCTGCGCGCAACGTGGCTGCGTGCGCGTTTATGCGCGTCCGTTTTATGCGCGTTATTTTTTGACGGATGAAAAAATGCGCGAGGATTGTAATTCCAGCGTTGTTTTACGCGCGTTAACGTTTAACGCTGTGCGCAAAAATTCACGCGTTCTGCGTGCGTTTTTGCGTGAAGAATGTAATAGAGCCCTCTGTGTTTTATGTATGGGTACACAAAAATTTGGCAGTAATTTAAAGAATAGGCTTGACTAAGTTAAAAATGCACACGTCTATGCAAAGCTTGAACACACCTCAAAGATATGTTCCTGAAACTCTATTGGCTAGTTAAATTTATTTACTGGATTTTACCCAATTTCTGGGAATTCTATACTGTTATGCTTATTACATATTTAAAAGTGCCTTGTATGTGATTACCGCTATATTAAGATGCATGCTTTCTTTATCTCTCTTGTTTATGATTCACTGGAAAGTGCCGCAGTATCACGTGTAAGCTACTCTCTGTACGCTATATATTTTTTGTTTGTGCTTATAGCCCTTCAATAGACACTTGTAACTCGTACCTCGTGTTGTGATTATTGAGTTTTATTCCTGCGGTATTATAAACTGTTTTGAGGACAGTGGCTGGCAGTCAAGTTTAGACAAGTCCATATATATGGCAGGTAAAAGAGTGGTCGCTGTATAAGGTAAAGCAGCGGTCAAACTCCAACAGACCTTTAATACACTGTGCTGCCTGGCAGTGGCGTCGTAACGTGGGGGCGGGGGGTGCGGCCCGCACCAGGTGACACCCGCCTTTAGGGTGACACCGTCACCCTAAGGGCGGGTGTCTCACCCACCGCCCGCCACCGCCGCCACCGCCGCGGATTCGCTCCGTGCGAGCGTCCGAAGCATGCAGCTTCGGCGCTCGCCTGGAGGAAATACGTCACCAGCCAATCGCGGCTGGTCACGTGGCTCCCCCAGACAAGCGCCCAAGCTGCGCGCCGGACGCTCAGAAGGAGCGAAAAACGCGGCGGAGAGGTGCTGCCTGGGCCGCTATCCGGACCAGGACCAGGAGGTGAGCTGGGGCAAATCCATGAGCTGCTGGGGCAAATCCATGGGGGCCTGGGGCAAATCCATAAACTGCTGGGGCATATCCATGAGAAGCTGGGGCAAATCCATGAGCTGCTGGGGCAAATCCATGAGGAGCTGGGGCAAATCCATGAGAGGAGCTGGGGCATATCCATGAGGAGCTGGGGCATATCCATGAGCTGCTGGGGCAAATCCATGAGGAGCTGGGGCAAATCCATGAGCTGCTGGGGCAAATCCATGAGGAGCTGGGGCAAATCCATGAGCTGCTGGGGCAAATCCATGAGCTGCTGGGGCAAATCCATGACGAGCTGGGGCAAATCCATGAGCTGCTGGGGCAAATCCATGAGCTGCTGGGGCAAATCCATGAGGAGCTGGGGCAAATCCATGAGCTGCTGGGGCAAATCCATGAGAGGAGCTGGGGCATATCCATGAGGAGCTGGGGCATATCCATGAGCTGCTGGGGCAGTATATCCATGAGCTGCTGGGGCAGTATATCCATGAGCTGCTGGGGCAGTATATCCATGAGCTGCTGGGGCAGTATATCCATGAGCTGGGGCAAAATCCATGAGAGCAGCTGGAGCATTATCAATGAGAGCAGCTGGGGCAGTATATACATGAGAGCAGCTGGGGCAATATCCATGAGAGGAGCTGGGGCATATCCATGTGTGCTGGGGGCAATATCCATGAGAGCTGGGGCAATATCCATGTGTGAGCT
Source organism: Leptobrachium leishanense (assembly GCA_009667805.1). NCBI lineage: Eukaryota > Metazoa > Chordata > Amphibia > Anura > Megophryidae > Leptobrachium > Leptobrachium leishanense. The sequence continues at coordinate 143,590,941 of CM019067.1, forward strand.
GGTCTGGGGCAATATATCCATGTGTGAGCTGGTCTGGGGCAATATATCCATGTGTGAGCTGGTCTGGGGCAATATATCCATGTGTGAGCTGAGGCGCAATATATCCATATGTGAGCTGGGGCAATATATATCCATGGGTGAGCTGCTGGGGGCAATATATATCCAGAGCTGCTGGGGGCAATATATATCCATGTGTGCTTTCACTGCCTTCGAACGGGCAACGTACTTGCTGGCAGTTGGCAAAAAGTTGTGTGAGCATATGAGAGAGCTCCACAGCAATAAACCTCACAGTAATGTGCGCTGTGTGTATGAGCATTCAGTGTTATATGGGAGTACTGATTTAGGAGTAAGAGTAGTTAAAAAAAAAAATCTGAAAAACTCGGGGGGGGGGGGGTGACACCATAAATTACCGCACCGGGTGACACCGACCCTAGTGACGCCACTGCTGCCTGGGTCCAAGGATGAAATGTTGCCCCCCTCAAAAAAACACACAGCATGTATAAGTATATCACAGAGCTCCACAGCAATAAAACTTGCAGTAATGTGCGGTGTGTATGAGTCCATCACAGAGCTCGACAGCGATGTGCAATGTGTATAAGAAGGAAAAGTGGGGTTTGTGAGGGTCCTGAGAACGAGCAACAGCACGGAGGGTACCTGCTCTATGGTGGGTAACCCGCTCACGTCTCACAAGGTTTTAGCTTGCTTGTGCCATTACAGGGACGAATGCTCCATATGCATGTAGTGCTCACCCCGGAGGAGCCGCTGATTCCCGGAGGAACCCAGGATTGGTCTCCCCGCACTAACAATTCACTGTACACCAGCACACCTTTATAGATTTTCTCAAATGTACTTTACTGTAAGCAATAAATCTCAATAATTACACATGTACTTTAACCGTGAAAATCGAGCATTCTAGGAAATGAATGACGGTAAAATGAAAGCGTAACTATATAGCGACTAAACAGTTAATGTAATTCTCAGTCCTTTGGTTCAAAGTCCCACTTAGAATAGTTATAGTCTATGTCCTATGGTACCCGGGTACTAGGTCCACTGGCCAGTGGATGGATGAATATCTTCGACTAGTCAACGTTGGGGCCCTGAAAACGTAGCAAGCTAACAAGTGCGTACTGTTAGCAATATCATAGGTCACCCAACTGGCGAAACAGCTTGTCCCGGACCGATGAAACCCTGAAGAATGGTCCCTCTAGAAGATCTGTCCTCTCAGCCGCCTGGAGCCCGATGCTGTCGAAGTTCACACTCCCGATCCCGGTTCTCCTCTGCCAAAAGAAGAATACCGCCAGCACTCCGCTCCCCCTGCGTCCTCCTCACTTGCGGTTCCTCTCGAACGCACTTGGAACAGGAACAGTACAGCATGATGCACTGTAGGTTGATACACACTCTCCCCGATCACTCCAGCAATGGATGCCGCCGGTTCTCCACGCTCCAACTGGCCAAGATCCCAGAAAGTGTCACACGAGCAACTGACTTCTCTCACAGCTTTCTCAGTTCTGCCCACGCTGCACACACTTCTCTCACTTCCTGGCGCCAGAGAGCTTACTTCCTCCCTCTCTCCCAGGGTTTCTGGGAGACGTAGTCCATAAGTCCATTACAGTCTTTCCCCATACGTTGCACTCTGGCTCCCTCTAGAGGCTTAACAGCTGCAGTTCTCAGAGCCAAATTACACACAGGGCTATATGCAAATCAGCCTGCTCTCACCTAGAAAGGGTGGCCAGTACTGATTGCCAAGGACGTCATCCCTGCACGAGAGGTGCAGCAACCCCTGACGATCGTTTCGGCCTTATTAGGCAAATTGCCTGCACATACGTGTTTCACTAAAACACATTTTCTATAGAAATGCGTATTACACTGTTATAGGACAGTTGACCACACACTATTTCACTGTTCGACCAAAAAATCTCCTTGTGATTGACTTTTATAAATCCCAGATCCAAACGACATTGGGCAGTATTACAAAGTTGGTGTTAACAACTTCATAGACTATAATGGCTCTGGTAAGTTTACAACAGCTCTGGTTAAGTTAGCACCAACTTTGAAAACTTGCCCATTATCTTCTAGAGCAGGGCTCAAAATTTCAAGTCCCAAGCTACTAGCCAGGCCTTAAGAGTTACTAGCCACTAGTTGCCCCATTTAACCCCTTATCCTGCCCTGCCTCTGCATTCCCACTCGCCCTCATGTAGTTTCCACTCGCCAAATGCGAGCAGGCGAGTGGAAATTTTCAGGCCTGTTCTGGAGGTTCCTATTTGGCTCTACAGGTCTCATGTGAGGTATTTTCGATGGACATAAATGGCAAAAGCAGGGCTCAAAATTTCAAGTACCAAGCTACTAACTAGGCCAAAAGAGTTACACGCCACCAGTTGCTCCACCTAACCCCTACCCAGCCCTCAACTCTGCCCCTAAACACACACCCTTAAATTATCTTATGAAATTACTGTTAAAGGTTTTATTTATCATAAAGTTACAAAAATAACATTAATACCCAGACATCAGAACCCAGCTACATGTATACCCAGTCATCAGAGCCCACTGTGAACAGAGCAAGGAGGCAGGGAAACTCCTCTCCACCCCCCGGGGAGTGACAGACGAGCTTGGTCAGGTTAGGCAGCTGATCCCTGCCATCGTACAGCCTGGGGAAGGGGTGGCACTGCAGAAAACGCAGCACGAAATAATGTATTGTGCTGCCTGCGTGTGCATTTCCACTCGCCCGCACTTAAGTTCCACTCGCCAAATGCGGGTAGGCGAAGGGAAATTTTGAGCCCTGGCAAAAAAACAACTCATAGGGCAGCAACGTCAACACAAAACTGTACTGAGATGGTCTCAATGGACATTACTCACAATTTTATGAGCCCATCTATGGCTTGTATGTTGTCACCTGTGACATTTATGGTAGCACCTGACCCTCAGAAGAAACGTCTGGATCTATTGCTCTGCTGTCCTTGTAACAAGCTGATATGTTCTGCTGTCCTCCTGTAATGCTGCATATCATCATTATGTGCGCTCCCTACCTGGGGATGGAGCTGGTGCTGCCGACTCCTTGTCCCTCACGCACATGGTTTATACACTCACAAATTATTTTTTCTTACACAATTTTTTAAAAACTTTTCCAGAGAAAAGCACCCCTAATGGTGGGCAAAAATGAGAGTTGGGCTAAAAAATTTGGGTTAGGTTACTAATTGAGCTTGTCTTCGTGTTAAACCTAGCTCTGACATTATACTCCATATTTGCTTCATGTTAAGTCAACAGGTTCTATAAAAAAACGGCTGTTCTGCACTCAATGCACTGTTCGAAAATATATCCTGGGTGCTCTCCAAAAACACAGTCTCCCTCTAGGACTGTAAAATGAATAGCAAAGAAAGAAGCTGGATGCACACCAAATAAAGTGGTCTCTATAATGAATTTTATTGAGAAAATACAGTCAGGTCCAGAAATATTGGGACATCGACACAATTCTAACATCTTTGGCTCTATACACCACCACAATGGAGTTGGAATGAAACAAACACAATGTGCTTTAACTGCAGACTGTCAGCTTTGATTTGAGGGTATGTACATCCAACTCAGGTGAACGGTGTAGGACTTACAGCAGTTTGCAGATGTGCCTCCCACTTGTTAAGGGACCAAAGGTAATGGGACAGAATAATAATCATAAATCAAACTTTCCCTTCTTAATACTTGGTTGCAAATCCTTTGCAGTCTATCACAGCCTGAAGTCTGGAACGCATAGACATCACCAGACGCTGGGTTTCATCCCTGGTGATGCTCTGCCAGGCCTCTACTGCAACTGTCTTCAGTTCCTGCTTGTTCTTGGGGCATTTTCCCTTCAGTTTTGTCTTCAGCAAGTGAAATGCATGTTCAATGGGATTCAGGTCAGGTGACTGACTTGGCCATTGCATAACATTCCACTTCTGTCCCTTCAAAAACTCTTTGGTTGCTTTTGCAGTATGCTTTGGGTCATTGTCCATCTGCACTGTGAAGCGCCGTCCAATGAGTTCTGCAGCATTTGGCTGAATGTGAGCAGATAATATTGCCCGAAACACTTCAGAATTCATCCTGCTGCTTTTGTCAGCAGTCACATCATCAATAAATACAAGAGAACCAAGTAAGTCCTACACCGTTCACCTGAGTTGGATGTACATACCCTCAAATTAAAGGTGACAGTCTGCAGTTAAAGCACATTGTGTTTGTTTCATTTCAACTCCATTGTGGTGTTAGAATTGTGTCGCTGTCCCAGTATTTTTGGACCTGACTGTACATACACAATATTCAAGGGCAAGAAAGACCTGATATTAGGCCATATATATATATAAACATCGCCATATAGATTGTCACAAGACAACAAAAGCAAGTAGTGTTAGACAAACTAACAGGGTATCCTAGAAAAACCCACTATTAACACACAACATAACACAATATGGCAGATGAAAATGAGAGGTCTAGGCAATATCAGTATCCTATACACCAGTAAATATTCATAAATACCTCAAAAGAGCAAAACCAATGAAGAAAAGTATCTGGAAAAACACTGAGGAGAGGCGCTGAAACTGAGACCAGGTACCCCCAACGTTTCGGCGCAATGCCTTTCTCAAGGGTTACCAGGTTCTGCCACTTCTTTTGATGTGTAATTATTTTACTTTCCCTTCAAAACCAAAATTAAAAATGCATTGTGCAAAATTGTGTCACTTTTCCTTTTTGTTTTGAAGGGGGGGGGGGGTTGAGATCCAGATTTATGTGCCTACAGGCTTCTGAGATGTAAATCCAGCCCTGTCTGGAGCCATTATTTCTCAAAAACATACAGTCTCCTACAATCAGGTTTTAAGCAGGGGCGGACTGACAACTAATGGGCCCCCGGGCAATAGGAGATTGTGGGGCCCCTTGCGCCATGCCCACAGAAGGCCAACCCCCCCCCCCCAAAAACGCATAACCGACATGCCCATTATTGTGCTAAAGAATTAACTTATTCAGGTAATTTTCATAATAATGATTTTACTGACTTAAGAAAATCCACTCGGGCCCAACGGCAAATTGGGGGATCCATTGTATCCCTTCCAGATTTACAGATGGTCCCCGCTCTGCTGCAGCAGCCATCACCCACTCATTATAGCTATGGCTGTGCCGTGGCACAGAAGGGTCTTGTGGCAAATGTGAGAAGCTGCCGATCACTTTTCAGGTTTCTAAGATTAATGATACACTTGTACACACTGCACATTACAGCACTCCACAGCAATAAAACTCACAGTAATGTGCAGTTTGTATGAGCATATCACAGAATCCACAGCAATAAAACTGCCAGTAACGTATGGTGTGTATTTACAGCAATAAAACTCTCAGTAATGTGCGGTGTAAGTGTATCACAGAGCTCCCCAGAAATAAAACTTAAGTTAAAAACAATTATATTTAACTTGTTATTTATGAAGTAATGTTATTTCAATATGCAGTATTTTATTAAAATATATATTAAAAAATTAACAAATTTTATTATTTTTTTATGTTTTTACACACTACATAGTGATGTTGAGTATAAATGAAAAGGCCAGATTCTGCCCTACTGTCCGTGTAGCTTTTACGGGTCCGGAGATAACGGGATCTAAAGGACCACTGCATCTCCTGTACTACTAGGCAGGGGGAATCCCAAAGATCGATGTCATCGCTCGCGATGACTACTGCGGCCCTGGGGGGAGGGTGCATCACATGGCAAGGGCGGATCCAGAACTAGTCTTGGGAAGGGCACTGACCGAAAATAAGGTGTTTTAGCAAATAAGGTGTTTTCCTGGCTCACGGGAGTTTACACAGGGCCCTGCGCACAGGACCTTACAATCTAGAGGAGAAGAGAGTCCGGCTCACAGGCTTTTCAGATGTTGTCACAACTTATTGAGGCCATTTATGTGAATAAAATGTCATTTAGAGCAATGTGTTTGATTTACAGGGAGCAATTTATTGCAGCACTTATTGGAGTTTAAAAACTCATTCCTGAGAGGTTTATTACTGTGCAGCTCTAGCAGAGGCATAGCGAGGTCATGAGGCGCCCGGAGGCAAGTCTTTCATTAGTGCCCCCCTAACCAAAAATAATCTCTACAATAGGGTACGGTGTGTATGAACGAGAGTGTTATTGCCGTGGATTCTTTGATATGCTCATACACACCACATATTACTGTGAGTTTTATTGCTGTGGTGCTGACTGATACACTCATACACACTACGCATTACTGTATCAGTCAGCACCACAGCAATAAAACTCACAGTAATGTGCGCTGTGTATGAGCGTATCCCCCGTAAACCCTAATATCAATTTATTCAACCCCCATTAAATTATACAAAAGCCCCATATCAATTTATTCACCCCCTATTAAATTATTCAAAAGTCCCCATATAAATTTATTCACCCCATTATTCAAAAGCCCCATATAAATTTATTCACCCCATATCAATTTATTCACCCCATATTAAATTATTCAAAAGCCCCATATCAATTTATTCACCCCCCATTAAATTATACAAAAGCCCCATATCAATTTATTCACCCCCTATTAAATTATTCAAAAGCCCCATATCAATTTATTCACCCCATTAAATCCTACAAAAGCCCCCCTATATCAATTTATTCACCCAGCCATTAAATCATACAAAAGCCCCCATATCAATTTATTCACCCCAATTAAATTATTCACCCCATATCAATTTATTCACCCCCCATCAAATCATACAAAAGCCCCCATATCAATTTATTCACACCCCCATCAAAACATACAAAAGCCCCCCCTCCTACGGCTGAGTTGCTCACCATACGCTTGAAGTTCTAGGAATAGAAATCTCCTCGGGCCCGGGCTCTCAGTCCTCCTCCTCCTTCACTGTGTGACGTTCTCCTGGCTGCCACTGCACGCGCCTGCGGTGGTGGCGCTAACTCAGCGTGCTGTGCTCGTGTTCTAAGAGTCACAGACACACAGCACGCACGCTACAGCACCGCCGCGGCGGTTGGAGTCCGAGTTGTGCCGGGAGCTCAGAGAAGCCGTCTGCCAGCTGCTGGACCGCCTGCAATCCAAATGGGATCGGATTGCAGCGCGAGACCCCAGCAAGTTTCCTGGAATCTGGGCCCCCTGTACCTGCGGGCGGTGCCCAATGGGTCAGTCCGCCCCACGTCTCAGTCCCTGCTTGTGGCGCCCACCCCAGAGAGGCGCCTGGGGGCACGTGCCCCTCCCTGCCCCCCCTCGCTACGCCACTGAGCTCTAGCTCTGTTATACACTCTGTAGGAAGGAACAGATTCTCAGGGACCCATTACATACCTCCCTGGTGTACCTGCACGGAGGCTCCAGCCCCTCTCTCCTCTGGTCCTGTTGCACAGTGCACTTTGCTTGTGCAACCTCAGATCCACCCCTTTTTTCTGACTGTCAGGCAGACATGGGGGGAGAGAGACAGGCTCTGCCACATGGTCATCGGGAAATGCATCATCATGCGACACGCACCCGATATAGGATTGGGACAGTCCACACTTCGTTTATGGAGCTAGATCCATGTGTGGCTGTCAGGAAAGTGCTGCTCCCCCGGCCTGGGCCGTCTGGTAGTACGCTCCGGTCTTCTAAAAAGTTAAAACAGAGCGCTCTCTCTCTCTCAGGGGACAGACAGTCAGCTCTTTGTGTTAGGGAATGCATAGCGGGCAGAAATGATGGACCTGCCCAGAAAAAGATAAAATCCGGTACTAGATGGGAGGGGGCCACAGTGTTAGGTGGTAATGCACCCTCTCTCCACCTGCAGCCAGGCAGATGTCAGCCTGTAGGAGCCCAACAGGACAGGCATGGAGCGTCATGCGTGCTGGGGAGGGAATCCCCATGATGCTCCATGCACATCCTGGACTGCGAGACCAAAAAACCAATCCGCCCACCCACCCACCTGACCCAGGGCCTCAGGTGGCGCCCGAGTGAGTGTGTCAGTCCGCCCCTGGATTTAAGTGATCTTTGCTTTTGCAAAATCACTCGACACAATAAAGGAACCCCCCCAAAAAAATAACCATCCCTGATCCCATGATGGTGAGCGTGGCGTGATCCACCGCTTTCCCTTGCCACGAGCAGCAGAAGACTTGGATCAAAAAGTTCCCAGTGACCCTATACTCTTCATCATCGGCCCCTGCACAGTCCCACAAGTTCGAACACCTGCATAGCTCTTGGCTGGGACGCATCAGGGACCTTGGAGTCCTGTGAACTCCAGGAGCTGGTATCTGCGGCGGCAACGCTACTGGTGTCAAACTGGTCTTTCATTTTTATTCCATGGCCAGTCACTAGTAAAGTGGCTGGTGCGGAATTGGTGAGGTAAAAGGGAGATGAAAGGAAAACTGGCTTGTGCCGATGGTTTCAATTACTATCTCCATTTAACAGCAAGAGTGGAATAGGGCCCTCTATTTGAATGCAAAGGTTGTGATGTACATGAAGGACGAACATACAAAGAAAGTTACAATTTCTTACTTCGTTTCTATTTTAACCAAGAGACATGAGATATTATACATGTTGGTCTCAACTGCAAATATTTGACTATTTTACACATTTGGCTTTCAGTTTTTTATACATTATAGAATAAACATGTCCCTTCGTTCCAGTTGTCAAGAGCCAGAAAACTGTGGTAGACAAAGAAAATACAATATGGAGAACACATTATAGAATACAAACCAAGGGCCCTATTACATACTTAACACTCAGCTGTGTGAGCGTTAACGTTAGGTTAAATGGCCCAAGTACGGGCCGACCATAATACATTCTGAATCCTAATGGGTTAAAAAACCGATTAACGATTCCGAAATTACGCTTTTCAGTGCGAGTTTACTGTACTTTGCGCTCCCTATGCTGAAAATGGAGAGCACAAAGTGTTAATTAGCGTTAGGATTACAAACGTTAATTACGTCACGCTGTGGTTAACTCAAACGTTAGCACCAGTTTCAAACTGTGCTTAACGATACCACTTCTGCGGAAACAGTTTTCACAGCTACAAATCCCCCCAAAAATCACAAACTCACCTCTCATCTGCCGGCGAGAACAGCGGCCTGATCCGGCACTTCTGGCCGCCAGGAGCAGAATGAAACTGGGGGAAAAAGTCCCCAGTCTCACTCCGCTGACCTGCAGGATCTTGCGAGAGGCGAGATCCTGCAGGTCATGTGACCAGCAGTTGAAGACTCCATGGAGGGGATGCTCGTGGCGGCGCTTAGAACTGCCTCGAGTATCCTCAGGCTTAGCACTGCGTTACAGGACACGCTGCTGAATTGGCTCCTGCTCCGTAATAGGAAGCTAAAATGGGAACGTTAAGGAGAAACCTGCAGGCACAGGTTTTCCTCCTTAGCGTCCCCGTGTTAGCGGCAGTAACGTAATACTGCCCCAAGTCTGGAGGAAGAGGCCTGCAGACTCCTCATTTACATAGGAATAACTCTTTAAAGCTAGAAAATAAGTAATGGATGTCAAATAGGAAAACGAGTGATTGCATGTCAGCACGCTGATGTGCTGCTTTATGTGATGACCCTCAGTATGCAAGACCCATGGCGCAAAATGACACTGCTCAATGTTTATAGTGCTTTGGCAGTGCCTGGTGTGTATATGGTGCTCTGGAAATGCTTAGTGTGTGCTCGACACTGATTGGTGATGTGTATGGTGCACTGGAAACGCTTGGTGTGTATGGCAATGCTTGGTGTGCTGGCACTGCCTGGTTTTCATGACACTTGGTATACTACTGAGCCCTGGCAGGCCTTGGTATGCATGGTGCTGCATGGTACATATGGTGACCTTACGGTTTCTGTATAGTGTTTTGGCACTTAGTGTATATGGTGCCCTGGCAGTGTTTTGTGTGTATGGGGTTAAGTCAGTGCTTGGTGTGAATGGTGCCCTGGCAGTGCATGGTGTGTGTGCAGTGCTCATTGTATATTGTGCCCTGACAGTACTGAGTGTGTGTATGGTGCCCTGGCAGTGCATGGTGTGTGTGCAGTGCTCATTGTATATTGTGCCCTGACAGTACTGAGTGTGTGTATGGTGCCCTGGCAGTGCATGGTGTGTGTGCAGTGCTCATTGTATATTGTGCCCTGACAGTACTGAGTGTGTGTATGGTGCCCTGGCAGTGCCATTCCTTGGGTTCTCTCCTCAGCATGCCACCTCCTCCACTCACCGGTCAGGCTCCTCAGCACTGTCCCGTGCGCCCACAGACTCAGCACTTGCTGTACAGACAGGTTGATCATGGAGTGGTCTCCCCCCTGTGCTTTCATCTTCTTGCCCTGCTCGCCCCCCAGCCGGGATGGTCCCGGAGGAGGAGGTGGGGGTATGAGTCCGGGGGCTCCCAGGCAGCGGCTGCTGCTCCTCCTCCTCCAGCAGAAGCACCAGGAGCTCCAGCAGAAGGAGGCCAAGCAAGGATGGCCTGGGAAGGAAAGGTGGACGCAGCTGGACCGGGGAAGAGAAGAAGCCTCGCAGGGGAGACATTGAGGATGGAGGCTGCTGCTGCAGCAAGGCGACCCCCAGCCTTGCCCGACTCGATCTATCGCTGGAGATGCTACCGGGTCGATCCAGGACAGGCCCAGAACCGGCTAGTGGCGTGTGTGCAATGCTCGGACAGGACCATCGAACCTGCTGCCACCACCTCCATCATCATCAGATGTCCCCTCCTTCTCCTCCATCACCATGACATGTCCCCTCCTTCTCCTGATTCCCCACCATCAGCATCTCTCCCCTCCTTCCCTACAATCATCAGAGGTCTCCTCCTCCTCCTCCTGATTCCCCACCATCACATCTGCCTCCTCCTACCTCTGATCATCATCATCACCCCAGTTACCATCATCGTGCTGGAGGAGGAGACTGGTCCAGGCTTTTGGCTGGAGTTGGACCAACAAGGAAAGCACAGGGCTGCACGTCTATGGTATATGAGCCCTGCTAATTAACAGCCCATTTCTCTGTGCTATCTCACTATCCAAGTACATTTTTATTTTTCTCTCAGTATATACTGTTCCTGTGTTCATTCACCTGAGATAAACATACACCATTCTTCCAAAATATTTCTCACCCTACAGATCCTTTCTCCTCACTCCCAGCAGCCCATTTGAATTGCTTTAAGTCTGATTTCCAACAGAGAACATATCAAGCAAAACTGCACCTAAACCTACACTTTATACAAGGAATTAGATGTAATTTTCAGGGATTCTGCTTATAAAGAAAGAACATCCTTTTCAGGGTAATACAAAGAACTTCCTTTTCTGTTTTAATGGCAAATAACATTACCGCTCCATTACTGCTCTAATATAAATATATATATATATATTAATCTGCATGCACCAAATATAAGGCTGCCCAGGTGCAAAAATCCATATGAAAATGCAGAAACCCCAGTGAAAACTGGATGGACGCACTCAGGGTCTTTAAATAAAAGTAAAAAAGATGCTTTATTCAAAAATCATATTTAAAAAACAGCCTGTAGGCTTCTCGCGACGTTTCGGCCCTCTCAGGATCCTTTATCAAGGTAGCAGGCTGTAGAAAATATGACAAAGAAAAATTATGACTTTTGAATGAAGCATCTTTTTTACTTTTATAGAAGACGCTGCGCGGGTCTTTTTCAAAGTAACTGACAAAGCAACTATACAACATATACATAGATAAAATGTGCTGTACACTTACCAATAGCACCATTGCTGCACACCTGGCAACTTCTCTCCAAAACTGGAAGTGACAGGTCAGTAGGTGTTGATGGATATTATATGTGTAGATATAGATTTCACTGTTTTACAAAGGAAAAAGTACCAAACTTGCACATCTGCCACTCGCATGTGTATGCTCTGCTATGTGTTGGATTTTGTTTTTGATTTGACTTTTGGGACTTATTGTGGACTGGCTGGGACTGGCTTTGTGTTGGAATGCTGAGGTTCCCGGGTGTACCCCCCTTTTTTTGTGAGAGAACATAGGTGAGTTGTTTGGGTGGCCACCATGGCTCTGGCCACTTACCTTTGCCCTGAGTCTTCCTGCTGTGAGGCATCTTCCACGGCCTCTGATTGTCTATAAGGCGATTGGAGTGTGCCAGGCAGTGGCGTCACTAGGGATAGTGGCATCCGTGGTGGTAACTCATGGTGTCACCCCCCAACCCATATCTCCTTCATACGGAATACCCTGCCTGGCGAGGGGATATGCAGAAGGACAGACTGACAAGTATAGAAAGATAAAAAGAGGGACAGACAGATGGGGATATAAAGATACGCAGAGGGATAGACCGAAAGTATAAAAAGAAACGCAGAGGGACAGACAGACGGTGGATAGATGGGTATAGAAAGATAGAGAGGGATAGACAGACAGGTATAGAAAGATATGCAAAGGCACAGACAGACAGGAATAGAAAGATACGCAGAGGCACAGACAGACATGAATAGAAAGATACGCAGAGGGACAGACAGGTATAGAAAGATACGCAGAGGGACAGACAGGTATAGAAAGATACGCAGAGGGACAGACAGCCAGGGATGGATGGAGGGAAAGACCGTGAGATGAATGGAGGGAAAGACCATGGGATGGATGGAGGGAAAGACAATGGGATGGATGGAGGGAAAGACAATGGGATGGATGGAGGGAAAGACAATGGGATGAATAGACAGTGGGATGGATTGGCAGAGACAGTTGGGTGTATGGATGGACGGACAGACAGTGGGATGTATGGATGGACGGACAGACAGTGGGATGTATGGATGGACGGACAGTGGTATGTATGGATGGACGGAGAGACAGTGGGATGTATGGATGGACAGACAGTGGGATGTATGGATGGACGGAAAGACAATGGGATGGATGGAGGGAGGGAAAGACAGTGGGATGTATTGGCAGAGACAGTTGGGTGGATGGACAGATGTGGAATGGAGGAACAGTGGGATGATGGACGGATGGACAGACGAACGTTGGGATGGACGGACGGTGGGATGGATGGACGGTGGGATGGACGGACGGTGGGACGGACGGACTGTGGGACGGATGGACTGTGGTACGGTAGGACGGACGGTGGGGCGGATGGATGGATGGACAGACGGACAGTGGGAGGGATGGACAGACGGATGGTGGGATGGACGGACGGTGAGATGGATGTACAGACGGACGGTGGGTTTACATTTGTAGTGCACATGTAACTGCAATACATGGATTCAAATCCCATCTCTGGCGTGCTTTCCTCAATCCTGGAAATTCAAAAGATGCAAATGGTGCTTTCTATATCATCCTTTTTTAGGTTTACATTTGTAGTGCACATGGTTCATTGGCGATGGAGAAACTCTTAAGCTTTAGGTGACCAGGTGGCTGAGTAAGTGGCAACGGACTGCCAATCGAAATGTAAACTGCAATACATGGGTTCAATTGGTTACCATGGCGACAATGGTTACCATGGCAACCAGTTATCATAGCAACGATGGTTACCAAGGCAACCACGGTTACCATGTTGGCAATCGTTACCATGGCAACCACGGTTACCATGGTGGCGATGGTTGCCATAGCAACCACGGTTACATTGCGATAATGGTTACCATGGCAACCACGGTTACCATGGCGAAAATGGTTACATGGCAACCACAGTTACCATGGCGACCATGGTTACCACGGCGACATCGGTTACCGTGGCGACCGCGGTTACCACGGCGACAAATGGTTTCCATGGCAACCACGGTTACCTTGACGACAAATGTTACCATGGCAACCACGGTTACCGTAGCGACAAATGTACCATGCCGACCTCGGTTACCATGGCGACAGCGGTTACCATGACAACCACAGTTACCATGGTGACAAATGGTTACCATAGCGACCACGGTTACCATGGCAACCAAGTGTTACCATGGCAACCACAGTTACCATGACGACAAATGGTTACCATGGCAACAGCGGTTACCATGGCAACCACGGTGACAAATGGTTACCATGACGACCACGGTTACCATGGCAACAAATGGTTACCATGGCGACAGATTGTGACCATAGCAACCACGGTTACCATGATGGCAAATGGTTACCATGGCGACCACCGTTACCATGGCTACAGCGGTTACCATGGCGACAAAATGGTTACCGTGGCGACCTCGGTTACCGTGGCGACAAATGGTTACCATAGCGACCACGGTTACCATGGCAACCAAGTGTTACCATGGCAACCACAGTTACCATGGCGACAAATGTTACCATGGCAACAGCGGTTACCATGGCGACAGCGGTTACCATGGCAACCACGGTTACCATGGTGACAAATGGTTACCATGACGACCACGGTTACCATGGCAACAAATGGTTACCATGGCGACAGATGGTGACCATAGCAACCACGGTTACCATGATGGCAAATGGTTACCATGGCGACCACCGTTACCATGGCTACAGCGGTTACCATGGCGACAAAATGGTTACCGTGGCGACCTCGGTTACCGTGGCGACAAATGGTTACCATGGCAACCACGGTTACCATGGCGACAAATGGTTACCATGCCGACCGCGGTCACCATGGCGGCAAATGGTTACCATGGCAAACGTGGGTACCATGGCAACAAATGGTTGCCATGGTAACCACGGTTACCATGGTGACAAATGGTTACCATGGCAACCGCGGTTACCATGGCAACCGAGTTGCCAAGTCAACAAATGGTTACCATGGCAACCACAGTTACCATAGCGACAAATGTACCATGCCGACCTCAGTTATCATGGCGACAAATGGTTACCATGGCAACACATGTTACATGACGACCACGGTTACCATGGCAACAAATGGTTACCATGGCAACCGCGGTTACCATGGCGACCACGGTTACCATAGCAGCCACGGTTACCATGGCGACAAATGGTTACCATGGCAACCACAGTTACCATGGTGACAAATGGTTACCATGGAGACCATCTCCACCGTCAAATATGGAGTTTGAAACATTATGCTTTGGAGGTGTTTTGCTCCTAAGGGGACAGAATAACGTTCTCTGCCTCTTCTGGTTTCTCCTTCAAAGTGCACATTGAACCTGGAATAAACCACCTGGGGTCACACATGAGGCTCCTGGTGGGTCTCAGGGGGATCCCAGACACAGAGCGCCGCTGGCTGGCCGAGTGCCAGGAGCTCCGTCTATTCCCGGCCTGGTTGTGGCTGCTCAGGGGGCGGGGCGTGATGATGTGTAGCCGCCGGCCTTTAAGTATAGAGCGCGCGTTGCCTTGACATGGAGTCATTTTCCTGCATCGCTAGTGTTTCGTTTGCTCGACTGTTTCTCTACTTCTTTATTCTTATACCTTGTTGCCCAACCTTGCTTGTATACGAATCCTCTCTGTTATCGACCCGGACGGTTTACTGACGATTCTATCTTCATATCAGCCTGTATGTATGGTTTACCCCAGAGCAGCCTCATAACGATTGCTGATCCTGCCACACGCTGAATAGTGACAGATATTGTTGCCAACCCTGCTTCTATGCGAGCCCTCTCTGTTACCAACCCGGACTGTACTATTGACCAAGTTTGTTCTGACTCTCGAAATATACACAGCCAGTGTGGGCCTAGCACTGATCATTTCTCATCTGTCTACGATGATAACCCCTTCCACCACAGTGTATGCTCCGTACAAGAACTACTGCCAATTAGTGATGGGCCGAACACCCCCGTGTTCGGTTTGCATTCGAACTCGAACATCCGAAAACGTTTGACCGCGAATTCAAACACAATGCAAGTCAATGGGGCTCGAACGTTCGAAAATTAAGGTCCCCTCCAAGAGGGCATATATGCAAGATATACGCCATAAAAGGTGTATGAGGGTCCGGGTACTGTTTTGTGCACCAATCATATGGTTTCATATATTTATTTTTCTGTGATATACGGAAGTGCAATGATTATGTTTAGATTAGTTTTTTTGTATTGTGGCAGTGTTGTTTTTGAATAAAGATATATATTTTATTTTATGGTGTGCTTCCATGTTCAGGTTTTTGTGTTGATCTCCTTGGGACTCATTAAGGAGAGGTCCTGATATATGGTAGCACCCTTTTGTGTATTTTTATTTTTGTGTGCATAACAGACTGTTTTATAGTAAGATATTGGGACGAACACTGTAATGTGACCACGATTCACAGTAAATATTGATTTCCTATGGAAAGAGGGGATCGTGGGGGGGGGGCATTCTGAGGGTCAGTAAGGGGCCCCAAAATTTCTGATGGCTGGCCTGACCCTGCATCACTAATCTTTACACCTCTCAAAGTCAAGTGAGGCGTCATTGGACAGGTCAGAGTCTGGCTTTTGCATTGATACCAAACATAACCATGTAAAATCTAAAAGAAAAAAAACTTTTTTTCTAGTTCCAAAGCGATGGCATTGTCCATTTGTCACGTATAAAATGAGCAATACCACTGCCATTACTCACCTTCTCATTTCCCACGCTGGGAGCTAGGTCAGTGTTTTATACATAGTCATATTATTCATAAAACACAGTCCTCCAAAACACAAGGGAAATATTTAATTATTTTCATTGTTTGGTTAAAATTGTATATTTCCTCAGAAAAATGCAGTAACAGGTTCCCAATTAAATTTTTTTAACAAGAATTCCCTATAGAATATATAAAATTTTGCTGAAAAAATCCAGAAAAATACCTAAAAAAATTCTAAAAAAATAAATTAATAAAGCTTTTTGCTGCAAATGAAAAGAAACTGTTGAAGAAAAAATAAATGGTTTAGAAAATTTTATTTGTATCTTATGGGAATCACCTGTTTAAACTTGTCAAACTGAACCACTGAAAATCTGGGCATTACACCAACATTGTGGTGCAGTTTGGCGTTCTCTGAATAGATTAACCACTACTTCTCTATAGGACAATTTCACTGCGCCGAATTGCAGCGATCTGCACCATATTTCACTTGCAATTCGCAAATATTAATTTGGCCGAACAGCCGAACTGCCACAAAAATGGCATCGTACAGTGAAATTCACCATTCTATGGCAAGCTCAGCTCTTATTGAATAACCCTTTAAGTGTAGAGAATTCCCCTGCAAATAACCAGATGATGCTTTTTAAGTTCAAGTTGTACATGTAAATCTATATAAATAGTTGAGCTTAAAAATCATCAAATGTATCATTTGCCAATACGTTTCCCAGTAAAATAAAATGCATTGTGCATTTCGTATTGGTCAAACCACCAGATACTGTATGTGGATTCTGTATTGCTTTACAAAATAAGAAATAATAAAATGTGGTCTCATATATACAACAATATTCTGCAAGGGTGACCTGTCCTGGAAGTAAGTACACCCTGCTAGTCTATGGACATCACCAGAGAAGCTTTCTTCGGGTCTTTTCTGCTGGATCCCAATCACTTGGTTTGTTGAGTTAATGCTGGATAGTCTTCAATCGAGACACACAGTCATACTCCTAATCCCACCCTTTGTTATGCCAACTCGGATTTAATTAGCCTTAAAACAAGCAAAAAATTAGCTTCGATAAATCCAGTTAAATGTTAGAATTGTAATTCTTAAGATAATGAAATGATATGCTTGTACCATTGCTTGGAGAATTAGGGGTTCACAGGCAGGGCTGGACTGGGGATAAAAACCAGCCCTGGAAATAATTTCATACCAGCGCCATAGCATTATTATGTTATTCATAAAAGGGAAAACCATGCATTTTAAAACACATTTGAAGAGTATTATATAGGGTTGTGAAAATTAACGATTTATTAATTGATAAAAGTTTTGATCGATTAAATTTATCAGCTCTAGGAGTCCGAATCCGGTGCTGTACTGGCTTCCTGGGGCCCTGGGCGGCCCTACAGCAGCACCACCCACCAGTCACATGTGTGACGCTCGCGTCACACACATCGACTGGCACAGGAAGAAGACGGCAGACGAGAAGGCAGCGGAGGAGAGGTGAGAATGGTGCTGCCTGTCTCAGTCCAGCCTCGGACCCAGCCAAACCCAGGCACACACCAGACCCCAGGCACACACCAGACCCCAGGCACACACCAGGCCCCAGACAAGACCCAGGGTCAAAAATTCAGTTAATCGAACACGAAAATTTTAATAAGTACCAGCCCTAATATTATATATAGATAAGACAGATGTGAAAGCACATAGGGACAAGAACAATTCACTTATCGCTATGGTCATATATTACAAGAATAAAGAATAATCAAGGAACATTACTTCAAACATGGAAGATGCAGTTTCAAACCTTTTATTAACATAAATAACTCAAAGACACACAATATTATATAGATAAATGGTGCGCATAAAAAAGAAAAAAAGGACAAATGTTTTACATAACAGTAATTAAATATTGGAACAGTTACAATAAACCTTTTGAGATAATAAAAAGTGCAAATATGTTGCTGTTAATTCGTCAACAGTAGAAAAAGTGCAATAACCTTTGGAATTCCACAAGTCTGAATACCTAGAACGCTAACTCGCTTTCAAGCCCAAATTTTGAAAATTAAGAAATCGTTTAAGATGTACTACCAGTATCATGGCGGGCATCTCAACTGTTTAAGAAGTAATGTACAAACATTAGTCAATTAAAGTGCTTTAAAAACAAGTAACTTTAACAGATAAAACAGGGCTCATTTAACTTTTAGGAGTGTCAGGGTTTTCCCCACCAGATGAGGATGTAAGAGGGAAGAGAGCTCAAGGGACACAGCAGAATCCAGTAGAGCTGCGCATCTTCACTGGTCTAACGATTCGATTACGATTATCGGGTCAACGATTCGATGCGATTCGATTCCGCGATGTATCACGATGCATCATGATTACTGCCCAATGTGCCCATGGGTTTAGACTCACTGAAACACTCTCACTCAGATTCACTCATAAATGCCCACTGATTATTAATTCTCACTTTCTGTCCCCCCCCCCTTCCTCAGGAAAGGCAGGGGTACTTTGGACCCAACAATCTCCATTCTTTACTCCCCACAAAGTCAAGTTAGGTGTCATTGGACAGGGCAGAGTCTGGCTGTGTGTCCATCCCCTTTTCTATTTTACGAATGTATTCCCTGATTCTTACACCTAGGGCTCTTTTAGTTCTAACTATAAATCTCTTTCCGCAGGGACATAGAATTAAATAAATAACGTGCGTGGAGAAACAGGTAAGGACATCCTTAATTTTCCATTTTCCTTTTGAATTCTCTTTTTCGGCTACATGTCTTTTTATATTTCCGGTACTTCTGCAACTAATGCAATTCCCGCATCCATAGAACCCCTTTTTCAAATTGAAAAAGTCGTTCTTTTTTTCCTCTTGGATATTCACTTCTGCTGATTTTTTATTTAATATTTCCTGTTCCATTGCATCTAAACTGCAGTCGAGATGGCAGGAGATCTTTTAGGAGGGGATCTTCTCTTAAAATGGGCCAGTATTTGTTTACTATTTTCCTAATGTTCCTGTTTTGCTCATTATAGGAGAAAATTAAGGGACTCCTTGGACATGATGGTTTGTTGCTTTCTTTTTATAGTGTAACAGGTTATTCCTGTCTGTCCAACTTCTATTTTGGTGGCCTCTAATTCCGTTCTCTCATATCCCTTTTCTTTAAAGGAACTCATCAGTTTTTCCGCTTGTTCATTGAAGTCCTCATCTCGCATACAGTTTCTCCTTACCCTAATTAGTTGGCTTTTAGGAATGCCTGCTAGCCATCTATCCAGATGGCAACTACTTCTTTGAATAAAGTTGTTGGTGTCAACCTTTTAAAAAAGGTCTTTGTTTCTAGACGGTTCCCACTAGGGTAGATGGTTAAGTCCAGAAAGTATACAGAATCTCTACTCCACTTTGTGTCCAACTGTATGTTCGGATCTTTTTCGTTCATCTCCTGCAAAAAGATGTTTTAACTTTCTTCATCCCCTTTCCAGATAATGAAAATATCAATATAACATCTATATATTATGATGTCATCTCTTCTGTTGTTAATCAGAGGTTCTTCCCAGTGTGCCATGTAAAGGTTCACAAAACTGGGTGCAAATTTTGTTTCCATAGTGGTTCCTTTTATCTGAAGATAGAACTCCTCATTAAACCAGAAATTGTTCTTCAGTATCAGCTCCATTCCATCCAATATGAAAGATATTTGTTCTGGTGGTATATCTTCTGTTTTGTCCAGAAGCGTTTTGTCTGCTGCTATCCCTTCCTTATGGGGGATGTTACTATACAGGGCTTTAACATTGCTGGTGACAAGGATGTAATTATTCTCCCATCTGATTTTCGAGGTTCTGTAATATGTTCATGGTGTCCTTCAGATGTACTTTAGTTGTGGAAACTAGTGGTTGTAGCAGTTGGTCAATATACTCAGAAACTCGACTGGATATTAAACCAATTCCTGAGACTATAGGTCTTCCTGGGGTTTTGTGTAAATCTTTATGGATCTTGGGCAGATGGTAAAAAACTGGTCTTCTGGGATGTTAAATTTTAAGATATTGGTGTTCTTTATTATTCAAAATTCCAGGGCAGTGTCTGCCATCTAGGAACTCGTGGAACTTGTTTTTAATTTCTATAGTGGGCTCTCCTTTTATTTTTATATATGTGGTGTTGTCTTCTAGGATTCTGTAGGCTTCCTCTTGCTAGTATTCAGAGCAGAGGATGACTATCCCTACTCCATTATATGCCGGTTTAATTATGATGGTGTCATCATCCACTAGTTCTCTTAATGCTTCCCTTTTGTTAGATTTAAAATTTCCTGTATAAAATATAAATATTTTGTCTTGAAAAGCCTGTTTTGATAAAATGGGCTGTGAAATTCCCCCCCCCCTCCATTTTGTTTCTTTCAATTCTGCATAGACAGTTGTTCCTTCTGTAGGATAATGGGATGTGGCAGATTTCCTGTTATGTTCAGTGCAGGAAAATGTGCGCAGAAGCGGGAAGATAGGAAAAAGATTTTTTGTAAACCATGTAAGGTAATAAGTGTTTGTTAAACCGTGTTGGTTAAACTTTGACGTGGAAATGTATCTGTATGCTGATTGGCTATAAGTTCTTTGAAATCTAATAAAACAGTCTGTCTAACAAAAGATACCCAAACATGACCTGAAGCTACATTGCCTGTGGCTGATTTTGGTGTCTCTCGCCATGGCGTAGCGCAGCGTTTTGCTACCTTTTGATAAATAAGAAGAAATGACAGACTTTTTGGGATTCCATATATGGTAATTATAATAGAATTTTAATTTAACACCTTTCTGGTTAGATTAGGTTTCTTGCTGATCTTCATTTTGTCCACATCGTGTAGGACCATTTTTTCAAATGTGTTCATTTCCTGTGAGATCATAGACTTGGGAAAAAATATAGATTTCTCTTTTAATGAGGTGTGTTTATATACTTGGAGGGTTTCTGCTCTCTCATGTGGGTTCTTAATAAAATATTTTTAAAGACCGATGTTTCTTTTGAACCGCTGTAAAGCTATATACATATCAATCCGGTTTATTTTCTTGGACGGTGCAAATTTCATACCCTTTTTCAGCACTTTCTCCTGCTGTGTAGTGAGGGTCATCTTGGACAAGTTGAAAATGCCACAATGTGTTGGTGTCTTTACCATTCTCCTAGTTCTTCTTAGTCTTCCTCCTGTACTTCCTCTTCCTCTAACCTTAATCTTTTTCCTGGAGATCTTGGTCCTTCTTTTTTGCTCCTGCTTCTCTCTGGTTTCTGTTAAATTCTGGACTCCATTCCACGGTTCCCTGCTCCAGTCTCCGTTTCCTTCTTTCTTTGGGTATGTCTAGCCGAGAAACCTCTTCCTCATGTAGTATGGGTTCTTTGTGGGCTAAAAGTTCAAACCTGTTCCTTGTAGGTTCTCTCTTCCTTATTCCCTCATTATTGCTCTTGGATATATCGGTATGGTTCCTGCTATCTTGACATCTTGGGTTCCTTGGGTTCCTCCTGGGTACTGGATAATTGTATCGATATCCTCCATTCATGTTGTTGTTCCAGGTTCTTCTTTCCCGCATCCACGGAACTTGGGGCTCTCCTTTGGTATCCGTGCCAGGGCACTCTCTCTTGCCACCTATTCCCCTCTTATCTCCTGGGGTGTGGTGAAGTTTCTCTATAACGGAGTGTTCTTTCCCTAAAGGATCTTCTTCTCTACGGACGGTAACTTCCACGGTGCCCTTGATGGATGTAGGGCATTGTCTGTGGCTTCTCTTGTTTCCCTCCGTTCCCTCCGTTCTTATTTTTTAATTGGATTGGGTTCCTCCTCCTCCTTAGATTCTGCTCCCCAAACGTTTCCTTCTGCATAGTCGTTCACGTCCCTTATAAATTTCTTCTTTTTCTTCTCCATTGGTTCCTCTTCTAATTTGGATAATGTTCTTTCCATTCTTTCCGAAAAGATGTTAATCTCCTATTTCATACCTTTTTCAACAAGTTCCCTATTCACCTGTTCAATACGGTGGTTGATTTCCTCCAAATTATATTTCCTTTCCTCCACAATAATCTCTATAGTGTGGAGCAAAAATCCTTCCAGTATCTTTTTCCATTTTTCAAGGAAAGCTTCACGTTCTTTCCCGAATGCTGGTCCTTTGGTGTATCTCAAGCCCCTAGGTACCATTTTTGCTTTCTGGTATTTCTCTAGTGCTATAATTTCCCATTTTATTCTTAACTCTTTTTTCAGGTCCTTCAAGATCTTTTAAGATATTTTCACTCTGCACGTTATTTCCGGTCTCTTTATCATTAAAAAAATCCTCTCTATGATTGCCAAATTTCCTTCTAAACTCCATTTTTTAAATTGGTCTAGCGGACAGTGTATTCCGATTGTTCTTTTTCAGGATTAGGGTCTATGGGTAATCGTAATCCTAGGCTGCCAAGGGGGTTGCAAAGCTAAAATGTGGGCAATGTGTAAAGGTTGAAAATTTTAAAATTAAATTAGGGTTTTATGCACACTCAACCAATAGTCTGTACAAATTCTAAAATAATCACCCTGATCTCCATCCCGGATTCTGGATTGCAAAGGGTTATGTTACTCTATTATACTCAACAAAAGACTTGCAGGACCAGAGTGATCAGTACATTACACGCATGCTTCTGGATAGAGGATACGGCGCATGCGCAGGAAGAAAGTAAAGGAACCTATCAGCGCATCGATCACCGTACCCTGTATGAAAAAGACTCCGCGTCTTACAGGGGGCCATCTGACTGAAGAGGCCAGCAGGAGCTGGCGAAACGCGTCTCAGACCCCCAATTTCTTTTACCACCTTGGTTTTAATTTGTTTTATACCTTTTGTACTCTAATCAACCCCCGTTATTTTGATCTTAAGACCTGTCGAGTATGTTTGATTAATTGGTGTACCCCAGATGAGAACTCCGAAGGGCAAGGGGATCCTTCCAGGAGGATACCAGAAGAGCCAGACTGCAACATACCCCAGGGACAGACGGCAGATCAAAGAGGGGGAAAGAGGTCACCCTTATGGACCCACAAGCCTGAGTAGTGAGCCATATTTAACATAGGCTCCGAATCACGTGAGTTGGCATTACATTTTCTCATCGGCTGTTCATATTTCTGTATACAGGGAGCACAATGTATCTATCTTTTTCTCTTTGAGGGAAAGAGGACTACAATACTCCAGGACTGCACATGTGAAAGCACATTAACAACAAGCAGAATTAAGGAATTCTATAAATTATATAGAGGGCGTGCAAGGACTATTTCAAGGTCCCCCACATCTGGAGGACCGACCCTTGAACTATATTATTCCCAATTTAAATCATCCAGACTCTAACCATTTAATAAAAAAGTCACTTTTTTCGGGTTTTAAGCATACATATATGCATGAATTTGCCGATACTGTGACACCTGTATTGCACTTTTAACTGTCCAATTCTGCACGTTTGCACTTTAGCCACTAGAGGGCTCTGTGACACTATAAGCTTTATGCACAAATGATTGATCTTATTATAAGCGCAAGAACAAGTGTTAACCTAGAAGAAGAAAAAAAATCTTTCCACATTTTATTTTTTAATAATCTTTTACACTCTGTTATACTGGTTAAGCAATAACAATCACAAAAATAAGATGGTAGTAGAGCACACACTATTGTATTGGATTTCACAAAGTACGTATTTTTAAATTATTTTTTTCCCATAGAAGGAAAACTTGTTGCATATAAAGTATATAAGATAATGTTCGGCTTTATGAGACATTAATTATCTTATTACAAGGAACTAGTGACGAGGTAGCGTCTCACAGAGGACATCACCACTCTCCCTAAATAACTAATCAAGTCAAAATTTTAAAAAATAGAGATTAACCAGCATTGTAACCAACAGACATGCTAATGCTTGTAATGTTATGTAAGCAACATCTCTTGTAGCAGGCTGCTTTTTGAAGCCAGAACATCAATGATAGTTTCATTGCTTAGTCCATGCAAGGCCTCTTTTTCCATGGACATGAGCATAAATGCCTCCAAATGTGGTTGGGAGAGGGAATTTCGAAGTCTGTTCAAGATATATTTAAGTTTTGACAATAATCTTTCACATGCTACTTGAGAAGACGAAAGGGTCAGTGTCAATTTGTAGGCATTAAAGAGAGAACTATACGACAGACTGTATAAGTTGTAACGCAGCAGCACATTGTAGCAGCATGCTATACCATTCTTACAAGTCTTGCTCTTTCCAGTTTTATCACCAACATTCGAGTATGGTTTTTTCCTCCGTTTCAGTGATAAGATACCGGCTGGGTGGAGTAGAGGTAATGTCACTGCTCTGCATGGAGAGAGCCTGTGGAGCCATGGGTTCGATCCCAGCGAGCAACCTCCCCAGTAAGTGTCCTTGGCAAGACACCTAACACTATGGTACATACTCGACACCCAGGACATACTTGAAAACAAGAGAAATCTTAATGTATCCTTCCTGGTAAAATCCTTCCTCAAAAAAAAAAAAATGAGAATGGCTGGAGTCTTCACCAAGAGACATTTCAATCTTTGCCACTTTGTTGAAAAATCAAGTAGCTTGCTTTGCAGTTTCTCGTTAGTTGTCATGGAGTCAAATTTAATTACAAGGCTGCTCAGTCGTTCTAATGCATTGTTGGGAAGGTGTACTAAAATTTCTGTGATCCAAACATGGCAAATCTGCAAATAATTGACAGTGTGTTGTAAATCGGCTCTGCAGACAATTAATGATCTTGTCTAAAGTTACATTGTATACTTCTACCAGGAACTGATCACTTGCCAACAAGATTGGTTCATCTACTGCAAGCTCCCCAGCCATTATTTTCTTCCGCTGTATTCTTTAACCCTTTCGCTGCTGAGGCTTTTCACACCTCTGTGCTGAGGTCATTTTTACCGGTTTTGCTCATCATATTTAAACGTGTTTTGAAGGCTTATTTTAGTATATGACCCAGACATATTATATATCGTTCTTTCCGTCAGACTCGGTAGATTCATAATATGTCATTATTATATGTATACGTCATGACCTGTCTGTATATTATAACAAAAAATGCAATACAATATGTATTTTCAATAATTTACAATGTGTAGTGTTTTTTTTCACATTTTAACATGCGAGCAATTGCGGTTATATTTTGTATGGGGTGCGCTTGTTAAAAAAATTAGAGATGGGGTCTCGTTACATTTTTTTTTGGGGAAAATTACACGATTTTTAACAAACGCACCGCATACAAAAATCGTTAGTGCAGCATCATTGTTCACATTATAATTGAAATGGGAACAATATTGCTGCATTAACGAACCAAAAAAAAGAAAAAAAAAATGTTTATTTTTTTTTTATAATTTTTTTTAAATATATTTTTATTTTAAATTTTTATTTTTTTAAAAAAACTTTTTTCACTTTCGTGTTTGGTATCGTTGGAACGGCCATGCTCTGGCCGACCCAACCATACCAAACTTTAACCCCTAGCTGCCACGGATCGGGAGATAGGGAGTTCATTGGAACTCCCTATCTCCACCATTGGTGGCAGTTAGGGGTTAACTCCAGGACTGACGTCATCGTGCTATGCACGATGACGCTAGTCCTCAGGGGGAGTTCCCGGAGGCTTGACCGACATCCAAGATGTCGGCCAGCTCCGGGAAAGGATCCGAAGGACCTCCCCCCCTCCCTTTCAGGCGCCTCCTCCGCACATGCGGGGGGGCGCCTGAATTAGGTGTCATCGCGCTGCCGCGATGACACCTAATTTCATCGGCGGCGGTTCCGGATGCTGGGCTGACATCGAGGATGTCAGCCCGCACCGGGGGGGCCAGCGATTGGCCGGAACCCGGCCGAACGCTGACCCCAAAGTGAGGACGCGCTCAGCGTGTCCTCCGCACAGCAGGAGCCATGTGGAGGACGCGCTGAGCGCGTCCTCCGCATGGAAGTGGTTAAGGGAGTGGAAAGTCTTCCTCAATCTCAACTCTGCAGTCAGTTGTATCCAACTTGCCATTTGCCCAGACTGTTAACTTCTTTGCAGCCTCTATAATCATTTGAGAATCACGATCATGTGCTTGCAAATGGTCTACCTTTTCTGTTACCATTCGGTATGCCTGCAGTACATCCATACCCTGTGTTTGCAGGTACAAGGATAGTGGAGTGGTGTTCTTGAAAATAAACAAGTACAGCTGTGCTGTTATAACGTGTTGAATTTCTTGAGGGAGTCTAAGAATGTTCCAGCCTTGTATCTAATGTCAGCATTAAAATGATCAGAACATGACATCTCTGCCATGGTCTGGATCAAATCTACATACAAGGCCCGACTTGGATCATTAAATGAACCGAACACCTTTGTAAGTGCTGCATCTCTGGACCAACATCTTGTTTCTCCAATCACAGAAAGTGATCAAAATCTTTCTTCCTGAGACTTTTCCCGCCATACATTCATCCGGAGGTAGGATTCACGGATAAACACAGCACATGAATTTAACATGCCGAACAATGATATTGCCTGAGCAGATAGCCTTGTGACCTCCATCATCACCAGATTCAGTACCTGTGCATTGCACCACACATGAATCTGGGCAGGTGCTTTATTACTCAGCCAAGTGCTGAATCCATTGTACTGGCCCTGCATATTAGAAGCTCCATCTGTTGAGTTCCCAACATAGTTTGTAACGTCAATTTCCATGGATTCCAATACATCGCAAACCAGTTCACACAAAGCCTTCCCTGTCGTGGATGTGCACTTTACCACAGCGACGAGACGTTCATGAACCACATCTGTGACATATCGAATTTTTATTGAACACTGATCTGAGACATTTATATCCTGTGTTGTATCTAGTTGTATTGAGAACATGCCAGCATCTCTGTTCTCTTGGGCAATACCTTTTTTTAAAAGTGCTGAAATTACACAGATGATATTGTTCGCTGCCGGTTTAGAAATCAGTGTAACAAAGCCGCCACGTCCTTTGCTACTCGTTGTACCTTGATGCTGCTTTTTACTTTTTTTAACAACTGTATCAAGGTGATTTGTTAGCAAGGGATCAGAGTTGCTTAGGAGTTGCAAAATCTCAAGGAAATTGCCATGGTCTAAATTTTTATCATCTAATGTACAGTGGCAAGAAAAAGTATGTGAATCCTTTGGGATTACGTGGAGTTTTGCATGAGTTGTTCATAAAATGTGCTCTGATCTTCATCTAAGTCACAACAATTTGAAAAACACAGTCTGCTTAAAATAATACAACACAGACATATGTTTTCATGTGGTTATTGAACATAACATGTAAACATTCACAGTGCAGGGTGGAAAAAGTATGTGAACCCCTAGCCTAATAACTTCTCCAAGAGCTAATTGGAGCCAGGAGTGAGTAAACCTTGAGTCCAATCAGTGTGATATTATTGGATGTGTTGCTGAAAGCTGTCCTGCCCTTTAAAAACACACACCAGTTTTGGGTTTACTGGTTTCAAGAAGCACTGCCTGATGTGAACCATCCCTCGCAGAAAAGAGCTCTCAGAAGACCTACAATCAAGAATTGTTGACTTGCATGAAGCTGGAAAGGGTTACAAAAGTATCTCCAAAAGCCTTGATGTTCATGTGTCCACGGTAAGACAGACTGTCTACAAATGGAGAAAGTTCAGCACTGTTGCTACCCTCCCTTGGTGTGGTCGTCCTTTAAAGATGACTGCAAGAGCACAGCGCAGAATGCTTAATGAGGTAAAGAAGAATCCTAGAGTGTCAGCTAAAGACTTACAGAAATCTCTGGCACATGCTAACATTTTTGTTGACACATCTACAATAAGGAAAACATTAAACAAGAATGGAGTACATGGGAGGACACCATGGAGGAAGCCATTGCTGTCCAAAACGAATATTGCAGCACGTTTGAAGTTTGCAAAAGAGCACCTGGATGTTCCATAGCACTACTGGCAAAATATTCTGTGGACAGATGAAACCAAAATTGAGTTGTTTGGAAAAAACACACAACACTATGTGTGGAGAAAAAAAGGCACAGCACACCAGCATCAAAACCTCATCCCCACTGTAAAACATGGCGGAGGGAGCATCATTGTTTGGGGCTGCTTTGCTGCCTCAGGGCCTGGAGGAATTGTTGTCATTGATGGAAAAATGAATTCCAGAGTTCATCAAGACATTTTGCAGGAAAACATAAGACCATCTGTCCGCCAACTGAAGCTCCGCAGAGGATGGGTGATGCAACAGGACAATGACCCAAAGCATACAAGTAATTCAACAAAAGAATGGCTTCAAAATAACAAAATACGCCTTCTGGAGTGGCCCAGTCAGAGTCCTGACCTCAACCCGATTGAAATGCTGTGGCATGACTTTAGAGAGCCATTCACACCAACCAGACATCCCAAGAATATTGCTACACTGAAACAGTTTTGTGAAGAGGAGTGGTCCAAAATTACTCCAGATCGTTGTGCAGGTCTGATCTGCAACTACAGGAAATGTTTGGTTGAGGTTATTGCTGCCAAAGGAGGGTCAACCAGTTATTAAGTCCAAAGGTTCACATACTTTTTCCACCCTGCAGTTTGATTGTTTACATGTTCTGTTCAATAAACACAAGAAAACATATGATGTTTGTGTTGTATTATTTTAAGCAGACTGTGTTTTTCAAATTGTTGTGACTTAGATGAAGATCAGAGCACATTTTATGACCAATTCATGCAAAACTCCACGTAATCCCAAAGGGTTCACATACTTTTTCTTGCCACTGTACATGCTGCTGTTGCCCTATAGATTAGACCTCTTTTTCCAATCAGCTTGATGGTGTCAATCACTCTCTCTAGGATGGAACGTTTTCTCTTCACTTCCTCTTTTCTTCCTCTTTTTCTCTCAAAAAAATGTCCCTATTCTTTGATCTCGTTAAGAAGGATTCAGAGCTTCAGAGATTCAGAGATTATTGTGGAGGTTGCTTCTTTTGTGCTCTTCAATTCTCTGATACATATGTTTGTCATCAAAGGAGCCATCAATAAAAGCACTGCAGTCTGTCTTTCTACTGAAAGCAAGACACACCATGCAGAAAAAGCACCATGTCCATGTGAATAGGTCAACCAGTGATGCTTCTTTCCATCCCTCCTCTCATAACCTTTTCAAATTAAAAGAATGGACATCTGGTTGACATGGATGAAACCGTAAGAATGAATCCACATTTTGGTCTGATAAACCACATTTTATCATCAACTGTGTCAGGTATGTCCTCATTAATGCCCAATACTTCTGGAATCTCTTCTGCCGCTAATGATTTGTCCACAAATTCTTCTTCAGTTTCTAGATCAATAGGATCTCCAATACTGTGGTGAATATCTTCACCTGCATCATTATCCATATCCAATTATTGTACAGTGCTAGGCATTGCTGTGCTACAGGTAGCACCACTGTCTTTATGTGGAGATAGAAGTGGTAAGTCTTGCTTTGTTGGCAATATCTTAAACAAGCTGCTGACTTTTTGATACTGGTTTGCATCTTTTTCTAAGAGGTTCATTTTCTTTTCACGTTCTTTTTCTGCTCCTCCTTTCCGTTTTCTTTTACCTTCACCTTTCTTATCCATGGCAATAGCTTAAAAATAATAATAACAATAATATCTGTGTATATAAATCGATTCAGCTTAAAAAACACTAATTAAAATCAGAACCATGGGCAAAGCTATCCAGAATCCTAAACTACGAGAGTGGCTAGATTAGAACGGTAACTAATCAAACTTTAGCAGCTTAGAAATGTCCGCTGGGTCATGAAATAATCAAGACTGAAACATGTCCCAATACAGGCCAAATTGTTTTTATGACATTTCCAAAAATTAAAAAGCTTGCCAGGGTTAAAGCCTGGTATAGATATAGTTTATGAACTCAGCATCAGACTACTGATGCTACTCAGACCTGTGCAGCAGCAGTAAGACAGTAATATGTGGTGTGTATGAGTGTATCACAGGGCTGCACCCCCAGGTCCTTCTCAATCTTTTGACACCCCCCCAGCCAGCAGGCCCCTCAATTTCTTTTGACCCCCCAGCAGGTCCTTCACTTTCTTCTAGAAGAAAATAAAGTAGGGATGCACTGATAGTAGTATCGGTATCGGGGCCGATATTGCCGTTTGCACGAGTACTTGTTACTCGTGCAAACGGCCCGATACATCCCGCCAATACCGGAAGCCGGCGCTGGGCCGGCTTGCCGGTATCCGCGGGGCTGGGGAAGCTGACCGCGTGCATGAAAAGCACGCGGCCAGCGTTCCCCTCTGGCGCATCCGCATACTCACCCATCCTGAAGGTCTGGTCGCTTGGCAGTGATGCGTTCCCGCGGCCACTGGGCGCTCCTGTGAATGCTGGCCGCGTGCTTTTCATGCACGTGGCCAGCTTCCCAGCGTTCGAGCAGGGGGCAAATCCATGAGTGCTGGGGCAAATCCATGAGTGCTGGGGGCAAATCCATGTGAGCTGGGGGCAAATCCATGAGAGCTGGGGGCAAATCCATGTGAGCTGGGGCAAATCTATGAGTGTGGGGGGCAAATCCATGAGTGCTGGGGCAAATCCATGAGAGCTGGGGGCAAATCCATGAGAGCTGGGGGCATATCCATGTGAGCTGGGGGCATATCCATGTGAGCTGGGGGCAAGTCCATGAGAGCTGGGGAAAATCCATGTGAGCTGGGGGCAAATCCATGTGAGCTGGGGGCAAATCCATGTGAGCTGGGGGCAATATCCATGAGTGCTGGTGGCAAATCCAAGAGAGCTGGGGGCAAATCCAAGAGAGCTGGGGGCAAATCCATGAGAGCTGGGGACAAGCTACATGTGAGCTGGGGGCAAGCTACATGTGAGCTGGGGGTATTCTGTATATATATATATATATATATATCTCGGGGGGGATATATACATGTGAGCTGGGGGCATTTTTATATGAGGTCTGTTCTTATTGGAAAGCGTCACATGACATTAAATAAAAGTATCGGTGAGTATTTTTAAAAAGTATCGGTACTCGTACTCGGTCTTAAAAAAGTGGCATCGGTGCATCCCTAAAATAAAGTATCTAAAATAAGTAATGTTTTTATGTTATTTTCACTGCATGGTGTTTGATCACGAGAGACACTACTTGTGGCAAAAAGACTGCACTTAAGCACTTTATGTTTGTATCAAATATGTTGATGGAATAATTTTATGGCAATTTAACAAACACTACTTTACCTATCCCTCGCCCTCACAAGTTTTGTAGAAGTATGAACACATCCAGCGAAGAGCCTGCACACCCCTGCATTATTAAAATCCTTAAAATTACCGTGCACCAAGTGGTTTTCGTCGTTTTTAGTGATCAGAAAACGATCTGTTGGTCCGGCGCTAGACTGAATTTACCTGGCGCGAACGTGAAAACATGCTTAACCCTGTGGTCCACAATCACCCAACCTAGTGACGCTGTTATAAATAATAGACTTTAATAATGGTCCATTATCCGCAATAAGCACTTTAACCACCAAGTGGCAGTGTTGACACATTTTATTTGCTGAAAAAAAATACTATATGTACAGTCAGGTCTAGAAATATTGGGACATCGACACAATTCTAACATCTTTGGCTCTATACACCACCACAATGGACAATTGGAATGAAACAAACACAATGCACTTTAACTGCACACTGTCAGCTTTAATTTGAGGGTATGTACATCCAACTCAGGTGAACAGTGTAGGACTTACAGCAGTTTGCAGATGTGCCTCCCACTTGTTAAGGGACCAAAGGTCATGGGACAATTGGCTTCTGAGCTGTTCCATGGCCAGGTGTGTGATATTCCCTCATTACCCTAATTACAATGTGCAGATAAAAGGCCCAGAGTTCATTTCAAGTGTGCTATTTGCATTTGGAATCTGTTGCTGTCAACTCTCAAGATGATATCCAAAGAGCTGTCACTATCAGTGAAGCAAGCCATCATTAGGCTGAAGAAACAAAACAAACCCATCAAAGAGATAGCAAGAACATTAGGCGTGGCCAAAACAACTGTTTGGAACATTCTCAAAAAGAAGGAACGCACCAATGAGCTCAGCAACACCAAAAGACCCGGGAGACCTCAGAAAACAACTGTGGCAGATAACTGAAGAATTCTTTCCCTGGAGAAGAAAACACCCTTCACAACAGTTGGCCAGATCAAGAACACTCTCCAGGAGGTAGGTGTATGTGTGTCAAAGTCAACAATCAAGAGAAGACTTTACCAGAGTAATTACAGAGGGTTTACCACAAGATGTAAACCATTGGTGAGCCTCAAAAACAGGAAGGCCAGATTAGAGTTTGCCAAACAACACCTAACAAAGCCTTCACAGTTCTGGAACAAGATCCTATGGACAGATGAGACCAAGATAAACTTGTACCAGAGTGATGGGAAGAGAAGAGTATGGAGAAGGAAAGGAACTGCTCATGATCCTAAGCATACCACCTCATCAGTGAAGCATGGTGGTGGTAGTGTCATGGCGTGGGCATGTATGGCTGCCAATGGAACTGGTTCTCTTGTATTTATTGATGATGTGACTGCTGACGAAAGCAGCAGGATGAATTCTGAAGTGTTTCGGGCAATATTATCTGCTCACATTCAGCCAAATGCTGCAGAACTCATTGGACGGCGCTTCACAGTGCAGATGGACAATGACTCAAAGCATACTGCAACAGCAACCAAAGATTTTTTGAAGGGACAGAAGTGGAATGTTATGCAATGGCTAAGTCAATCACCTGACCTGAATCCCATTGAGCATGCATTTCACTTGCTGAAGACAAAACTGAAGGGAAAATGCCCCAAGAACAAGCAGGAACTGAAGACAGTTGCAGTAGAGGCCTGGCAAAGCATCACCAGGGATGAAACCCAGCATCTGGTGATGTCTATGCGTTCCAGACTTCAGGCTGTGATTGACTGCAAAGGATTTGCAACCAAGTATTAAGAAGGGAAAGCACATCTGCAAACTGCTGTAAGACCTACACCGTTCAACTTAGTTGGATGTACATACCCTCAAATTAAAGCTGACAGTCTGCAGTTAAAGCACATTGTGTTTGTTTTATTCCAACTCCACTGTGGTGGTGTATAGAGACAAAGATGTTAGAATTGTGTCGATGTCCCAATATTTCTGGTCCTGACTGTAATTCATATGCTGCAGGAAGGAAATCCAGGCAGATCACCGGAGATTCAAGTTTGATTTCTCACCTACAGCATATGGATTCTACGTGCTGTATGGTTGCATTCTTCATGCACTGCCCATCAGCATCATTAAATTACATGTGTTCTGGAAAACATGGCCGACCTGGCAACCCTGGCCCCTTTTTTTCTATTAAGTTTAACAGCCCCCTTTCTTTGAAACTCCCCCGCTACATTAGACTCTCGTCTCTCCAGTCCTTCTAGAAGTCTCTGAAAATGCATTACTTTAGAGAAGCCTATCGGCACACTCCATGATCTCCCCACTGTCATTTCCTGCTCCTCTTCTGTTACATCCTCAGCCCCTGCTGTGCCCGCTGGGGGGTCTGGGCAAAAAGGGGGACCACTGGCTTTCTGCTGGCAGATCGGCATCTGTGGGGGCGGGGTCAGGTATGGTTACCAGGAGCCGCAGGCTTTAAAACAGGGCTCGAGGAGTTGCCTCATCGCCCTGTTGTGGAGTTTACTTCACGCACCGCTACTTCCTGAATTTGTTTGTATTTACTGTTGACGACCCTGCTTTGTATGAGATTCCTGCTCCTGTTATTTGACCCGGCTTGGCTTTGACTACTCTCTCTTTCTATCCTGTATATTACGCTGTTTGCGTGTTTTAGTGATTTAACCCCATGCTGGTTGCTGGGTTGATTGCTCACTGTTTGGGTTCTGTCCCATCACGTTTAGGGGTATCATTTGTAACCGTCCGGGGTCCCTTTACCCAGGCTATTACTCATGTTAATGTTTTGCAAAGACCACGATAACAAACGATTGTTTATTTCTGTTTAATGTTATTTCTAATCGCATCTCTGTACATATTAGCAATAACAATCCTGTATGCAAGCCAGTACCTTCCGAGGGTCACCAGGTATCTACTAATCTCAAGTATTTACCAGAATGATTGGTTTCTGCATCTCTGACTGCCCTGCACCTTGAATACTTCACGGACGGTCGTTCCACGTATGGGGTTTCTGAGCGTGTCCTAGGCTTTCTGTCGGTCTCGAAACCCTCGGAGCCTAGAGGCAATTCAGCTAGTCCTTTGAGTCCCCTGGTTCTTGAGTCACAACCTATATTTTGTGCAATTTCTGTGTTAATCAAAAAAGTATTGTTGCCCTTATGGATCTCAACTCCGCTACTCTTGGGGAAGCGATATAGCTACCGTTACATTACAACAGGGCCAATGGATCCGGCAACTGATTCTGACCTAATGTCTAAGCTGAGTAATATATTCTGTAATATTGGATTCCAATATTGTTGAATGGATTAGGCAGTGGCTGAGTGACAGACAACAGAGGGTTGTGGTAAATGGAGTTTATTCAGCGCAAGGTCTTGTTACCAGTGGGGTACCTCAGGGGTCAGTACTTGGACCCATTCTCTTTAATATTTTTATTAGTGATATTGCAGAAGGTATTAATGGAAAAGTATGTCTTTTTGCTGATGACACAAAGATTTGCAACAGGGTTGACGTTCCTGGAGGGATCAGCCAAATGACAAATGATTTAGGTAAACTAAAAAAATGGTCGGAGTTGTGGCAATTGAGTTTTAATGTGGATAAGTGCAAGATAATGCACCTGGGACGTAAAAACCCAAGGGCTGAATATAGAATATTTGATACAGTCCTAACCTCAACATCTGAGGAAAGGGATTTAGGGGTTATTATTTCAGAGGATATAAGGGTAAGTAGTCAATGTAATAGAGCAGCAGGAAATGCTAGCAGAATGCTTGGTTGTGTAGGGAGAGGTATTAGCAGTAGGAAAAGGGAAGTGCTCATTAGGCTTGTGCACCGATTTTTTTTTCGGTTCGATTCGATTTTTCGGATATTTAAACTTTTCGATTCGGCTCGTTTCGACCGATTTCTGTTTTGATTCGGTTCGGCTCGACTCGTTTTTCGTGTACATTTTTTTTTCGGAATATCGACCATTTTTCGTATTTTCGTGTCACTTAGCTCGTTTTTTGTATCGACTTTTCGTGATTTCGGAAATTTTAGTTTTTCGGAATTGTACATGTTTTCGGAATATCGACCATTTTTCGTATTTTCGCGTCACTTTGCTCGTTTTTTGTATCGACTTTTCGTGATTTCGGAAATTTTCGTTTTTTCGGAACGTCTGTTCTCCTCGTTTCAAAGCAATAAATTTCGATTTGACACATTTCAAGTCCATTCGAAAATTCCGAAAATATTTAGTTTCGGCTCGGAAAACTTTTCGGATCTGCCGTTTTCAGATCTAAAAATTTTCGGAAAATCGGCCGCATCCGAAAACCTGAATCGGGAAATTTCGTGAAAATTCCGTAATTCCGAAACCCGAAACGCACATCCCTAGTGCTCATGCCACTGTACAGAGCACTGGTGAGACCTCACTTGGAGTACTGTGTGCAGTACTGGAGACCGTATCTCCAGAAGGATATAGACATCTTAGAGAGAGTTCAGAGAAGGGCTACTAAAATGGTGTACGGCTTGAAGGAGAAAAGTTACCAGGAAAGGCTTAATGATCTTAACATGTACAGCTTGGAAAAAAGACGAGACAGAGGAGATATGATAGAAACATTTAAATACGTAAAGGGAATCCACAAGGTAAAGGAAGGGAGCATATTTAAAAGGAAACAAAATAGCAAAACAAGAGGACATAGTCTTAGATTAGAGGGGCAAAGGTTTAAAAGTAACATCAGGAAGCATTATTTTACTGAGAGAGTGGTGGATACATGGAACAGTCTTCCAGTAGAAGTGGTAGAGGCCAAAACAGTAATTGAATTTAAGCAAGCATGGGATAGGCATAAGGCCATCCTAAACAAAAGATAAATCCAGGTAAAGTATCCATGTAATTGGGCAGACTAGATGTGCCGAAAGGTTCTTATCTGCCGACATTTTTCTATGTTTCTATGTAAGCAAGAAGAGCAAGATCATCGTATGGATCAGTTTGCTCAGGCTTTGGGCCTACTCATGAAACAGGTTTTAGAATTGGGCCAGGCGTCGCCTCCTTCTCCTGCGATTGGCCGGTCCACACAAGCAGTCTCTGTGTCTTCTATGACTGCTACTGAGGTATCTCATGTTCACTTAAAGACTCCCACAAGTTTTAATGGGAGTACTGGGTCTTGTAGAGGGTTTATAACCCAATAACCAAATAAGAACCAAATAAGTATTATGTTCGAGTTAGAGCCAAGGTGGGATATGTAATCAATCACCTGACTGATAAAGCTCTCCTGTGGGCAACCCCTTTATGGGATCTGGACAGACCAGTGATATACAACTATGCTGAGTTTATGAATAGCTTGAAGCGTACTTTTGACCCCGCTAGAAGGAGAACAGGGGCAGCCAGAGCTTTATGGTGTATTTCCCAGGGCAACCGCCGTGTTGCTGAATATGCTAGAGAGTTTAAAACTGTGTCATCAGAACTTTTCTGGCCAAATGATGTGCTTGTTACGGCGTTTCTTGAAGGAATCTCAGAGGCTATTATGCATGATTTAGCACCTCTATCATTACCTGAGGATCTGGAAGACCTCATAGATTACTGTATAGCACTAGATGATCAGATGCGTGACAGGAGGTCTGGTCATAGCAAGTCACATAAGTCTGCCCAGGCTGCCTGTTCTACTCCCAGGTCAGTTCATGCTGTCTCTCCTCCCAGACCGGTACCCTCTGAACCGGAACCTATGCAACTAGGCCGTTCTGGCATATCTGAGGAGGAGAGACAATTTCGCCTTAGAGAAGGCCTCTGTTTTTACTGTGCAGACAAACAACATTTTTGTTTACAATGCCCCAAGAGACCTAAGAGGTCTAACGTGTCACAAGCGAGCATGGTATCCCCTGAAAGACTGGTTCTAGGTACTACGATTGTGTCTCTCATATCTGATAAGAAAATAAAGAAAAAATCTCGTGTGGTAGTGCCTGTAACCATTGGTTGGGAAAAGGTCAAAACTGACATAGAGGCATTACTAGATTCTGGGTCTGCATGTAACTTTCTGGACTCCGTGTTGGCAGCCATCCACCAAGTACCTCTGGTTGAAAGAGAAGTGCCACTTCTCATAGAGAGTATCGATGGTAGGAGGTTGACAAGACCCCATGTTACTTATCAAACAATTCCTGTTTCAGTTAGCACTGGTGTACTGCATAAAGAAAAAATTCAGTTGCAAATCATTGAATCACCTACTGTACCAATCATATTGGGTTATCCATGGTTAGCCAAACATAACCCTGTGGTGAACTGGGGAAAAGGGGAGCTGGAATCTTGAGGATCAAAATGTTGGTCCAGGTGTCTGGGTATGTCCGCTACTGTTGGTAGGTTGAATGTTGCCACTGCTCCTCCGCTCTCTACCGAAATACCCAAGTGGTACAAAGACTTAAAAGAGGTGTTCGATAAGGGTAAATCCGAGATCTTGCCACCTCACAGACCGTATGACTGTGCCATATAAATCTTACCAGGCACCATGCCTCCAAGGGGTCATGTGTATCCACTGTCTCAGAAAGAAAATGCTATTATGGAGTAATATATACGTGAAAACCTAGCCAAAGGGTTCATACGTCGTACTTCCTCTCCTGCAGGAGCAGGGTTTTTCTTTGTGTCTAAAAAGGAGGGGGATTTAAGACCATGTATTGACTATAGAGGGTTAAACAGAATCACTATACGTAATGCCTACCCTATCCCTTTAATATCCGAGTTGTTCGACCACTTAAGAGATGCCAAAATATACACAAAATTGGATCTTCGTGGGGCGTACAATCTGGTGAGAATAAAGGAAGATCACGAGTGGAAGACTGCCTTTAATACTCGCAGTGGTCATTATGAGTATTTAGTTATGCCTTTTGGTCTATGCAATGCGCCTGCAGTCTTCCAAAACTTTATAAATGATGTCCTGAGGGACTTTTTGCAAGTCTTCGTAATTGTCTATTTAGATGATATTCTGATTTATTCCCCTGATGTTGAAACACACCATGTCCATGTGAGGACAGTGTTACAAAGGTTGCTGGAGAATAAAATATACTGTAAGTTAGAAAAGTGTCTGTTTGACATAACTTCAGTACATTTCCTGGGTTACATCATCACACCAAATGGGTTTGAGATGGATCCAAAAAAGCTATCTGCCATCAGAGAATGGCCACTACCTCAAGGTCTGAAAGCCATACAAAGATTTCTTGGTTTCTCGAACTATTATAGGAGGTTTATCAAAGGGTTCTCTTCTGTTGTGTCTCCCATCATGGCCATGACTAAGAAGGGTGCTCAGAATCAGGTTTGGAGTGACCAGGCCAAGCAGGCATTCCAGTCACTTAAAGGAGCGTTTGTCTCAGCACCTATCCTAAGGCATCCAGTACCAGGCCTTCCATTTCAGCTTGAGGTTGATGCATCTGAAATAGGGATTGGTGCAATTCTGTCTCAAAGAGAAAGTCCTGAGGGACCTGTACATCCTTGTGGGTTTTTCTCTAGAAAGATTACACCTGCTGAGAAAAACTATGACATAGGGAACAGAGAATTACTAGCAGTTATAGCGGCCCTCAAGGAATGGCACTATTTTCTAGAAGGCACTATGATCCCGTGATAATTATCACAGACCATAAGAATCTAGTGTACATGGGAGATGACAAACGCCTGAATTCCAGGCAAGCCAGGTGGTCACTGTGCTTGTCAAGTTTCAACTTTTTTTAACTTATCGTCCTGGTTCTAAAAACACAAAAGCTGATGCTTTATCTAGACAGTTCGAGTCATATGAACAGCACACGTTTGCTCACAGTCCAATCATTCCTCACGAGAGGATCTTGGGTACCACGGTCTTGACAGTATCTTCTCCTTTGCTGGAGAGAATCCAGGCTGGTCAGGGTGTTGCTCCTCTTGAATAACCTCCTGGGAAAATGTTTGTACCTGAAGAGGAGAGAACACAGATGATGATGATTTATCAGGATTCCAAGCTCTATGGGCATATTGGAATAAATAAAACAGTGGCCATGATTGAGAAACAGTTCTGGTGGGTTGGTATGCGAAGGGATATTAAGGACTACATAGGCACATGTGACGTGTGCTGTAGAAGTAAAAATCCCCGGTCCTTACCTGTTGGTCTCTTACAGCCTTTACCAGTGCCAGAGAGACCTTGGTCCCACCGCTCGATGGACTTTATCACAGATTTACCACCTTCCAAAGGTCATACTGTAATCCTTACGGTGGTAGATAGGTTCTCTAAGATGGTACACTTTCATAGGCGACTCTACAGGGGGGCAAGGGGGGGCAATTGCCCCCCTAGGTTATTCCTTGCCCCCCATGTGCCCCCCCACCAAAAATCAGCATCCAGCTTCCCACACTTTTTCGAAACGCTGTATCTCCGTCCCTGTGCATCGTATATAGACAATCTATGTGTCATTGTAAGGGGCAGATTCTGGCCTTTCCAATGATACCCAACATGACCATATTCAGTTTGAAATAAAAGTCATAAACCATTAAAAAATAACGGACACTTAATCTTAAGGCTACATGCTGCACAGTATTCATTTCATGTTTTCCCATGAATAATGGCATATTAGGGGTTAAGGGGGTAGCTAAATGCCACATTGTTTATTATTTTTATTGTATTTCCCTGGGTTTATGGCATTTTAGTGGTTATTATGGAAGTTAGAATCTAAAGCGTCTAATCATCTTTAGATCCTTTGCTTTTCATCACATTTCGGGGGAATTCATTTAGCTGAAAATATAGTGAATTCCTATTTAGCGAATGGTCACTGTAATTTGCTGAAGCAGCAATCAGACATTCAGCGAAAACTGCCGAATTGCGGCAAATAAAGTATCAGGTTAGTACAATAAAAAGGCATCATTGCATCACATTACTCATTGCGTCACATTACTTATTGCATCACATTACTCTGGGGTTTTGGAACCTTATTTATATATATACTTATTTAGGGAACTATTACCTGGTTTGGGTTAACCCTTGCGTTGGCATGGTTTTGCGTCAGCGCCAGGTTAATGGAGTCTAGCACCTGACCAACAGATCGTTTGCCTCCCGCTACAAACGGGAAAAATCACTTAGCGCGTTGCTATTAGCGATTTGTACTGCGAGCTTACTGTACTTTCCGCGTCCTTTACTTAACACGGAGAGCGCTAGAGATCTCTAGCGCTTTTGCAGCTAACAGATCACTTGGTGCCAGCGCTAATTTTTTAGGGGCGCTAATTGCAACATTTTACCTACTGCTCAACCCTGGCGCTATCTCCAAAAAAACTGTAAAAACAGGTCCTCACCCAAAATTAACAGGCATTTGAAAGGAATGCAGCACAGGTGTTCTCTTGGCCCCATACACCATAGCAATGGATCTGGTCCGCATTGTCGTTGCTGTTGCAGTAGGCTCTATTATAAACGTATCCTTTATCCACATATATCCTAATATATTGCCTAATTTTAAACATTTTATGCTGGAGGTTATTCATAGTATGGAAGTGGTTGATTATTAGGGAGACCGTGTGGACCATGTTTAAAGTGACACATGGATAAGTCTTGCCCTGAAACATGTATTATTTATATGCTGCAGCAGGGAAATTTTTGTCGCTCACCTGGCCTTCCTTTTGGATCCATTAAATGCAGTGTAATGATTCTACATGCTGCTGGGTGGCATTTATCATGCAATGCCCATCAGCCTTAATATATGTGTGCATCAAAACATGGATAATACGGCCACCATGGAGGATTTTAATAACGCAGGGTGTGAAGTTATTCACTGGATGTGTTCATATTAAAACTTGTGAGGGCAGGGGATAGGTATGGCCCGGCACTCTGCACTGGAAAGAAAAAACAGTTCTGTCCTGTATACAACTGCATTAGCGCTGGGTCTCAGCCCGGTTCTTAGAGTTTTCCTAGCGTGCGCCAAACGACCTTGTTTATGGACTACTGCAGACAAGGTGATCTGTTAGTAGGTCGTCAGGCACTAAGTTTTAGCGACTCGCGCTAAATTTTTCCTTTAGTGATGGCGTTTTAGCTCACACCAGTTGATAGGGCTCTTAGTTTTATTCAGTGGTATGATTTAGTGGTGAAAATTATTAGTGCCCCCCCAGTTTTGACTGCGGTATCTTCTGTGCCCCCCCTAAATATTGTTCCTAGAGTCGCCACTGTACACTTTATACCACTGGTAAAGCTTCCTTCAGCCAGTGAGCTGTACCAGTATTCATACAAAATATTGTTAGGATTCATGGGATTCCTCTGGGAATAGTATCCGACAGATGAACTCAGTTTGCGTCTTGTTTCTGGCGAGGATTTTGTCAAAAACCTCGGGATTAAGCTGAGCTTCTCCTCTGTTTACCACCCTCAAACTAATGGGGCAGCAGAGAGAGCCAACCAAAGTGTTGAGCTGTACTTGTGTTGCTTCGTGTCTGAAAGACAAAATGAGTGGGCAGACCTGTTACCTTGGGCTGAGATAAACAACTCAGTAAGTGATACCACAGGCCACTCACCTTTCCATGCCGTTTATGGTTATGATCCTCCTATGCTCCCTTCTGAGATCCAGGCAACTGATTTGCCGGCCTTGGATGACCATCTGAAAGACCTGAAAGGGACATGGGAGAAAATGAAAGAGATTATGAAGGCCAATATCGATAGACAAAAAAATCAAAGCAGACAGACGCAGAGGTCCTGCACCGGTGTATACGGTCAGGGACAAGGTATAGCTGTCTACTAGGAACATCAAATTATTGTTACCATCCATGAAGATGGCTCCCAGGTTTATTGGGCCTTATAAAGTGTTAAGACGTATTAATCCTGTCTCTTATGCGCCGGTTTTGCCTCCTCTACGTATACATAACGTATTTCATGTCAGCCTCCTGAAGCCTCTTACCTGCAATAAGTACACCAGAGTTGCTGTTCCCCCTCCGCCTATCTAGTCTCATTGGCATCTACTGAGGAAGTGGCTTCATACCGCGAAACGCATTTAGATGCACTTTTTATTAGATCTTTTACCTTAATAAATTAATTAATCTCACACCCCCTGCGTGTTGATTTTCACTTTTACTGCTACAATCCTGGATTGCTGCTGAGGAGCGGAAAGAAGGCGCTGGAGTACTGTGAGGGGAATCCGGCATTCCTAAAGCTGCGGGTTGCGGTTACATGTGAGTCATTTCTCCCTAAAGGGGTTTATTCATATATTTACCTGACATACTGCGCAATATATTTGTTTCTGTTTTATTTGAGGGCTGGACCCCATCTAAATAGAGGGAACATCTTAAAGAACACTCCCACTGGCTGGAAGAAGCGCCTGTCACCACATTGTTTTTTTCCATATGTTTGTATTTCCTGTTGACGACCCTGCTTTGTATGAGATTCCTGCTCCTGTTATTTGACCCGGCTTGGCTTTGACTACTCTCTCTCTCTATCCTGTATATTACGCTGTTTGCGTGTTTTAGTGATTTAACCCCATGCTGGTTGCTGGGTTGATCACTCACTGTTTGGGTTCTGTCCCATCACGTTTAGGGGTATCGTTTGTAACCCTCCGGGGTCCCTTTACCCAGGCTACTACTCATGTTAATGTTTTTGCAAAGACCACGATAACAAACGATTGTTTATTTCTGTTTAATGTTATTTCTAATCGCATCTCTGTACATATTAGTAATAACAATCCTGTATGCAAGCCAGTACCTTCCGAAAGTCACCAGGTATCTACTAATCTCAAGTATTTACCAGAACGATTGGTTTCTGCATCTCTGACTGCCCTGCACCTTGAATACTTCACGGACTGTCATTTCACGTATGGTGTTTCTGAGCGTGTCCTAGGCTTTCCATCGTTCTCGAAACCCTCGGAGCCTAGAGGCAATTTAGCTAGTCCTTTGAGTCCCCTGGTTCTTGAGTCACAACCTGTATTTTATGCAATTTCTGTGTTAATCAAGTAAGTATTGTTGCCCTTAAGGATCTCAACTCCTCTACTCTTGGGGAAGCGATATAGCTACCGTTACATCTTCCCATTCAGCCCTCCGGCAACACGCCACTTCACTTACCCTATTCACCCTCACCTAATGGGTCACCCATCTCCTCT
The DNA here is from genome assembly GCA_009667805.1 of Leptobrachium leishanense. Classification (NCBI taxonomy): domain Eukaryota; kingdom Metazoa; phylum Chordata; class Amphibia; order Anura; family Megophryidae; genus Leptobrachium; species Leptobrachium leishanense. The sequence goes on from CM019067.1 coordinate 143,634,396, forward strand.
TAGATTGTAAGCTCTTGAGCAGGGTCCTCTCTCCTTCTGTTCCGTGTGTGTAACGTGTATGTATACTTGTTATTCTGTCTCTCCCATTGTACAGCGCTAAGGAATTTGTTGGCGCTTTATAAATACTTGTAACTGTTTATCAGAATGGCTTCAATATAATTCCATCTGAGCTGCAATTGTCACTTGAGGCTCAGTTGTTGCAGCTGCACACACAGTAAATTAACATTTGCTATAATTTATACAGGAAATGATGTGTGACAGTGTGATTAAGGGCAGTTTGGTAAACCACAGGTTTATCAGCAGGTGGATGGAGGACTCCCTTTTCCCCCCATAGTGTTAACCCACAGCCAATGCTTAAATTAGGACTGCCCTGCCCTTATAAGGCTGGGGTCAGACCAGCACACTTTTAACGTGCGTTCTGGCGCTCTTAATTACGGCCGCACTAGCAGCAAATGACGGGCAATGACGGCCAATATACGAAGTACGGTCGCACGAATGTCCGGCCGCGCAACGCAAGTGGAAAATGAACGCATTTTTTCGAGAACACAGAACCACTAGTACGGACGTACAGAGTGCGCTGCGTCCGCTAGCGGTGTGTGTGTGTGATTTGGAGACGTCAGACCCTGCTCGTGTCCGGCCAACATAACGTCCAGACACCCAAAGTTTCCTGGTTTGGATCCGTAAAAAATCACGCATGAAAATGTGCATCGTATGACCGTTTTCGCGAATTCAGTGAAAAAATACGTCAATGCGTTCGGACGCACTTTTTTACGTTCGCATGTAAAACTGCTTTCGTTTGACCCTAGCCTTAGAGATGTGATTCTCTCTGAGAGGGCAGTCTTTGTGAAGGTGCAGAAAGGAAGGAAGTGCAATCCTGAACACAGATGGAAGTATATTTAAATTTTTGTTTTCACTGGTAAGCTGCTTAGCTGCCCAATACCTCAGAGAGGGATTCTGAATGTATCATGGAACCAAATTCCTCATTTAATAACCCCCTTATTATTTACTCAAAGTCCATTCTCCCTTTCTAATTCACATACAGGGTAATTCAAAGAGATTCGAAAAGTCACTGCACGTTCGTGACTTTTCGTTCTCTTCAATTCGGTTCATTTTGCCGATCCCATTTCGGTGACCCTGCGGTGTATTCAGCAAGCACCACAGGGTCCCCGAATTGAAGGGAAAAGCCGCTGCAAACCCGACGAAAACTCACCGCAAAACCCAGCGAATGCACGCCAAAAACACGCAAAAACATCTGGATTAACCCAGCGAAAACCACGGAAAAACCCGAGCAGGAGCCAATCACCCACAGCGAAGCCGCTGGAAAAAGCCAACACCGCAGAGGAGTGACGTGAATAAATTAGGAAAACCGTTTGCGTGAATGTTTGAAAAGTGAAACGCTGTTTGCAAAGAAACTACTGAGCGAAAATGTCTGAAATTTACATATGCGGTCCAATCAATGATAATAAGAAGAGCTGTTACAGAAAAAATAAGTTTAAAAAAATAATAATCGGACTTTAAAAAATAATCCAGAAAAATGCTTAAAATATCCTTAAAAAAATCTATAAATAAAGAGACTCTTTACTGCAGAATTTTAAAATGAACGGTTTATTAGATATTGAATTAAAATGGGAATATTTTTAACATTGAAGCCTATGGGATTCGCCTGAATAAACCTGCCGAATTAAACCACCGAATGGCAGTGCATTAGGGGAACTTTTCACTGCTGGTTTGTGTTCTCTGAATTGCCGAAGCAGTGCTTTTTTTTATGGCAATTTCACTGCCCGCGAACAGGCACCGTATGTGCAGGCAATTCACCAGGATTTGGCGAATTACCTGCTCTCTGGATAGCCGAATGGCCAAGAAAGGTAACCGAATGCTGATTTTCAGCGTTCGATTACCTTTCTCAAGCAATTCGGATCTCTTTGAATAACCCTGATCGTTATTTTGGCCCAGCATCATTTCCTGTTTCAGCAAGCTGTCCTTCCTGTCAGTCTAACCATAGAGGCGACGAGCAAGCATCTTGTACTGGGTAATTGAATCCTGTTTTACCTTCCTTCCATACCAGAGAAGCCCTCTCTTCTCCACATGACACCTTTTATTTGCTGTTACTTTCCCAATAAAGTGAAGAAAATGTAAAGGACGTTATTAAGCTATCTGACTTCAATCATATCCTGCATGTGACATTCACGTCTTGCATATGACCCTGAGGTTGCAGAATAGAATGTTTGTTTCATATTTGTTTATTTGCGGTTTACGCTGTACCCTACAAATTTCATGCCTGCACAATAAAGAAAAGTGGAAGCACTGATCCCTGCATCCAGTGGCTATATCATAGCAGGCAGCAAGAACATAACTTACATATATATATAAAATGGGAATCTGGAGAGGTCATAAAATGGAACCATTCATAGTGCATACAATAATACAAATGAATAAGTGTGCCCCTTATGAATCGCACTCACAGGATTTAAACACTTTTTGGCAGATCGGATATCAAGGATCGTTACCCCACATCTGCATACATTTTGGCACCAAACCGGATGGTTCTCGCCACCACAGGAAACACCAGAAGGCTCTTCAGTTGTAGTGCAGGAATTTATTGGGTGAGTAAAATCAACAATTCAAAGCGTTTCGTGTAATAAAATACACTTCATCAAGGATAAATCAATTAAAATTACAATAAAATACAGCAATGAATTATTCCAGTCCCTTCTCGCCACTTTATAGCTCCTTCTGAAACCGCAGGGCCCTCTACTTCCGGTTTTGCCGCCGGCGTGCGCTCCATCAAGAAAATAATTAGCTGCTACAAAGTTGCTTGTTATTCTCACAGCCAGTAACGAAAGCAAATTGTGGCTGCAAGATACTAGTGTTTGATTTTTCTGAGGTATAAATCACTTAAAAGTAGATTTAAAAGAAAAATATCTATTAAAATGACACGTTAAACTCACTGCTGTTCCTACAGGGCAGGGGACAATGAGATTTACCAACCCTTCTTGCTGCAAGCAGAAAGACACTGAGAACAAGTAGTTCTCAGTGTCTTTCTGCGAGCTTGGTAAGTCTCCATGGAGTCCTATCGACTCCAGAAGACGATGCCAGCAGTGGTGGATGGTGCTGCTGCCTGTATGTGTTTACGGCAGGGACGTGCAGTCAGGGGTGGCAGGGGAGGCCCTGAATGTGCTCTTTGTGCTGTAATGACTTGTATGTATATTTAATCTGTAAATAAAATGTTATTCATTGAAAAAAGTTCTCATACTTTCCTCTCCACGCTCCCTCACTGTGCTTCTCTGTCCTCCGCTTTTTTCCCCCCGTAACTGCAGTTTGCTGGCTGCTCTGTGTGTGTGTGATTCACTACACAGACAGCAGGGGCAACACTGAGCCAGCATAGCCCACGCAATTTGCACAGCTGAACGCTACGCTAATTGCAAAGCTCAAGCCGACTTCCTGGTTCTATACTCTTCAGTGCCTCCAGAGGCACTGAGAACAATTGGAAGCTTGAGCCAATGGGAAAGCTCCATTGGTCTCAAGCAATTCTTTTTTTAAAAAAAAAAAAAACGCCCACATGGGAGGCAGAGCTCCCCATCGATTGATTGACGCAGGACATTGATTGTCCTAGTCAGTCATGGGGGGGTGGCAGGCAGAGCTCAGCAGTCAGCATGTGTGTAATAGCGCCCTCTATTAGTCAGTATTGTAAGTGCATGCTCTTAGAACTAAAAAAACAATATGTAAACTTTACTTTAAAGTAAAAGGTGTAATAGCACCCTCTATTAGTCAGTATTGTAAGTGCATGCTCTTAGAACCGTAAAAAAAAATGCGAACTTTACTTTATAAATAGTGAAACTCTATTCTCCTATAAAACGATAATCAAATGCGTAAATTGCGACTGCGTAACCCTATGTATATCTGGCTCTGATACTAGCCATTACCTCACCAGCCACTGACCTCACCGCACGTCACTGGTTTACGGCTCACTGATATTGCAAATCCAGGTGCTAACATCACAGCTCACCTGTAATAGAGCCAGTAATAAAAGCCCACTAACGGTTAATGGCTCAAGCCAGCGCTTTCTGTAGCTGCTCCTCATTTCCATCTGAGCCAGAATAAGGCCCAGTGTTACAAAAGTGAGTTTATCTAACATAGCTGTCAGAGTACACATCTCTAGCTCATTGGGATTCATCATGTTTAATGCTTATATCTGATTTGAGGAAGACATTTCCTGGAAGCCAAGCACAGCTTTCCTGTCCAGCGTCTGTGTATGCTTGCATTCTTCAAATTTTTGTAACTGTTATAACATGTATCTGAATTCCTTTCCTGACCTCTTCTTCAATCTACCATCTTATTTCTCTTACAAGACCTTAACCTTTCCCTTAGTTTATGTTTGTCTTCTTCCTGATTAGTTTTATATATACAACAATTACACTGATTTTAAAAATGTAGAGTTTGAAAGCAACAACCCAAACCCATTTATATTTATTCTTCTCCTTTGTTTTAAACAAAAAAGTATTAATAGATGCACAATACACATACGTACAGTAAGTATTGAGAATACGGAGTATGTATATATTGCCCCCCAGAATAACTTTAATTGTTTCTTTTTTTTATTTTTCTCGTTCTCAACAACTTTTATTCTGTAATATGTCACAAGCTTCTAACGGTTTAAATTATAACTAAAGCCCCACCAGCTGCAGAACTGCTAAAAACACCAGGTTATTCTCCTTTGTCCAGTGCCTTAGTGCCCCTGTACCCACATGAAGACTGATCTTCTTGCTTTGTGTGTTGGACAGGTCAACAGAAATACAGAAATAACATGGAAACACTTGCAAGAAGCTATCTGTAAGCTATAGGTTTGATATTTATAGAAACCTTGTAGTTCACACAGCAATGTATGTCAAAACAGCCTTAACGATCATTAGGGATGAGCTGTTCGGGTTCGGAGTTCGACCCGAACTTAGCCTGTTCGAGCAGATCGCGAACCCCGAACATTTCCGGGTGTTCGCCGCATGTTCGACCACAATGGACCACAATGCATTTTCCCACTGCCTGAAGCTCGTAATTGGCTACAGCCTTGCACCTGACCACAGGTCTGGTGCAAGACTGGTTGAACACTAAGCCAATCACCGCTCAGAGTCCTGATTGGGCAAATTTTGCCCAATCATGGGCTCACAGAGCTAAGTCCCGCAGCACACTATATAAGGTTTCAACGCAGCGCTTTCTGCACGCATTTCAGAGGAGATTTCAAAGAAGATAGTTGTGTGTGTTGCTACTGCCGGTCTGCCACCCTACTGGGGGGGTCTCATTTCGACCAAATATCAGGGAATTTAGGTGATGTGTGTCTTGTCACTGTGCCAGCAAGTTGTTTTGGGGTTTACAACTTTATTTAAAACATTTGTGTATTGAGGTGATTTTCTGGGTCTTGTCACACTGTGCCAGCAAGTCTTTTTGGGTCTCATTTATACCAAATATCAGGGAATTTAGGTGATGTGTGTCTTGTCACTGTGCCAGCAATTTTTTTGGGGGTTTACAACTTTCTTTAAAACATTTGTGAATTGAGGTGATCTTCTGGGTCTCGTCACACAGCCAGCAATTATTTTTGGGGCTCACTAATTTCTTTAAAACACTTGTGAATTAAGGTGATCTGTGTCTCGTCATACAAACAGTACCACGCTGTATTTTGGGGCTCACTAATTTCTTTAAAACACTTGGGAATTAAGGTGATCTGTGTCTCGTCATACAAAAAGTACCACGCTGGATTTTGGGGCTCACTAATTTCTTTAAAACACTTGGGAATTAAGGTGATCTGTGTCTCGTCATACAAAAAGTACCACGCTGTATTTTGGGGCTCACTAATTTCTTTAAAACACTTGGGAATTAAGGTGATCTGAGTCTCGTCATACAAAAAGTACAACGCTGTATTTTGGGGCTCACTAATTTCTTTAAAACACTTGGGAATTAAGGTGATCTGTGTCTCGTCATACAAACAGTACCACGCTGTATTTTGGGGCTCACTAATTTCTTTAAAACACTTGGGAATTAAGGTGATCTGAGTCTCGTCATACAAAAAGTACAACGCTGTATTTTGGGGCTCACTAATTTCTTTAAAACACTTGGGAATTAAGGTGATCTGTGTCTCGTCATACAAAAAGTACCACGCTGTATTTTGGGGCTCACTAATTTCTTTAAAACACTTGGGAATTAAGGTGATCTGTGTCTCGTCATACAAACAGTACCACGCTGTATTTTGGTGCTCACTAATTTCTTTAAAACACTTGGGAATTAAGGTGATCTGTGTCTCGTCATACAAACAGTACCACGTTGTATTTTGGGGCTCACTAATTTCTTTAAAACATTTGTGAATTAAGGTGATTTGTCTCTTGTCACTGGCTGCCAGCTATCAGTGTGTCTCACTGAGTTATACCAGAGTTATTTATATCTTTATACCAGAGTTGAATCAGAGTTCTGTATATATTAATCTATATATCATTCACCATGTCTGAAAGAACAAAAAGGACAGGCAGACGCTCCCAGCCACAGATAATAGGGCAAGCAGCCCCTGTGTCGGGAGGCTGTGTCTCTGGTCGTGGTGGACGTGGTGCCTCCTCTGCAGGGGCACTCTTGTCCTTTCTAACTGGTGCTGGCTGTCTTAAGCAGCAGCAACATACAGAGGACTTGGTGGATTGGCTAACCAGGCTATCCTCATCCTCCGAGTCCTCTGCCAGCCAGGCTTCTAGTGCTTTACAGTCCACCTCAGCTGCCAAAGCATCTAATGCAGCCTCCATGTCCACAGCTACTCCTGCCGTAGCCTCGCTATCACACACGGAGGAGTCAGCTGAATTGTTTGACTACAATGAGAGTGACATGCTGCTTGAGGATGCGCAGCAAGTACAGTGCTCTGATTCAATCTCTGAGGTTGAGGAAGGGAGTATAATCAACCTAGAGGAAGGGGGTGCCAGTGATGACACACAAATAACTGGCACTCATGTTGCCCCAGCAGCTGCAGCATACTGCCAAGTTGGCTCCAGTGACGAGGAGATAGGGGGTGAAGATGACATTGATGATGATGAGGTCACTGACTCCACCTGGGTGCCAGATCGAACTGAGGAATCAAGTGAGGAGGAGGGGGAGGAGGAGGAGGCACAGCAAACACGAGGCACAACATCCTCTGTGACCAACCGTAGCACTAGCCAGTCCAAGGCATCACATGTCAGAGATGCTCCGGTGCAGAGCGCTGTTGTCTCAAAGAACACATGCAGGAACTCTGCTGTCTGGGAGTTCTTTAAGAAATGTGCAGCAGACCCCACCGTTGCTATTTGTAATCTATGTCAGAGGAAGCTGAAGCATGGGATAAACACCGGACGCTTGGGTACCACGTGCTTGAGGCGACATATGAACAAGTGCCACACATCCCGTTGGGGCAAAACTTTGCGTAGGTCCTCCTCCTCCTCATCTGTCTCTACCCACACTGTATGTCCTGCCATGCAATTGTCTACAACCTCCACTGACAGGGATGATGCTACAGTAATGGATGTACCAGCAGGTCCTTCCTCACAATGTGACATCATCCCAGTAGCTGAAGATTTACGCAGTCAGATTATGTTGCCGCAGCTGCTGCAGCGAAAGAAAAAATATAGTCCCAACCATCCCCAAGCACAGCGTCTAAATGCCAGCTTAGCAAAATTACTCGCATTGCAGCTGCTGCCTTTCCAGCTGGTGGACTCTGCTCCCTTCCGTGAATTTGCTGAATGCGCTGTACCACAGTGGCAGGTTCCAAAACGCCATTACTTTTCACGCAAGGCCATTCCAGCACTATACCAGCACGTGGAAGACAATGTTATCCAGTCATTGGGAAAGGCAGTCAGCAGCAAGGTGCATGTCACTTTAGACACGTGGTCCAGCAAGCATGGACAGGGTCGTTACATTTCCTTCACGGCACACTGGGTAACTCTGATTGCAGCTGGGAGGGATCCAATACGGGGCTCTTTGCTGGAGCTTGTTCATCCACCACGCCTCCAGAAAGCTGCCTGACAGGGTCTACGCAATGGCTCAAGCAAAAAGATGCCATACTGTGCTTGAGCTGGTTTGTTTAGGGGACAGGAGCCACACCGGGTCAGAAATTTTGTCAGCTCTGCAGGGGCAGGTGCAGAGATGGTTAACACCACGCCAGCTTGAGCTGGGAATGATCGTCTGCGATAATGGCAGCAACCTTCTCTCCGCCCTACGCAAGGGTAAATTGACGCATGTACCATGCCTAGCACACGTCCTAAATCTGGTGGTACAGCGTTTCCTAACCAAGTACCCAGGGCTGCCAGAGCTTCTCATCCAGGCCAGAAAAGTCTGGCTTCAGACTTCAGATGGTCATTCCCAGCAAGCGTTCGCCTGGCAGAAATTCAAAGAGAATTCCACCTTCCCACAAACCGTCTGATCTGTGACATGCCCACCAGGTGGAATTCGATATTAGCAATGCTGCAGCGTCTGCACAAGCAGCAGAGGGCCATCAACGAGTACCTGTGTGAGTATGGCACAAGGACAGGTTCAGGTCAACTTGGTTTCCCCCCCCCGCAGTGGCTGATGATCAAGGATGCATGCACTGTACTGTCACCATTTGAGGAGGCAACGAGGATGGTGAGCAGGGACATTGCATGCATCAGTGACACAATTCCTTTAGTGTTCCTGCTGGAGCACAGTCTGCGGGGAATTATAGATGTGGCTCTAGAGGCAGAGCAGCGGGAGGAAGAGGAGGCCTTCCCTAGCTCTCAAGGCCCCAGTCTTTCTGCAGACAGCATTCCAGCGGGTCCTACTCAGATCAGACAGGAGGAGGAGGAGGACTATTTAAGTAGTGGGGGCATTGAAGGTGGGGATTCCTCAAGGCAGGGTTTTGTGTGCCTAGAAACAGAAGGGCTTGTGCGTGGCTGGGAGGAGGAAGTGCACGATACGGTCATCCTCATTGACCAGGAAGACTCGGCAGCTAATGCCACCTCCAACCTACCCTGCATGGGCTCCCTAATGATGCAAAGCCTGCTAAAGGACCCCAGGATTCATGCTATCAAGGAGAGGGATCATTACTGGTTGGCAACCCTTCTTGATCCACGATACAAGGGGAAAGTTGCAGAGCTCATCCTGCCCGCACAGAGGGAGCACAGGATGACAAAACTTGAGGACGCTTTAAAGCGAAACTTGTGTAACACCTTTCCAGCACTGTTAGATTACCAAGTGCTGACACACGTGCTTCTGAGGCTGCAGGTGATCAGAGGAGTAGCGGTGAAGGCCAGGGCTGCTTGACTGATGCATTTTTTAATTTTTTTAGTCCTCGACGCCCAGGGACGTCAAATGTAGGCACCCATTGCCAGGGTCTTCACCATATGGTGCAGGACTACCTAGGGGCAAGGGCAGACCTGGATACCTTTCCAGCAGATGATCCACTGGCTTACTGGGTGTTGAGATTGGATCACTGGCCAGAACTTAGCCAATATGCTATGCAGCTACTAGGTTGCCCTTCATCTAGCGTGCTTTCCGAAAGGACGTTCAGTGCCGCTGGAGGTTTTGTCACAGACAAAAGAGTGCGTCTGTCCACCGACTCTGTAGACCGGCTGACATTTATAAAAATGAATCAGTCCTGGATCAGCAGCTATCAATCCCCTGATGCTGAAGTAATGGAATAGATAGGGGATGTCCTCTTCTGCATTCACAAAACCTCCAGCACTGAACTCTTCCACAAAACCACAAAAGGGTTACGGTGTGAAGGCACTTGCTGCCATGAAAGGCACAATATCTGGCTGCACTGACGCCCATTAAAAAAAAAAAAACTTTTCAATATAGGACCACATGGTCCACCCCTGCACTCTTCCACCATACCACAGAGGGGTTACTGTATGATGATACTTGATGGCCTGGCAGTCTTGCACCAAAGGCAGAATATCTGGGTGCACTGACGCCCATTACCAGATCAAAAACGTTTCAATATAGGACCACATGGTCCACCCCTGCATTCTTCCACAATACCACAGAGGGGTTACTGTATGATGATACTTGATGGCCTGGCATTAAAGGCACAATATCTGGGTGCACTGACGCCCATTAACAGATAAAAAAAAACACTTTTCAATATAGGACCACATGGTCCACCCCTGCATTCTTCCACAATACTACAGAGGGGTTACTGTATGATGATACTTGCTGGCCTGGCACCAAAGTCACAATATCTGGGTGCACTGACGCCCATTACCAGATCAAAAAATTTTCAATAAAAGGACCACATGGTCCACCCCTGCACTCTTCCACAATACCACAGAGGGGTTACTGTATGATGATACTTGATGGCCTGGCATTAAAGGCACAATATCTGGGTGCACTGACGCCCATTAACAGATAAAAAAAACACTTTTCAATATAGGACCGCATGGTCCACCCCTGCACTCTTCCACAATACCACAGAGGGGTTACTGTATGATAGTACTTGCATGCCTGGCACTAAAGGCACAATATCTGGGTGCACTGCCATAGACGCCTGTATCAGATTCATATCCTCAGAGGGGTTACGGTGTGACGGCACTGTTGCCGATGCTAAAAGCCCAATTTTAAAGCACCTATTGTTACTTTCATCCAAAGCCTGCATAAGTTTCACAATAATTTAGCCCAAAAAAACGCTAAACTTTTTCTGCGCGTCCTAAAATGTCTTTTCATACAGGCTGCCGCCCCAAGCAGTTATTTATGGATAGATTAAAGGAAAAGCATTTACCGTCATATGAAACGTCATTTATTTGTTTTTAAGTGTTTCTATACATCCTAGAAATCCGCCACTTCACGGGCAGGTTATGGGGACCTCCTAGGCACGATATTTGAAGGAATTTTTCGTTTTTATTTTTAACCCTTATTTCATGGAAAACTCACTGTCCCTTTAAAAACGTTTTTTTTAAAACTTTTTGTCCTTGTTTCCTGTCCCCCAGGGCACTACCCGGACCCCCATACACCTTTTATGGCAAATATGTAGCATATATGCCCTCTTGGAGGGCACTCTAAAAAAATGAATTTTCAGCCCCATTGACTTGCATGGGGGTTAGGATTCGGGTTCGGACCCGAACAAATGGGAAGTTCGGGTTCGGGCTCGAACCGAACTCTGGGTATGTTCGGCTCATCCCTAACGATCATTGAATCGCTATTGTAAAATGCCAAAGTATCCTGGATAAATATACAGGTTGTCCATAAAGTCTGTTTACAATTTAAAAAATGTATTACTAAAGGCAATTGAGGAGATATCTTCATCAGATTTGTTCTATGTACTCAGTTGTTATCAAGGCTTTTAGCACATTGCATTTGTGTATTTCAGGTACCCTGTTGATGAATGAGGTACTGTTAAACGAACCCGTTGAACATTTCCAGACAAATGGATTGGAAGGGGTGGCCCAATTCCCTGGCCACCTTGTTCACCAGATATCACTCCCCTCGACTTCTTTCTATGGGGTTATGTTAAAGATATTGTGTATTGAACAAAGGTGCGGGACATCACTAATCTAAAGCAGAGGATCAAGGATGCCATTGTCACCATTGATGAGGGTATGCTACAGCGAGCATGGCAAGAAATCAAGTACCGTCTTGATGCGCTTCGTGCAACTAAAGGTGCCCATATAGAGGTGTATTAAATGAGGCAAAAAAACTTACATATATACGTCTCATTTTGTAATAATTTTCACTTATCGGTCTTTTCATTTGCCTTTACAATACATTTTTGGAATTGTAAAGAGACTTTATGGACAACCCGGATATGTACAGTTGTGTTCAAAATTATTCAACCCCCACTGAAATTTAGTGTTTTGGCCAGTTTGACATTGATTTTGATCATTCAGTCATCTTGCTTACAATTAAATCAAAGAGGCACGTGTAGGTCAGACAAATATAACATAATATTTATAATGAAATAACCACAAATGTCTTTTCTGTGCTCACATCATTATCAGTTTTATTCAACCCCCAAGTGACATTCAATCTTAGTACTTAGTACAACATCCTTTTACAGTTCTAACAGCTTTTAAACGTGAAGCATAGCTTGACACAAGTGTCTTGCAGCGATCTACGGGTATCTTCGCCCATTCGTCATGGGCAAAAGCCTCCAGTTCAGTCACATTCTTAGGCTTGCGCACTGCAACTGCTTTCTTTAAGTCCCACCAGAGGTTCTCAATCGGATTTAAGTCAGGTGACTGCGATGGCCACTCCAAAATGTTCCAGCCTTTAATCTGCAACCATGCTCTAGTGGACTTGGAGGTATGCTTGGGATCATTGTCCTGTTGAAAGGTCCAACGTCTCCCAAGCCTCATGTTTGTGACGGACTGCATCACATTGTCATCCAATATCTCCTGGTACTGAAGAGAATTCATGGTACCTTGCACACGCTGAAGCTTCCCTGTACCTGCAGAAGCAAAACAGCCCCAAAGCATGATTGACCCCCCGCCATGCTTCACAGTAGGCAAGGTGTTCTTTTCTTCATAGACCTTGTTCTTCCTCCTCCAAACATAGCGTTGATCCATGGGCCCAAACAGTTCTAATTTTGTTTCATCAGTCCACAGAACACTATCCCAAAACTTCTGTGGTTTGTCCACATGACTTTTGGCATACTGCAGTCGACTCTTCTTATTCTTTGGAGACAGCAAGGGGGTGCGCCTGGGAGTTCTGGCATGGAGGCCTTCATTACGCAGTGTGCGCCATATTGTCTGAGCTGAAACTTCAGTACCCACATCTGACAAATCTTTTCTCAGTTCCTCAGCAGTCACACGGGGACTTTTCTCCACTCTACGCTTCAGGTAGCGCACAGCAGTCGAAGTCAGCATCTGCTTTCTGCCACGACCAGGTAGCATTTCAACAGTGCCCTTGCCTTGAATTTGCGAATGATGCTTCCTATGGTCTCTCTTGGTATGTTTAACATCTTTGCAATCTTCTTATAGCCATTGCCCTTCCTGTGAAGAGTAATCACCTCTTCTCTTGTCTTCCTGGACCATTCTCTTGACTTCACCATGTTTGTAACCACACCAGTAAATGTCTAGAAGGAGCTGAGTATCACAGTCATTTTAAAGCTGCCTAATTGGTGCTTATTATGCTTTATTGCTGCTCCGTGACATCCACAGGTGTTTTCAATACCTGATTGAAAACACTTGAATGAACCTCTGTTCTTCAGAGTGGTAGTCTTTAAGGGGTTGAATAATTGTGTCAATGAAGAATTCACAAAAGAAACATTTACTACTGTATTACAAAACCAATTGATGTCATTTTAGTTGCATATGGTTCTTTAAAAAGTCCTTGTAGGATTTCATTCTGAATACAATTACAAATGTACACTAAATTCCCTAAAACCCTTTACAGCATTGGGGGTTGAATAATTTTGAACACAACTGTATATGGTCTACAAAGAATGTTTATGTTTCCAAGTAAAAGAATAAATCAAAATTAAATACAACAATGATCGACATAGATATTAAAATATATGCATTAAGAGAAGTGTAAGCAAGCTAACATCAAAACAAAGATTGAAATTTTCAATAAAATTTTTGTAATACTAAATACTACAAAAATAGACAACGTGCTCATACACCGAATATCACTATAATATGTAATTGTAGCATGTCACTTTTAATTTTCGTTTTAATCTCGTTTCTTTTTAATGAACGATCGTTCGATTGCATAAATCCGAAGTAAGATACGATACCAGAAGTTTACGATTACGATCCGATGGAACGCATCGTGACACGCAAAAGTCTCCAAATCGCCTGCGCAAGATGGCGGCGCTTCGTCCAACACGGAGAGATTCGAAAAAGATGGCGTGAAACGCATGCGAACCATCAATTAAGGACATGTGTAATTAATTGTTCTTATTTTATTCAATATATAAGCATGCATGGAAGTTTTAGCCTGTAAACCAGCTGATGAATCCGCATGCTAGTGGCGAAACGCGTTCTGGACATAGGTCTAGTCTCATTTACTGTTTATTTTATTAAATTTTTTTATACTACCAGTTCCTGCATGCAAAGTGGTTTTTTTATTGGATTTGACCAATTACAAAATCCATGTGCGTTCCATCCTGAGCTTGGATAAGCTCCTTCAAATGTGAGTTGGCACTTGTTATCATGCTATTACTACTCTTTTAACAGCCGATATACACAAGGAATTTTATGTTTCTCACCATTCCATATACCAATTGCTGTGACGAGAAATCTCCAGCACCATGGAGTGGGTTACCTGAGAAAAATTCCAGAAAACAACCCAGAGGCGTTTACCCACTCAGAGCCAGTGTCCAGGCTCTTGATTTGTGAGTTTATCCAAGACAAGCCTTACAATTCTATACATTGTATAAGACATACTGTACTATGTATTTTTGTATTCTGTTTTCTTTTCCCTATGTATCCATGGTGATTATGAAATTTTGATAGCCACCAGAATTCCCTAGCGTTGAATTTCGCACTGACCAGATACGCATTTACCATTTATTCTTTTTGGTTTTGGGGGGAACCACTAACCATTTGGTTCAGCTGGGTATTCAGGTGGTGTGACATATTGTGGTCGCTTACCATTGTCATTGACAGTTATAGTATATTAAGGCCTACTCTATCCATTATTGTCTCATATACTGTGAAGCTTATGTGCCTGCATCCTGACATACAGTGGACAACTAGACAGCCCTCTGTGCCTCATCTACTACCTGCATCCACTCAAGAGGCCAGAAGCGGTCAAAAAGGGTAAGGTACCCACCCAATAAGAGGTACTACATGCTGGAAAGGTGAGCCTGGGTATTTAAGGCTCTTGAATTGGAGAGGGAGACCAACTATCTTCATGGTAGATTATATATGCTGGTTCACATTACACTATGAGAGCACTATTTCTAGGTACCATTTTTGTTTGAGGTACCCAGGGCGATATAAAGAAGGGAAGTGGCCACCCTCTACTTGGCCTAAGGAGATTCAACCCAGAGCCTAGACTTATTAGGCTCTGGAAAGTGTGCGAGCTTCTCACATGTGTATATTGCATGGTTTATACAAACAATTTTGCACTATTGGTTTCTTTTTCCCTCTACATTGGGAGTTTATTAGGAATAAAGGAGAAGGTGTTGCATCAGGACACAAACGTATACTTGTCATTCACCTGAAACAGTTGCTATTAGACTTTTTTCTTCACTTTTTATGTGCACTTTTTTTCATTTTTTATAGGAATTGATTCATTTTGTTGATTGGACTATATAATATTGCACTATTCTGCACTATATTTTTTCTTGGACTTATACTGAAATATTCAGCAGTTGTTTAAAGGCATCATTGTCATTGCATTTAATGCACTATATGCACTTTTTTGTGTATTTTGCACCAATTTCACAGTTGCACTTTAACTGAAGGCACTTCACATTACTATTGATAGCAGTATAGCATAGGCCTAATAAGCCTTATATGGAGTGTAACCTTTAACTCTATTAGTTGAAGCCAACGTGAACGTGCTTTATTGATTGTACTTATTTAATTAATTGTGCCTCTAGGATTCTTCTTGTTTCTCTTAAATTCCTCAGAGAATGGTTAATCTATTCAGCGAATGCCAAACAGCAGGGAAAAGTTGACGAAATGCCCAGATTTTCAGTGTTTTCATTCAACACGTTTAATCAGGTAAAACCCATAGGTTTCAACGTAAAAAAAAAAAGAAAAATCCCTGTTTTTATTTTTTATTCAACGGTTTATTCTTTTCATTTGCAGCAAAAAGTCTTTTTTTTTTTTTTGGGCATTTTTCCAGTGAAGATTTTTGACTCCGACTTTTCTATTCTGCAGCAGACCGTTTTATTCTTATTCATAGGACCTTATACATTATTTCCATGCAAAAAAAAATTTAAAACGTTACAGGGTTTTTTTTTTTTTTTTTTTTTTTTTTTACCCTTGTTTGGCGGCTGGTCGACTTTTTTCGGTGGCAGGTCAGTCGTTCGGCGGGTTTGTGGTTGCGTTCGGTTAAGGCTGGGGTCAGACAAACACAGTGCGAACGTGCGTTTAGGCGCATTTAATTACAGCTGTGGTAGCAGCAAATGACATCCAATGCAGGCCCACACACGAAGTATGGCCGCACGAAAGTTTGGCCGCGCAACGCAAGCGGCAAACGAACGCATTTTCGTAAGAACGTCAAACCGCTAGTACTGACGTACAGAGTGCGCTGCGTCCGCATAGCGGCGTGTGTGATTAGGAGACGTCAGACGCTGCTCATGTCCGGCCAACATAACGTCCAGACATCCAAAGTTTCCTGGTTTGGATCCGTAAAAATCACGGCCGAAATAGCGCATCGTATGACCGCTATCGCGTCTTCCGTGAAAAAATGCGTTAGTCTGACCCTAGCGTTAATCGGATCGGTTCAGTGATTTTTCGGTGGCGTTCAGTAGATTAATTTGGCAAACTTCTGCTGAATTCACTGTAGGGTTGACGAATTGAGCTCACCGAAGCACACCGAATGAAAGCGCACCAAAACTTCAGTGCTCTTTGAATAACCCCTTTAACCCAATTTATTGTCGGGTACCACCCTGTGGTAATTGGTAACAACTCGAGGGACGTCTTTTGGTGCAGAGGTACAAAGGGGACAGGCTGAATAGAGGGTCGAGGTCACAAGTTCAGGTATACACAAAAATAGGAGAGCGTAATGAAAAGGCTGGAGCCAAGCACAAGGACTGCTACAATACTGGAGCAAGGAGGGAATGAGCTACCTTGCTTTTATACCCTGCAGCTCCCCCTCATCCAATAGGAGGCCTGATGTCATCTGTGCGCGCCGTGCCCTGGACGCCATTTTGGCAGAGACCAGGCGCTTGCGCACCTGGTCAGTGGCCTGGGCAAGGCCTGAAGCCTGGGGCTGTGGTGGAGACCATCAGCCAGCAGTGGAGGAGCCGGCGCCTGACCTTGGCTATTATACCCTGCAGCTCCCCCTCATCCAATAGGAGGCCTGTGATGTCATCGGTGCGCGCCACACCCTGGACGCCATTTTGGCGGAGACCAGACGCGTGCGCACCTGGTCAGAAGTCTGAAGCCTGGGGCTGTGCCGGAGACCGGTCGGCAGTGGAGGAGCCGGCACCTGACCTCCCCAGGGCCTACGGACACACTGTGGAGGTGAGCCGGCAACCCTTGGACACAAGGCACCATCGGGTGACTGGGCCGGCCGCCTCGCCACAACCTGAACAGAGATGCCGGGGGGCGGAGAGGCAGTCGCACCCAGCTCTGACGGGCCAGCAGCTATGACATTCAGCTCGTTAGATATACCAACAGAAGACCTTTAGTGTAACTATATATCTTTGTAATTTAATGACAATATCCATTTTTTAAAAAAAAAACTAAGCTCTGTAACACACATTTTACATCTTAAAACTAGAATATGTAAAAATTTACACGTTCCAATTTCATTTCATTTCCTTGCCAGATAATTAAGAACAACCTAACGCAGGCCATCTCACCAGACATGAAGGCTGATGGAGATCTGTGAAGTGTGAATTGCTTTGGGGTATCTTTCAGAGAATCTAGTCAGAAGAACAGAATGCTAAGTAGGTTTTCATCTACGGTTTATTGCACGACATAAACCCTTATACAGAATTTCATTCAGGCAAAGTAGTTTTCTTAATAATAAATTTACGTAATAATTAATGTATATTTTTAGATTTATTTTTTATTTAGAACGTAGGAAAAGTCACAAGCTGGACAAGAGCAGCTTTTGGTGGGTGCTGGAGCTGCACAACACCCGGCCTCACTCTTTCTTTGGTCCCACTCACCAGACTACAGAGATATCAGAATAATAAATATCACCATGTACCATGTTAACAGATTGGAGTAAGTTGAAAAATAAAAATGGTTATCCGTTCTGAAACTACAAATTCCTCAAGTCGGCTTTGTGCTATTTTTTTTAACCTCTTAACATCAGATTGTGTTCGACAACAAGGTATGGCATAGACCGCTCTGACCAACACCTGTGCATCACAGTCTAGTACTCTGACAGATGAAACAGACAAAAAACAGCTTATATTGTTTTTCCGGGTTCATGTGTTACAAAAGCTGGTAGTTTTGGCACTTTAAGAAAAAGACTCATTAAATCTGGATAAACACTCTAAAGGCCTTTGTGTGGTAGTGGGACTATAAAGCATGACTAAAGACACCTGTTGGCACCATGTCCTCTAACACTGTATCTTTAGCTTATGAACCAGCAGATGTAGACAAACGGTCCATAAACAGATCACTAAATACATGTTGGATGTCACAGATGTCACCTATATTTCATTCTCTACTAGCCAGGTGATGACCTGCTAGAAAGGCTTATTACCCAAAGCACAGCTAAACGGGCTGAATCTCAATCCATTCAGTGTCAGGTTGATTTGATGCAAACAGTTAAGAGCTTTTTTTTACCTCCTGGACAAGAACTGACCCACAAATAAAAAGTCTCAAATACAGGACTAAAAATAGTATTTTGCACATGTGCATTCACATTTCCTATAAATTATGTTGTTGATTTATATTCTATTTTATTAGGTCTATTGCTTTAATATTCTATAATACCATTTTACTCTAAAGTGAACAAAACATGCTTCGCCCCAGAAACTCTGCCTAACAAAGGGAAAAGTAGTAGGCGTTCTTTGAAGTTTCTGAATTGATCTTTCTAAAATGGTAGCTTTTGTGACTCGCATATAAGACGTACCAGCAAAACAAACATTGTAAGGACACAAAATAGGTGATGTTGCAAGGCTGCTGCGTTTCAAAGCACATTATGAATAAGAATGTTTAGAATTACCTGGCCGTTTGTGAAATTAATGTGTTGCTATAGAGAATTAGTAACAAATTATTTCACAATGGTGGTTATTTGGCCTTTCTGAAAAACATAATTAACCTCCCCGGCGGTCTATTTATTTTAAAATTTCTAGTCTAAAAACGGTCAATTTTTTTTTGCGCCCTCCCTAGCGGTTATCCCAAGTGTGGCTCGGGGTTAAATTCCTATGTTGGAAGCGGTATCCCCGAGCAACACTCGGGATGCCGCTGGATACATCGCCTCTCCCTGCGCTTCCTCGTTGTCCTCCTCAGTCTCCTCTGGCGATCACTACCCTCATACTTCCTAGTTCCCTCCTCGCGAGAAGGAATCCAGGAAGTAAAATGCTGCGATCGCCAGAGGAGGCTGCAGAGATCAGCGAGGGAGCGCAGAGAGAGGGGATGTATATAGCCCGAGTGTGTCTCGGCGTTACCGCTCTCAGCAATGAAATTTAATCCCGAGACACACTCGGGAAAACCGTTAGGGGGTTAAAAAAGTATTTTATCATAATCCCCCGCCTCTTGGTGGTTACTTACCCAAAAAATAAAAGGGATACAGGAAACCTTGAATTTTACAGAGGTTATTCTACAGGAAGGAGGTGTGTAGATCCTTAGATATGTAATTCATTTTTTATGAATAAATGCTTTCTCAGAAAAGGATGGTAAACTCCTTAAATCCTATTGGTAACCTTCCTACATATGGTCCAGGATTGGCAATGATTAGCTTGAAAGGTTAGTGACAGCTGATAGATCACCAGGCGGAACTGGGCACAGGTGGCCCAAGTCATAGTAAATCTTCTGTAGGCTATGTTTCATATGCTTGAATACCCTTTTATTCCTTTTATCCGTATTTGTGTTCTTTTATTAAACCACTGTATACAAATAGAATATTGGTGTTCCAAAAGGAACGTGAGAATTGATATTTATAATAGCAGCATCTGCAGCTACATATGGGCCTTTACGGACATCTATACACACGCATATTAAAAATAGAATATGCAAACACAAACTTCTCTGACTCAAAGAAAATATTACGTGGGGGGGGCGAAAAAAGTCCACGTAAACCACTTTAATCGTCCTTCCTTTTGAATTGGCTAAAATTCCTGTAAATGCAGCTGAAGACATGAGTAGAATACAAAGAACGGGTTTGTTTACAAATCGTACACCCCTCCCCGAATTCCACACCTTTTCTAAGCCTTTGCGAACTTGACCTCATTCCCTCCACTTGGAATAACACCATGGATTTAGCAAGACTGACACCCCTTTTAAGCGGTTCATTGATGTGATCTTTTCAAGAAGTGCAAGCAAAATTTCTAGAGCAAATTATCTACAATTTCCATCAAGATCAAATTTAAGGGTTTCAAAGACTTTAGCATTTAAAGCATTAGTTGTATACATCTGTAGAGATTTCCATTTAATGGTGTTTAATGTTCTTCATTTTTCCCTTTCATGGTGGCTCAAGAGCTTTAAAGAACACTTGTCTCAGACATGATCTATTTACTTATTGGCAGATGGTCTCTTCTACATGTTAATTCTGGGAGATATATATATATAAAAATCATACATACACAAAACACATGTGGGGGGGGAGCACTCCACCTAAACTAAGTATTCAGTGCGGGTGCATCTCAAAGCAAAATAATACAAACAAACCAGGGAGAGAGCATTACAGTCAGCACACTCAAAAACCAACACAGCTCCATGCATATGAACATTGTACCAGATTTTATCACATGTTGCAAAGTTCTTAAATCTAAGCTTTGTTGAAAAAAAATGGTGGAAATTTAGTTTGCAATGAATGGCCATGAGTTGCTTAAGCCTGCCAACAACATCAATGTAAACCACCTTCTGGCAGGTCCTACTCTGCTAACCTAGTGACTGCCCTTCATGGGATAAACTCACTTACCAAGGCTCAAGTCCTTCCTGGAGCTCCTAGCAGGTCTAGGTTAAATAGAACCTGTAGGTGGAGTACCTGTGACAGGGAGGGCTGCTTACCTAAGAGATCTTATATGCAAAACACAAAAGGAGCAGCACTCAGTTTAGGTTGAGTGCTGCCCCCATGTGTTTTTCATATAAAATCTCTTGGGTAAGCACCCCTCCCTGTCACAGGTACTCCACCTACAGGTTCTATCCTTGATCTGCAGGGAGCTCCAGGAAAGACTTTATCCTCTGTAAGTGAGTTTATCCCATGAAGGACAGTCACTAGGTAAGCAGAGTAGGCTGCCAGAAGGCGGTTTACATTGATGTTGTTGGCAGACTTATGCAATTCATTACAAACTAATTTTCCACCATTTTTTTTTTCAACAAATCTTAGATTTAAGAACTTTGCAGTATGTGGTACATTCTGGTGCAATATGTGGTAAATTCTGGTACAATGTTCAAATGCATGAAGCTGTTGGTTTTTGAGTGTGCTGACTGGAGTGCTCTCTCCCTGGTTTGTTTGTGTTTGTTTGTATATATAATATAAACAACAGATGGTTGCACTCAACCTCAAAACTGGGTGCATCTAAGACATCAAACACAAACACCAAGAAAGAGCACTCCATATTATTGACCACCTTCTAAGACACAGAGGTAAAATGATGGGGATTCAGTTCACAAAGTTATGATCATAAATAATTAGCTTAAGCCTGTCACAGTTGCCATCGTACCCAATCTTTGACAGGTCCTAACTTGACCGAGTCTGCACTTACAGGATCTGAATCCCCATCATTTTACCCCAGTCAGGTTTTTTGAGCATTTTTAAAACTGATTTTTTTCCACAGAAAATGATGGAAGAAGCTGGTCAAGTAATACTGAGTGTCTTTTCTTGGTGTTTTGTATTTGACGTCTTAGATGCACCTGCTTAGTTTTGAGGTTAAGTGCAACCTTTTGCCGTTTTGTATTTTATATATAGAGAGCTGACGACTCTCATTTGGTATGCACCCCTCCCTGTTCACAGGTGCTCCACCATGGCAGCCTATAAAGGCCTTGAGCTGCCGGGGAGCTCCAGGGTGAGTTGATCCTGTAAGTGCATACTCAGTCAAGTTAGATAGGACCTCTCAAAGATGGGGTACATTGGTAACTGTGACAGGCTTACAGTGATGTATTTAGGTTTTGTGCTGCCCTAGGCCTGACTAAACTCGTGCACCCCCTAATTTAAATTTGACACACCCCTTCCTGTCAAGGACACACCTCTTCCTGGTTAATCCCCACCCTTCCTCTTTAAGCTCCACCTTTTCCTCTTAGAGCTCCGCCTTTTCCTCTCTTTATATTAAAAGTGGATACCAAGTGCCTACTTGTATATTTTGTATACCATTTCAAATGTACCTATTGCGATAAATAAAATTATGAAATGTTTAAATTCAAGCATTTTTACAAATAACAGCCACGCATGTCAAGTATACTGGATCACAGCCGCTCTAATTGGTTGAACAATAAAATCTACAGAAACCTGCACTGCATATGAGTGTATCACAGAGCTGCACAGCAATAAACCCACAGAAATGGGCACGGTGTATGAGCATATCAGAACTGCACAGCAATAAAACTCACAGTAATGTGCAGTGTGTATGAGCGTATCCCAGAGCTCCAGGGCAATAAAACTCACAATAATATGCAGTGTGTATCATAGAATCCACAGCAATAAAACTCCCAGCAATGCAATGTGCGGTATGTGTGTCAACATATCAAAATCCACAGCAATAAAACTCCCAGCAATGCAATGTGCGGTGTGTATGAGTGCATCAGAATCCACTGCAATAAGACTCCCAGCAAACCGAGTGAATATGAGCACACAGCAATTATTTATTCTATATTTACCGGCCTCCGTCTGCGGTAGGGCTGTGTGCAGAGTCAGCAGGGACGGTGTACGGACTCAGGATCGCAGCTGTGTCTGTGCGTGGAGCCATCTTTTCAGCAGTGGGGTGCCACTGCCAGAGGGTGCACCGTGGCTTTGATTCCCTTCCGGTGAGTGTTCAGTCCAGAATAGAGTGAGAGTCCGTGTTCATGAAAGGGCAGGCAGCTGCGTGCGTGTCACGTGGTTCAGCCAGTCAGGTGGTACAGAAAAAAATAAGTAAACTCAGTACCACCTGACTGGCCGGACCGCGTGACCTGCACGCACGCAGCCTCACCAGGAGCCAGGCAGCTCAATGACAAATTTCTATCACTGCAGTGCTGGTTAAGGAAAGGTCCACTTTAAACAGCAGTAAGCAGACAGGGCTTCATATTCTGCTGATACCCCCCCTTTACCTGCCATTTACTGTCATCTTCTCACTCTGCACACAGATCACATCCCCCTCCCCTCTCCTAGAGATGCTGCGGGGCAGGGAATGAGCTATGGAGGGAGGAGAGGGAGATTTTTATTCTATTCGATTTTATTCTGTATGCAAACGCCCTGCTCCGCTGCTCGTTGTTTGAGAACACAGCTCAAAGCTGACACACAGTGACAGTGGCACCTCCTAGTACCCCCTAATGACACTCAAATAATCAGTGGTACCTGGGGCGGCCCACCCTCCGCCACTCCCCTAAGTACACCACTGCTCTGTGATATGCTCACACACAAGTTTGGTGAACTGCCAGCAAGTACGGTGCTGTTTGAAGGCATTGCAAATCCCCATAGAGAAGTAATGGTTAATCTATTCAGAGAACACCAAACAGCAGAGAAATGGCAGTGAAATGCCCTGATGTTCGGGGGTTTCAATCAGCAGGTTTATTCAGGAGAACCCCATAGGTTTCAATGTTAAAAATATTCCCGTTTTTATGCGATATCTAATAAACCATTTATTATTTTAATCTGCAGTAAAAAGTCTTTGATTTTTTTTAGTACCCTTTAGTCATTTTTCAGCAAATTTCCCCCCCCCCTTTTTTTTTAATAGCGGTTTTTCTTTTTTCTGTAACAGAAAATTTTATTATCAATCATAGGATCTTGTATGTAAATTCCAGACATTTTCGTTCAGTAGTTCTTTTGAAAACAGCAGGCCACGGGTTTGTGGTGGCAGCATTCAGTGGCCGACTCCATGCACTTTGGGGACACTGCGGTGAATGGTGAATTCACTGCAGGGTGGGAAAATTTTATTCCCCGAAGTGCAGGGAGCTACAGAACACCAACATGTTGGCATCATTTCGGTGCTCTGTGAGTAACCCATTTAGTGGTGAGGTTTTTTGCTGCCCCCTGGAAAGTGAAAGCCTAGGCCTTGCCTATCCAGGACATACTTGAAAATTAGTGAAATCTCAATGTATCCTTCCTGGCAAAATACTTTGCAAAAGTAAAAAAAAAAAAAAAAAAAGATTTTTTTTTGTTTTTTTTGGGGTGGGGCCACCAGTGCGGGCCGCCGCCCCCTGGAAAGTGCCGCCCTAGGCCTAGGCCTTGTTGGCCTAGGCCAAAATACCCCACTGCAGGCTTAAGCAAATTAGGATCATAACTTTGTGAACTGAATCCCCATCATTTTACCTCAGGTTTTTTTGAGCATTTTTAAAACTTTTTTTTACAGAAAATGATGGAAGAAAGTGGTCAATAATATGGAGTGCTCTTTCTTGGTGTTTTGTACATATATAATACATATACATACACACATACACAAACAATGTGTGTGTGTTACAGGTAACGTCAGAAGTTG
Organism: Leptobrachium leishanense; assembly: GCA_009667805.1. NCBI lineage: Eukaryota > Metazoa > Chordata > Amphibia > Anura > Megophryidae > Leptobrachium > Leptobrachium leishanense. The sequence goes on from CM019067.1 coordinate 143,658,760, forward strand.
GGTAATGCTAGCTGCCCGTATTAAGGAAAACTAGATAAAGCTGCAAAATGCAAAAAAAATTACTTTCTATTTTTACACAGGTAATCTGGACTACTCAGGCACCTTTAGGTAAAGTTGATTCTTAGGGTTAGGCTGTAATAAAACACATTAACCAACTGTGTTTGAGTAAATCATGCTTTACACAAGCAAAGCCCAAATTCTGGTTTAATTGTGGACCTCACCCAAAGCCGTCAGGTAATGTCAGGATTATCCAGATTTCGGCCCTTAACCACTATATATAGTGCTACGGACAATGGACAAATGAGGCATTGGTTCTAGCTTTTACTGAAGGGTTAAGTGACAACCTAATGTATGAAATTGTCCCCATGTCTTTACCAGAGGGATTGGATGCATTAATAGAGTTCTGTATACCATTGGACGATCAGATCCTTGATAGGAGGCCTCCTCAGGAAAGGCCTTGCAGACTCCTTCATGCGATTCCCCCTGGCCCTCCTATTGTTGCTGCTGCTACCCCACTCAGGGTGGAGCATCCAGTTCCCAAACCCATGCAAATAGGTCGAACTGGTATCTCCAGAGAGGAGAGACAGTACAGGCTTCATGAGGGGTTATGTTTATATTATGCTGCTGGGTGCATTTTCAATTGCAATGTCCTTGGCGACCCAATACCAACTCCGTGTCGGAAAACTATCGTGTCTAGGATCTCCTGAGAGACAGGTCCTAGGCATGACTTCTGTTTCATGTCTAAGAAAAAAAAGAAGACCTGGGTTCTTGTCCCAGTGTCTGTGGCTTGGAAGAACATCAAGCTAGACACGGAGGCCTTGATTGATTCAGGCTCTGTGTCACGTTCGCAATGGCGCTCACCCCAGATCAGCGTGGTTTGGATCCTTATGGACAGATTACTTTGATACTCGACTTGACAGCAGTTAGAACTGCCACACCTAGCACTCCCAGCCAGGGAGGTGATATAGAATACTAGATACCACTCAGCAGCAAATGATTTTGTGACTAAGTGTCTACTGATTGAAGGCAAGTTAACTATACACAGACAGAGATGGTTCAGCAAGATATAAACATAACTTGGTTTATCAAAAGCGTGGTCAAAAGTATGTTCTGAGTTGGCACCAGAGAGGGTACAGGCAGGATTGGCAACAGAGGGGACTCCCATATACTTGTTCTCAGCAACATATAATGCACATTCAATGAATTCAACAACCTGCAGGACAGACCCACAAACAGTTACAATGCAGTATGAGGTGTACATAGACTCAGTACCAGACAGGCAACATGAGGGGTTGATGGATTCAGTAACCTGCAGGGCAGACCCACAATCAGAGACCATGCGGTGAGATCTGTACATAGACTTAGTACCAGACAGGTGACATGAGATGTTGATGGATTTACAACCTGCAGGGCAGACCCACAATCAGAGAACATGCAGTGTGATCTGAACAGACACTCTGTTTCAACAGAGTACAACATACACACATATATGGGATAAGCGTAAGAATCGTCAAGTGGGCAGTCCGGATCAAACACAAGCAGGGTCCTCATACAATCAGAATTGGCAACTAGGCAGAAAGACTGAAACAGTAAACTGAGATCAGCTTGCGATGCGGGAATAACTCCATGTCAGGGAGACGAGCTGAATCTCGCGCCCTGCATTTAAGGCCGGCGGCTCCGTGTCATCACGCCAAGCCCTGCCCTCTGAGAAGCCGATCTGCCAGCTCGAGCACCTGGCTAGCCAGCCAGCGACACCGCCGGGCACCCTGACCCCCCCAGGAAGCGCCGCGGGGGCCGAAGACGTCACACTCTGCAGACAATGTCCTCGATTCAGGTTTTGCCACATCAGGTACCGATGGTGGAGAGAGAAAATCCATTGATAATAGAGGAAATAGACGGCAGAAACCTGACCCGTCCTCACGTTACCCATGAAACTATTCCTCTATCCTTCTATACTGGTGTTTTACATGGAGATTCGATAATCTGAAACTGGATTAATTCACCAACAGTTCCCATCGTCCTTGGTTTTCCCTGGTTGGTTAAACACAATCCTGTCATTAATTGGGCACATGGAGAGTTGGGTTCATGGAGTTCTGAATATTGGTCAAGGTGCTTGGATATGAGCAGTATTGTAACTAGCTTGAATATGACTTCAGGACCTCCTCTTTCCACTGAAGTACCCGAGTGGTACAAAGATCTCAAAGAGGTCTTTGATAAAAAGTCAGATCATGCCTCCTCATCGCCCATACTACTGTGCTATAGACTTTCTTCCTGGTACTATGCCCCCGAAGGGGCATGTATACCCTCTTTCACAAAAAGAAAATAAAAAAGAATGGAAGAGTACATTCACGATAATCTAGCTCGTGGGTTTATTCGCCGCTCTTCCTCTCCTGCTGGGGCTGGTTTCTTTTTTTGTGTCTAAGAAAAGTGGGGGACTTGCGTCCATGCATCGATTATAGAGGTCTAAATAGGATAACAGTGCATAATGCTTATCCACCCTGTTGATCTCAGAGCTCTTTGATCACCTAAAAGGTGCTAAAGTCTATACCAAGTTGGATTTGCGAAGAGCATATAACTTGGTTCACATCAAACAAGACCATGAGTGGAAAACAGCGTTTATTGGAAACACTAGGAGTGGTCACTGAGTATTTAGTCATGACATTTGGTCTCTAATGCTCCTGCAGTGTTTCAAGATTTCATAAACGATGTCTTAAGGGATTTCCTGAAAGTCTTTGTTATAGTATATTTGGATGATATCCTCATATACTCTGATATGGAAATACATCATGTTCATGTATGCACAGTGTTAAAAAGGTTACTAGACAATGGGTTGTACTGTAAACTCGAAAAATTTTCTTTGACATCAAATCAGTTCATTTCTTGGGTTTCAGATGGACCCCCAGAAACTATCTGCCATCATGGATTGGCCAATACCCCAGGGGTTTAAGGCAATCCAAAGGTTTCTGGGGTTCGCTAACCATTATAGGAGATTAAAACATTTTTCCTCAGTAGTCTCTCCTATAACAGCCATGACTAAAAAGGTTGCCCAACACCAGAAATGGAACACCAAAGCCATGCAGGATTCGAAGCCTTAAAACAAGCATTTTCTACTGCACTAGTGCTCCAACATCCTGATCCAGGCTTGCCATTTCGGTTGGAGGTTGATGCCTCAGAGATCAGCATAGGTGCAGTCTTGTCGCAAAGGGAGGATCCTGATAAGCCTTTGTATCCATGTGGTTTCTACTCCCGGAAATTATCTTCTGCAGAGGAATAGTACGATATTGGTAACAGAATTACTGGCAGTGGTTTCAGCATTAGCAGAACGGAGATATATGCTAGAAGGGACAAAAAGATCCCATCATTATCACAGACCACAAAAATCTAGTCTATATTGGTGACGCTAAACGCCTGAATTCTAGAGAAGCTTGATGGTCCCTACTCCCGTCTAGTTTCAATTGCAAGCTCACTTACAGACCCGGGTCTAAAAATGTCAAGGCCGACGCGGTATGCAGGCAACATGAAACATACTTGCATCATGTCTGTGATCAAAATCCTATTGTTCCTCAGGAGAGAATCATAGCTACCACCATGATGACCGTTTCTTCACCCTTGCTGGAAAAGCTTCAGGTTGTCCAGGGTACTGCTCCTGTGGAAAAGCCACCTGGTAGGCTTTTTGTTCCAGTGAATGAAAGAACATGTAATGTCGGCTTACCATGACACTAAACCATCTGGTCATATGAGGGTGACAAAGACTATGGCTAATCTTGGATAGCAATTCCGGTCGCCCACTATGCGCAAGGACGTGGCAGAGTATAGATCTACTTGCAAAATATATAGCAGGAGCAAAAATCATAAAACCCTACCTGTTGGGTTGCTCCAACCACTGCCCATCCCTGAAAGACCATGGGCACACCTTTCAATGGACTTTATTGTAGAACTACCTCCTTCAAAGGGTAATACAGTTATACTCACTGTGGTAGATCGGTTCTCGAAGATGGGTCATTATGTCCACTACCTAAGCTACCAAAAGCCGCAGAGTTGGTAGAATCTTCATCCAAAATGTTGTCAGGCTTCATGTCATCCCTCAGGGTATTGTCTCAGACAGAGCCATTCAGTTTGTGTCTAGGTTCTGGAGGGGTTTGTGATAATGGGCATAAAACTGGCCTCTTCTGCTTACCATCCACAGACTAATGGAGCAGCTGAGAGGGCAAATCAGAATCTGGAACAATATTTAAGGAGTTTTGTGTCCGACAAACAAAACGATTGGTCTGACCTCTTGCCTTGGGCAGAGTATGCATTGAATAACTCTGTCTGCGAAACTACTGGTCGTTCTCCATTTCATACGGTGTATGGTTTCGACCCTCCAGTGCTTCCCTCTAGCTTTCAGGAGACCACCTTGCCTGCCCTTGATGAGCATCTGGTCTCGTTAAGGTTAAAGAGGCCACTGAAAATAGCACCAAGATGCAAAAAGAAGGCTGACAAATGTAGGAAACCAACTCCGGTATGGGTTGGGGACAGAGTCTGGCTTTCCACACGTCACTTAAATCTCCTGGTCCCTTACATGAAAATGGCCCCCAGATTCATTGGTCCATATAAAAGTTATACGCAGGGTGAACCCTGTATCATATGCGTTGGCACTACCTCCTCATTTAAGGATACACAGTGTGCTCCACGTTTCCTTAAACCTCTCATATGTAACAGGTATACCAGGGTCAACACACCTCCTCCACCCATTCAGTCTGAGGGTGGTGAGGAGTTTGAGGTTTGAGCCATCCTAAACTCACGTGTCACCAGGGATGTCCTGCAATTCCTAGTAGACTGGGAGGGCTATGGTCCCGAGGATAGGACTTGGTTGCCGGCCGGGGGGGTCTATGTGCCTCGTTTGGTTCATCAGTTCTATTCCTCTCACCCCTCTGCACCTGGTTTTCGTATGGTGGCTTCCTGTAAGGGGGGGTTGTGTCACGTCTGCTGCTCAAGGGGGGGCCTGCATGCCGCTTCAGGGGGGTCCCGTCACCAGGCAGCACCAGCCGTGCCTTTAGTTGGCCAGGCGATGCACCGACTTCCACGGGTCGTGTGGTTGCTCATGAGGCAGGGCGCGGCATGACGATGCAGAGCTGCCGGGTTTAAAGGCAGAAGGCGCTATCGTGGAGTTACTTCCCCCAGTGCTGAGTGATTTGACTTTTCAGTGCAATTCACTGACTCATTTTGCGATTTACTGATTCAATTACGGATTTCTGATCTGACTATTCTGACCTCTACATACATTTTCATGATATATACGTATCGCAGTTTGTGTTCTGTCTTTCCTTGTCTGTAAATTGCTCTGGCAGCTCCTGTTAACCACGTCGTATTTTTACGTCTCGGCCTTCAGAAAATATGTGTGAAGGCCTGCTTGTGGTATATTTCCTTGGGCTTGTTAACCCTTATCTGTGTTTGTGTCCCTAAGGAGAGCCAGATCACTTAAGGATTGGAGGGATAGATAGGGAACTGTCTAAAGGGACCAGCGACGTAGCATCCAGGGCCGGTGCTAGACTATTTTGCGCCCTAGGCAAGACCAGCTACTTGCACCCCCCCCCAAAAAAAAAAAAAAAATCACATGGTGAATATATTGCCTCCAGCTCACACATGGCATGGAGATATTGCCCAGGCTCACACATGGGTACTTGTCCCCAGGCTCACACATGGGTACTTGCCCTCAGGCTCACACATGGGTATTTGCCCTCAGGCTCACACATGGGTACTTACCCCCAGGCTCACACATGGGTACTTGCCCCCAGGCTCACACATGGGTACTTGCCCCCAGGCTCACACATGGGTACTTGCCCCCAGGCTCACACATGGGTACTTGCCCCCAGGCTCACACATGGGTACTTGCCCCCAGGCTCACACATGGGTACTTGCCCTCAGGCTCACACATGGGTATTTGCCCTCAGGCTCACACATGGGTACTTGCCCCCAGGCTCACACATGGGTACTTGCCCCCAGGCTCACACATGGGTACTTGCCCCCAGGCTCACACATGGGTACTTGCCCCCAGGCTCACTCATGGGTACTTGCCCCCAGGCTCACTCATGGGTACTTCCCCCAGGCTCACACATGGGTACTTCCCCCAGGCTCACACATGGGTATTTGCCCCCAGGCTCACACATGGGTATTTGCCCCCAGGCTCACACATGGGTATTTGCCCTCAGGCTCACACATGGTACTTGCCCCCAGGCTCACACATGGTATTTGCCCCCAGGCTCACACATGGTATTTGCCCCCAGGCTCACACATGGTACTTGCCCCCAGGCTCACACATGGTACTTGCCCCCAGGCTCACACATGGGTACTTGTCCCCCCCAGGCTCACACAAGGATACTTACCCAGCAGCTCACACATGTGTATTTGCCTCCAGCGCTGTCTTCCTTCCTGGCCGCTGGCGTCAAGGAGATGGAGGCGTGGACTTGGTCCAGGAAGCTGGAAGCACCAAGTCCACGCCTCCGTCTCCTTGACGCCGGCGGTGACGCCGGCTCGTATTGGGGCTGGCTGCAGCACGCGGCCGCCCCAGGGTGCCCCGCGGGCATTTTTATTTACAATTTTTTTATTTATTTTTTCAATTGGTCGGGCCGGCTGCCGCTGCGCCCTAGGCGGGTGCTGCGCTCTAGGCGCCCGCCTAGTTGGCCTAGCGGCAGCGCCGGCCGTGGTAGCATCCAGAGGGATTCGTGACAGTGGGGCTCCCCGGCACCCGGAAGCACCATCCTTGTTGCTCGCTGGCTGGGTGCCAAGTGACATGCCGGCCCGGGGCGATCATGTGACTGGCTGAGAGGCGGAGCACTGCGTGATGACGCGGAGCCGCCAAATTTAAAAGCCATGCAGAACTGTATCTCTGGCGCCACCTAGAGGTGGTTTCAACAAACCAAAATAAAACTGAGGAAAAAGACTGTATATAGGAAATAAAACAACGTTCAATGTGAACCCCAGAAATAATCAGATGAACAATTAATTACGCTGTGGACGTAAGATAGAATCTTTATGTTGAATCAGCAGCTGTCTCTCTCCATTCGGTGGTATATCCAAACCCACCGAATTCTACGAATTTAAAAGCCAGTATGCCACACTTGCTCCTTGCCTTGAAGTGGAGTTTACTTCCCCAGCGCTTTAGTGATAGGATTGATGGCTTATACTGACCCGGCTTTGTATGAGAACCACGCTCTATATACTGACCCGGCTTTGACTGAGAACCATGATTTGTATATAGACCCGTAGTCCTAGTGTTTCTGTTCCATACATCATCCTTGGTATTAGGGTGATCCTCTTTCCCAGTATTAAGATCAGTGCAGCTTGGGCCTGCTTTGTGTTTCTAACCTGTGGCCTGTTGATCCTTTCACACACAGTAAGGGTTGAGTCCCTGAAGATAGACCGAAATACCGAACACTCAAGGATCGAAGGGCTAGATAGGGCTCTGTATACAGGGACCAAGATCTTGTTATGAGGTGGGATCCGTGACAGCTCCACAGCAATAAAACTGAAAGGTGACGTGTGTATGAGTGTATCACAGAGCTCCACAGTGAAAAAAACTCACAGTAATGTACTGTGTGTATGAGCATATCACAGAGATCCACAGTCCAGCATCATTATTGACTTCGTAATTAAAAAGTGAACAATAGTGCTGCATTAGAAAAGAAATTATTACTTTTACATATAATGTAGTCATGTTTTGTATGTTTGGAAAGGCCATATTCTGCCCTTTCCAATGATATGTCATAGGACTCTGTAGCTGCTAGGGTTCCGGAGCTCCGGGGGACCAAATGGCCCCATATCTCATCCATAGGATTTCCCTGCCCGGCTGGGGTGGGGTGGCTGTTCCGGTCATCATCTCGCCTATGCGCAATGATGTCAATGCGTTGGGAGAGGTCAAGATGTCAGCCCCCTGAGGGAGAAGCCCCTGATTGGTGCCGAGACGTGGAGAGTCAACGAAATGCTGGAGACAGCCTCCGTATGCTAGCTGAGGAGCGTCTGCCCTGCTGATAGATGCCAGTACTAACCAGCAGAAAAAAGGCCCAGTACACACACAAATTTTTATTACCACTCCTTAGAAGATTGAGTGTGGCGGCAAAGAAAAAGATTGATTGTCAAATGCAGGAATAGTTAAACGTCTAACACTGAAGCTGACAGATTCAGTTACACCCAAGATACACCATAACTAAAATCAATAAGCGTCATTGTTCATGGTTAGGTCATCATCATAAAGATTGATAGGGCAAACATGAGACAGCCTGCTGTGAGAGAATAACACGTTGGGAATCCATACATTAATCGTCATGAATTTATTAACTTCCGCGTGGAGCCTGATATTTAAAGGAAGGGCTTCACAATAGAAAATGTTGAGGTGTCTGTAATATACTAGCAAGGGGATAGCAAGGGGATAATTATCAATGTGTTTCATGGTGCACCCATGCTGCATCCTGCATACCTTTAAAACGGCACTCTGGTGCAAGATTAATTATTACAATTCCATACAATTAGTGAAAATAAGAGCAACATTTTTAATTCCATTTTTCTGGTAGGTATATTCTGGAAGGTCTAATCACAACATCCAAGGAAGTATTTTCTGAGATACTACCTGTGCCACGCGCTACAGTAGAAAGGCAGCGGGAGATCAGGGAGGTCAATGCATGGCTTAAGTCTTGGTGCAGGAAGGAGGGCTTTGGGTGTTTAGAGCAGTGGGCTCATTTTGCATTGGGGTACAATCTGTATAGTCGTGATAGATTGCACCTGAATGGAAGAGGGTCTGCTGTGCTGGGGGACAGGATGGTTAAAAAGTTGGAGAGGATTTTAAACTAGTGGAAGGGGGGAGGGATACAGAAGCTTGCAAAATGGAAACCGAACAGATAGCGGATGGGTTTCAGCTCAGACTAGGGGGGGGGTGGAGCCGGGGGATGGGCAATGTCGGAACAGTAGAGGCATGCAATGTAAAGTCACATTCAGCATGTGTGGGTAGAGACAATATTAAATGTATGCTTGCTAATGCAAGGAGCCTCAATAACAAGATGGGGGAACTAGAGGCAATAGCATACAGTAAGCAATACGACATAATAGGTATAACTGAAACGTGGTGGGATGAAACACATGACTGGGCTGTAAATTTACATGGTTATGCATGGTTTAGGAGGGATAAGAAACAAGATAGGGGGTAGAGTATGTTTGTATGTAAATCAGGATTTAAAGCCAAATAGTACACACCTGGTAAACAACAAGGGAAATGTGGAATACCTATGGGTTAATACTTCTTTGGGAATAAACAGGAAAGTCAACTACTGGTTGGCATATGCTATAAACCACCTAATATAGATAATGATGAGGAAGAAAAACTGATAAAACAAATAAGAAAGGCTGCACATCGGGGTAGCACTGTAATTATTGGAGATTTTAATTATCCAGACATTAATTGGGATAGTGGGACTAGTAATTCAGTGAAGGGAATCTGGTTTCTGAACCTGTTAAACGATACCTTCATGACACAACTGGTAGAAACACCAACTAGAGAGGATAACTGTCTGGATCTGGTTATAACAAATAATGCGGATATTTTCTCAAATATTCATGTAAGGGAGCAGTTGGGAAACAGTGACCATAATATGGTGTCTTTTGAAATTAACTCAAAAAACCACATTCATAGGGGAGCATGCTAAAACATAATTTTAAAAAGGCCAACTTCATTAAAATAAAAGGAAGCTCTCAATGTCATTGACTGGCAGAAACTCTTCCATGGGAAAAACACTGAGGATAAGTGGAATATCTTTAACACTAGTCAAGTACACGTCACAATATATTCCACAGGGTAATAAATATAAAAGAAACAGGCTGAAACCAATGTGGCTTAGTAGGAAGGTCACCAAGGAAATGAAAAATAAAAAGGCATTTAAAGCTTTTAAATATGATAAATCCGAGGCATCCTATAAAGCAGTGTTTCTCAAGTAGTGGGTCACGACCCAAAAGTGGGTCACGACCTGGAGCAGACTGGGTTGCGTGGCAAGTGCCCCCAGGCCTCTCTAATGCCTGGGACCCACTGATGTATCTTACCTGCAGAAGAGGTTCCCAGGTGGGGCGGTTACCTCTGCCTCCCTCACCAGCAACCGCATGCCAGAACTTCCCTGCTTGAAGGAAGTTCCGGGGGGGAAGTTGCTAGTGAAGGAAGCAGGGATAGCCATGCTCCCTCCGCTACAGGTCCAGCCGCCACATGCCACCTGGGACCTGCTGCATCAGGTTAGATAATCTGTAATGGCAAGGTTGGGTGGTCTGTAATGAGAAGGCGTGGGGTCTGACTCAGTGACTGGCAGCAGCTCTGTACTCCTAACAGGGACTGACATATGTCCAGTGCATTCTACTACTGGCTGCCAACCCCAGGAGTCACCGCACAATGCACAGCTCAGTGAAGCAAAAGGCTGTTGGGTAAGGGGGGGCTCCATTTATATTTGATTTTTTTCCCTTTGTGTTTGTCCTTTTGTTAATCTGTCCTTTTACCTATTTATGCATCCTTCTTTCTAAATATCTGTTATTCTGTCTGTCCATTTATATCTGTGTGTCCTTCTGTGTATTTTTCCATCTGTCCTTGTATGTATGTCTTCCTCGTTCTCCTCATCTCTATCACTCTCTCCCTTTTACTCTATAAATCTCTCATTCCTCTTCCTTTCCTGCCTTCCTCCTGGTGTGATAATCCCTGCAGAAAACTAGAATGTACACTGGAGAATTCTCAGCAGAATCACACACTGCTTCCTGATCCCTGCCTCTCTGCATACCAGGGAGGTGCGGTGAGGTCAGTGGCTGGTGAGTCACTTGATAGTATCAGAGCCAGATATACACAGGTTACTTAGGTTCAATGCTCCCCAGGATCTGGCTGCTCTCAGTGCTCCCCAGGATCTGGCTACTCTCAGTGCTCCCCAGGATTTGCGTTGTCCACTCCAGGCAGCCGAGTGTGAGCCGTGCACTCACCCCTACACCTGCAGAGCGGAGTTGCTGCCACAGTGAACAGTCACACTGAGGCCACACCACAAGCACAGACCCACGCCTACTGACTGAGCGAGACGAGGACAGTCACTTGACTGTCTTGTGTCAATGCATGGGAGGCCTGCCTCCCATGGAGGCATTTTTTGAATGGCTTGGACCAATGGTGCTTTCCCATTGCTCCAAGCTATTCCACTGCTCAGTGCCTCTCTGAGGCACTGAAGAGCGTAGGTTCAGGAAGAAGGCAGCGCCAGACTTCTCAATTTCTTGGCCAGCTTGAGTTTACGAGATTAGTGTAGCATTCAGCTACTCAAATCAAAGACAGGTGGCGGGGGAGCGCGGAGCAGGTGAGTTTAAGTTTTTTTATAATATTTTATTATTCATTTAGTTGTGATTTAAATTAGAGTTGCTTTGTCTACCATCACCCCAGACTTTGAGACACTAAGAGTAAGAAGCATCCCCAGTTTTCCCATATGTTCTAATTAATTTCATATGATTCAATTACAGTTTATTTTATTGGGTTTTTGCCTCAACCGCACTTTTGTTTTCACTAGTGCTGTGATTACTGCACTATTTTGGAAAGAATCCCTGTTTGTTTACAAAATTGTTTAAAAAGTTTATACATTGTAGAATATTGCGCACGTTTTGTGGAAAAAATTATAATGTATCAGAAATTCAATTATCTTTGGGTCGCGACTTAATGACCAAGGACAATTGTGGGTCCTGACGGTCCACAGGTTGAGAACCACTGCATTAAGTATATAAGGCAGCCAATAAAGCATGTAAAAAAGTGATTAGATGGGCTAAACTAGAAAATGAAACAGAAATAGCCAAAGAGAGCAAGACCAACCCTAAAAGATTCTTTAGGTACATAAATTCTAAAAAATTTCAAGAGTATTGGCTCCATGAACGATCACTGAATACCGAAAAGGTCGGAATGCATGCACAAAAAAGGCTAAAGCCCAATACTTCAATGAAAATCTAAACAACATATCAAACCCTAGACATTTTTGGAGAATCATAACATACAAGCACCCCCCGTCCACTCCCAACCGACTGCTGCCAAAGTAAACAACCAAACCCTGCAACACCCCCTAGATGTAGCAAATGCCTGTAATAATTATTTTGTTGTATGCGCCACCACCCTGATTGTTAAGCTAACAAATGACACACCTACAGAAAGGCCGCACGCAGGTCAGGCCCCTCCAACCATGCAGAGACCCCATGTCTCAGAGACCCCATGTCGCAGATAAATTCAACTTTAGACAAGTGCCTGTCAGTGTAGTTACCAAACTTCTCCATAATCAAAAAATGAAATACCAGTCTGGACCTGTTCAAATCCCAGCAATGCTGCTGAAAATCAGTGCGCCACCCTAATCAATGAATCACTGGCGACTGGATACATACCCAAAGTCTGGAAGACTGCGAGAGTGGTACCTATCCATAAAAGTGGTGACAGTACTTTGGTATCCAACTACGGGCCGATCTCATTGCTCCTTGTTATGTCCAAAATTTTGGAAAAATGCATGTACACACAATTACGTGATTATTATCAATCTTCAAACTATTTAACCCCAGATCAATCCGACTTTCATCCAAATCACTCAACTACAACCGCCCTTTTAAAAGTTTGCAATGATACCCAAGCTGGTATAGAACAAAGAGACCTAACTGGAGATATCTTCCTTGATTTTGCCAAGACCTTTGACACAGTAGACCATGGCATCTTATTACAAAAACTTAAAAACTCCGGTATTGGTGACCGGAAGGCAACCTGGTTTGAAACGTATGTATCTGACCGATCGCAACATGCATCCATTTCTGGCAGCTCCTCCCCCTCCCAGTAACGTGTGGAGTACCCCAAGGCTCGATACTCGGCCCCCTGCTATTCACGATATTCATAAATGATCTGCCCAATGTCAGCAAAGCCTCAACTGTACACATGTACGCAGATGACACTGTAATCTATACCAGCAAACTAAATCTCCCGCAGCTGGAGGCCGTGCTGCAAGAACAATTCACAGAGGTAGAAAAGTGGATTGCAGATAACAAACTTTTTTTAAATACTGACAAAACTGCAATGATGCTCTTTGGAACAGAACCTAAACTACATAAATTGCAAAATCCCCATCTATGTGTCTGGACAAAAATCAAATGTCCCGCTGACCACAGTCACTTCTCTCAAATATCTAGGTACTGTTGCAAGAAAAAGTATTTGAACCCTTTGGGATTACGTGGAGTTTTGCAGGAATTGGTCATAAAATGTGCTCTGATCTTCATCTAAGCCACAACAATTTGAAAAACACAGTCTGCTTAAAATAATACAACACAAACATGATATGTTTTCATGTTTTTATTGATCAGAACATGTAAACATTCACAGTGTAGGGTGGAAAAAGTATGTGAACCCCTAGCCTAATGACTTCTCCAATAGCTAATTGGAGCCAGGAGTGAGCCAACCTTGAGTCCAATCAGTGTGATATTATTGGATGTGTTGCTGAAAGTGGTCCTGCCCTTTAAAAACACACACCAGTTTTGGGTTTACTGGTTTCCAGAAGCACTGCCTGATGTGAACCATGCCTCGCAGAAAAGAACTCTCAGAATTGTTGACTTGCATGAAGCTGGAAAGAGTTACAAAAGTATCTCCAAAAGCCTTGATGATCATGTGTCCACGGTAAGACAGACGGTCTACAAATGAAGAAAGTTCAGCACTGTTGCTACTCTCCCTAGGCGTGGTCATCCTGTAAAGATGACTGCAAGAGCACAGCGCAGAATGCTTAATGAGGTAAAGAAGAATCCTAGAGTGTCAGCTAAAGACTTACAGAAATCTCTGGCACATGCTAACATTTTTGTTGACACATCTACAATAAGGAAAACATTAAACAAGAATGGAGTACATGGCAGGACACCACGGAGGAAGCCATTGCTGTCCAAAAAGAATATTGCAGCACGTTTGAAGTTTGCAAAAGAGCACCTGGATGTTCCACAGCACTACTGGCAAAATATTCTGTGGACAGATGAAACCAAAATTGAGTTGTTTGGAAAAAACACACAACACTATATGTGGACAAAAAAGTCACAGCACACCTACATCAAAACCTCATCCCCACTGTAAAACATGGCGGAGGGAGCATCATGGTTTGGGGCTTCTTTGCTGCCTCAGGGCCTGGACGGATTGTTGTCATTGATGGAAAAATGAATTCCAGAGTTTAACAAGACATTTTGCAGGAAAACGTAAGACCATCTGTCCGCCAACTGAAGCTCCGCAGAGGATGGGTGATGCAACAGGACAATGACCCAAAGCATACAAGTAATTCAACAAAAGAATGGCTTCAACAAAACAATATACGCCTTCTGGAGAGGCCCAGTCAGAGTCCTGACCTCAACCCGATTTAAGGTCATGCCACAGCATTTCAAAGAGCGATTCACACTAGACATCAAGAAAATTGCTACACTGGGGGGCGGAGCTGACATCCACTGAGACCAGTCGCATTTTTCAGTGCTCTCCGGCTATTTGCCTGACTATATGTGGATTTCTGCGTTCTTTTTCAATTATTTTTACAGCTACAGCGGGTGATATCCCCCTAGACCTGTCCCAGTTCCCTGGATTGCGGTGTGAGATCTGTTTGGCCCGGACTGAGGCGATACTGAAGAGGGAGGCCTACCGCGGAGACACACGCCTGGCGGCCATTTTGGTGGATTCTCCCTCGGCCGAGGTGCTCCCTGTGGATCAGCGTCCCGGACTACCTCATCTCCATGGGTAAGAAGTCGGGGAAGAAGCTCTTACCATCAGAGGACCCACGACAGCAAGACATCCGAGATGCACTGGGTGAGGGCAGGCATAAGAGGCAGGGAGAACCCCATACAAACCGGTCTCCCATGATGAGCTCTTCCGAAGAGGAGGACCTGTACTGGTCGGAGGCCTCTGTGGTGGCGCGGCACTCGCCCCGGGCACCGGAGGCAGATGGACGGTCAGTGGCGGGGCCCGATGGTCGGAGGACTCCAGTGGCACGCCGACTCGCATCTTCCGGTCCTCCTGTTCCTACGGATGCTATTCTGGCTGCTCCTGGGAGGCGGGGAGACGCGGGCCACCTGTCCTTCACGAGGGACGACATACGTGGCCTACTGGGAGAAGCACTTGAGGAGATGAGAGCAGTGTGGCGTGCAGACTTTGCGGCCTTGACAACAGAACTGATGGCTGTCAAAGGGCGGCTGAAGACGGTCGAAGCCCAGGTTGAAGAGGTTGTGGCGACCCAGACGCTCCTCGCGCCGCAGGTGGACTCACTACAGTCTCAGGTGGCGACGCTTACAGGAGCCGTGGAGGCGGCTGAAAATCGTCATCACCGGAGAAACGTTCGCGATAGCCGACGATGCCTTGCTACTGTTTATTAATAAGTTTGCGTTGCATGTAATCGAAACGCCGACTGGGACTGTTTTTCAGAACGTTTTCCGACTACGGAAGGCGACTACGGCCCCGGTGGACTCACCCCGCGATGTGCTAGCGGTGGCGGGAAATGAGACCGATAAGCGGCGCCTGATGTCGACTCCTGCAGCTCGAGCCCCAATTATTTTTGAAGAGATGGTTTTGTCAATGTTTAATGATCTCCCTTTGTGACATTGATTGCTCGCCGGCAGTTTCGAGAAGTCTCGGCGTTCCTGAGGGACTGTGGGGTCAGATATAGATGGGGGGTTGCAGGTTCTATGTACATAAATTATGACAACCTGTCTCACCTGGTGTCCTCCCCTGAAGCCGCCTGGTCCCTGCTGCGTTCTCTGGGCCTCTCCCCTGCCCTGGTGTCTCCCAGCCTTGTCCCTGGGGTTCTTCTTCTCCGATGTTAGATCCGGGATAGAATCTGAGTTTGAATAGCCTAGTTCTGTGCTTTAAACTAACAGGACTCTGTTCTCATTCTGCTTTCTCCCCTCTTTGCGAAACGGACTGTTCTGCCCCTCTTTGATATTTGATATTTCTTTGATGCCGACTAATACCTTACTGACAATCTGAGACTTTTCTAGCTACATGGAGTATATTTCTCATACAGCGGACTCTGCTTTTTCTTTTTCTGCTTATATAATTTTTCTTTGGCTGTGTTTTTGCTCTTTTTTTCTTTTCTTTTTTTTTTCTATTTTTTTTTTGGGGGGGGATTTCATTTTTCTGCATGTCTTTTCATCTAGTATTCGCTGGTCCCCGGCTGGGGACGTTTTTTGACTCTTTTTAGGCCCACCCATGCTATCCCTGAGTACTAGCTGACCTGTTTTTCTATTGCGCTGTTGGTCCCCCACCCTTTATTTTTATTATTTTTATTTCCTTTCCTCCTCCCATTATTATTTTGGCGTATCCGGGACACCTCTGTGAGTGCCACTGTGACCTAGTGCCTAGCTTGGCCTCCGAGTGCCCGGGCCTGGTGCCACCTATCTCTCACGGCCTCCCATGGGTCCTTGGACTCATGGGCATGCACCGGGGACGGCACATCTATGGCCTTTGCCATTTCCCCCTTCTTTTTTGCCCTTTTGTTTTCCCCTCCCCCACCTTTTATTGTATTAGATGTCTTTAGCCAATTCACCTTGTGTTTGTTATTTTCCACATGCAGAATTTTTGGAAGTCATTCTGTGGCCACACGCGGCTATAATACTTTTTTATATGATCTGCTTGATGTCTTACCGTGGCCCTGCATGGCCGTTTCCTATTCTATCTCTGTTTGTTATATGCTGCCATTATTTCAAAATAAAAACTTTAAATACAAAAAAAAAAAAGAATATTGCTACACTGAAACAGTTTTGTGAAGAGGAGTGGTCCAAAATTACTCCAGATCGTTGTGCAGGTCTGATCTGCAACTACAGGAAACGTTTGGATGAGGTTATTGCTGCCAAAGGAGGGTCAACCAGTTATTAAGTCCAAAGGTTCACATACTTTTTCCACCCTGCACTGTGAATGTTTACATGTTCTGTTCAATAAACACATGAAAACATATGTTTGTGTTGTATTATTTTAAGAAGACTGTGTTTTTCAAATTGTTGTGACTTAGATGAAGATCAGAGCACATTTTATGACCAATTCATGCAAAACTCCACGTAATCCCAAAGGGTTCACATACTTTTTCTTGCAACTGTATGTGGTTAGACCCAAATCTATCCTTTGGCCCCTACATCGAAAAACTCTCATCTAAACTTTACCCCAAACTAGGTGCCCTGTACAGAAACAAATCCTGCCTGAGCCCCGCGGTAAGAAAGCAGATTGTACAACAAATGCTTATGCCGTCTATTGAATACAGAGATGTAGTGTATGCAGCTGCCCTGCAAACGAACCTCCAGAAACTTACTACATTGTATAACTCATTCTGCCTCTTTGTGCTACAATGTAACTACATGACCCACCATTGTGACATGTTAAAAGAGCTAAACTGTCCGTTGCTGGAATCTAGATGCACTCTTCACCTTTCCAACCTGGTGATTAAGAGATTTTCTGGGAAGCTACCACCCCACCTGAATAGGCTGCTTCATCTAGCAGTTCCCTCATCCTATAACCTCCGATCCAGGACCAGCACCTTACTTACAATTAGGGATGCACCGATACTACTATTGGTGCCGATACTGGGACCTGCACGAGTACTTGGCCAATACTAGGACCTGCACGAGTACTTGGTACTCGTGCAGGGGCCCCGATACCTAAACCGATACCGGAAGCCAGTGCTGGGCTGGGTTGCCGGCCGGCTTCGTTGGCGCGCTGCCAGGCTCCTTCCGCAGTCAGAGGTTGTAGCCTGGCCACTCGTTGAGAACCACGTGCACAGCCACGATCTCGTAAGATCACGGAGTTCACGTGACTGCGACTGTGCAAGTGGTTCCCAATGAGTGGCCGGGCTTCAACCTCTGCCTGCGGCCGCTCGAAGAAAGAAGATGCTAGAGGAGCCTGGCAGCACTGGAGGAGCCTGGCTGGGTGAGCGCGGGGGCAATATGTGCTGGGGGCCATTATGAGATAGGGGTCTTTATGAGCTGGGGGCCAATAAGAGCTGGGGGCTAATAAGAGCTGGGGGCCAATATGAGCTGGGGAGCAATATGAGCTGGAGGCAATATGAGCTGGGGCAATGTGTGAGCTTGGGGCAATATGTGAGCTGGGGCAATTTATAAGAGGTCTGTTCCTATTTGAAAAGCGTCACATGACATTAAATAAATGTATCGGTACTTGTTATCGGTGAGTACTTTTAAAAAGTATCGGTACTTGTACTCGGTCTTAAAAAAATGGTATCGGTGCATCCATACTTACAATACAAAAAGAAAGTGGCTCGATCCTCATTTTCCTACGGAGCACCGCAATTATGGAATAACCTCCCAGACACAATCAAATCTTCCCCCAGTCTTAAGTCACTCAAAAGCTCCCTATTTACATACCTCAATACAGAATGCACCTGTAAACATGTAACATACAGGGTTATTCAAAGAGATCCGAATTGTGGCCGAAAAAGGTAACCGAACAGTGAAATTCAGCGTACGGTTACCTTCCTGGCCATTCGGCTATCCAAAGAGCAGGCAGCTTGCCAAATCTTGGCGAATTGCCTGCACATACAGTGCCTGTTCGAGGGCAGTGAGATCCCCATAGAGAAGCAATGCTTAGTCTTTTCAGAGAACAAAAATCAGCAGTGAAAAGTTTCCGAATTGCCCTGCTGTTCGGTGGTTTGATTCGGCAGATTTATTCAGGCGAACCCCATAGGCTTCAATGGGAAAAATATTCCCATTGGATTTTGATCCAATATCTAATAAACCGTTGATTATAATATTCTGCAGTAAAAAGTCTCTTCATAGATTTTTTTTTGTAATTCAAATTTTTATTTTGAAAAGACAGCAGTATAAAACAACGTCGTCTGGATAACATCTATAAATAACAAACAGAAAAGTCAGCAAAGGATAGCGATATATCGACAAGTAACATCCCCAATTGGGGGGGGGGTCTCAAAATAAGAAAACTCTGCATGTGTGTAAAAAGAGAAATAAAATAATAATAAAATGGCGAAAACCAAAATAATAATAAAAGGGGGAGGGGTGTGGGAGAAAGGCACAGGCCATAACCGTGACACTCCTGGCACACTCCCGAAGGAGGCCATGGAGGGACAACGTCACGAGGCCCGGTGGTCCGAGGGCCAAGTACGACAAGCAGAGCCATAGTGGCGCACCTCGGGACCACACGGAGAGTGCCACAAAAAATAATAATAATAAATAAATAAAATAAAAAAAAAAAAAATAATAATAATAAATAAATAAAATAAAAATAAAAAAAATAATCAAAAGTCTCTGCATACGAGGGGGGGGGGAATGAACCAGGGGTTGCAACTCAAACAATAGTCCTCTAAGAAATCCAAAAAGTCTCAGCTAGGGTAGAAAATCAACAGTGAAGCAAAATTATAGAGAACGCACTCCTATAGGGTGGGGAGAGCGCCTCAGCCCGCGTCTCGGAACCTAAGGCGTCTCAGTTGCTGTCTTCGAAGGCCTAGACCGCAGGTCTACCATCTGTAGGTGTCCGCCGCTCCCTGCCCGACTCCGTCGCAGTATGCAAGTAGGCCGCAGCGGCACCGGAACTCGGGGCGGCCTCCAGCTTCTCCATCTCTCTTGTGTTCTGCGTCTCCCTGCAGCTCCTCAGTGAGGCCATCAGCCGGTGCCACACATCCCTCGTAACCGGGGCAGCGTCATCTTCCTCCGCCAGGATGCGCAGACAGGCATCCAGGCCCGAGATCAGGGCCGATTCAACTCGGTCAGGGGCAGGTGGGCTGCTCCTCAATCTCTTCTCAGGTCCGATCTTCGCCACCGCAACACAATCAGCCGAGTCGGCCAGGAGACGGGGGCCCTCCATCTCCATAGCCCTTCTCATAAGGTTGGTCTGGGGCGGTGCGATTCGTGCAGCAGAGCCGAGTATGTAGGCCACAAGATGGCCGCGGGCGCCACGCGGCAGGAGCCGTGATCCGAGTCTCTGGTCCGGAGGGGGGACTAGTCGGGCTCCGGACTGTACTGTGCCAATGGCCAGCCACCCTGGGACCCGTAAATGTTACAAATACCGTGCGTTAACTCTTCTGAAGGTCCTTTTACAGAGCAGACGAGGGGAGCTCCATCGGGACATGTCTGCTCCTTAGGTAGCCGGCCACGCCCCCCCTTATAGATTTTTTAGGATCTTTCAGGCATTTTTCGGGATTGTTTTGTGAGAAAAAAATTCTGTTTTGTTTTAAATAGTTTTCTTTTTTCGGTAACAGCCCTTTTTATTATCATTCATTGGATCTTATATGTCAATTCCAGGAATTTTCGTTCAGTAGTTTTTTTGCAAACAGCATTTCAATTTTCAAACTTTCAGGTGTACTGTTTTTTTTAACCACGTTTGTCTGCCTGTCGGCTTTTTCTGGCGGCTGCTCTGCGCTGTGATCGGCGGCTTTTTCCGATGGCTGCTCTGCGCGGTGTGCGGTGGCTTTTTCCGGCGGCTGCTCTGCGCTGTGATCGACAGCTTTTTCCGGCGGCTGTTCTGCGCTGTGATCGGCGGCTTTTTCCAGCGGCTGTTCTGCGCTGTGATCGGCGGCTCATCTGTTTTTTTCGGTGTGTTCGTTGGGGTTTCTGTGGCGGTTCCTGCAGGTTTGCCGCAAGTGTTCTCTGCACTACAGGGGGGGCCTGCGGTGCATGCTGAATACACCGCAGGGCACCGTAGTGCAGGGGACAAAAGGTCACCGAATGTGCAGTGATTTTTTTGATTTCTCTGAATAACCCTGTAAGAGTGGCCGAAATCAATAGTTTGGTACATTCTGAGGATAGAAGAACACACAGAAGACAACAGTGGTGGATGATCACAGGATCCTCTCTATGGTAAAGAAAAACCCATTCACAACATCCAGACAAGTGCAGGACACTCTCCATGAGGTGGCCATATCATTTACCAAGGCTACAATAAAGAGAATACTTTGCAAGAGCAAATACAGAGGGTTAACCACAAGGTGCAAACCATTCATTAACTTGAAGAATAGAAAAGCCAGATTAGACTTTGCCAAAAAACATCAAAAAAAGCCAGACCAGTTCTGGAAAAGCATTCTTTGGACAGATAAAACCAAGATTAATCTGTACCTGAATGATGGGAAGAAAAAAGTGTAGAGAAGGCCTGGAATAGCTCATGATCCAAAGCACACAATGTCATCTGTAAAACATGGTGGAGGCAATGTGATGGCATGGGAATGCATGGCTTCCAGTGGCACTGGGTCATTGATATTTATTGATGTTTGACAGAAGACAGAAGTAGCTGGATGAATTCAGCAGTGTTTAGAGATTTACTGTCAGCCCAGATTCAGCCAAATGCAGCAAAGCTGAATGGACGGCGCTTCACGGTACAGATGGACCATGATCCGAAACACACAGCATAAGCAACCCAGGAGTTTTTGAAGGAGAAGTGAAAAATTGAGCATGCATTTCACTTGCCGAAGGTAAAACTAAAGGCTGAAAGACCCACAAAGAACAGTTAGAGCCTGGCAAAACATCAGAAAGGAGGAAACATACAGGGTTATTCAGAGAAAGGTGAAAACCAGGAGAACTGGCAGGAGAAGAGAACAATCTAGACCAAATATCCGATTTGGAAAGTAAGATAAATGGAAGCATTTTTCTGGTTTGGCTATTTTGACCTATAAAATTTTCACTTATCCAGTCATTCTCCTGGTTTTTACCTTTCTCTAAATAACCCTGCAAGTCTTTGCTATTGTCCATGGTTCCAGACTTCAGGCAGTCATTTCCAGTACAGGATTCACAACACAATATTAAAAATGAACACTTTATGAATATATAATTCATTTGTCCAGTTACATTTGAGCCCCTGAAAATGGGGTGACTGTATAAAAATGGTTGCAGTTCCTAAAATTTGTACTTTATGTTCAAGCCCTTGAATTAAATCTGAAAGTCTGCAGTTCAACTTCATTTGGATTGTTTAATTTGAATTTTATTCTGGTGGCATACAGAGCATAGGAGAGGCTTCCTTCGTGGATGACATCCATGCATGCCATTTCTCTATAGTGTACGCCGTATTGTGTCACAGGAAACAATCACCCCAGTTTAGCTTTCTACTTCTTTAGCTAACTGCATTGACCTTGCATGGAGATTTTCTTCCACCCTTAACACATTGACAGGAGCATCTTCTGATAACTTCCGTGGATGGCCTGGATGTCTCGGAGATGGTTGCAGTTCCAGCTTTATTAAATTTTTGTATCACGTTTGCTACAGTGTTCTGACTGTTAAGTAAAGCTTTGCTGATCTTCTTGTAGACTTCACCTTTCTTGTGCAAATAAATTATTTTCTCACTCCTGGTGCCATTTCTCTTCCATGTGATGCCATTGCTGACAGCATGAAATGGGAAGGGGTTTTCTTTGTTAAGTAACGCTATTTTTATAATCAATTGTCTACTGGATACCTGTTTAACCCCTTAGTGACTGGGCAGTTTTCGATAGTCTGAAAGTGCCCGCTGCTGTTTTTACGTTTCTGCGCTGTTTGTGTTTAGTTCAAATTTTCTTATTATTCGTTTCTACAACCGACACATATTATATACGGTTTTTCTAGGCATTAAATGGACTTTCTAAAAGATACCATTATTTACATCATATCGTTTAATTTACTATAAAAAAATAGTAAGGATGGAAAAGAAAAACCCACACTTTTTCGAAAAAAAAAGAGACCCTAACTAAATAGTTTCAGAATTTCTGAAGAAGTCCTGAGATTAGAAATAACAATTTTTACATGTTTTTGCTTTTTAACCCCTTCGTTACTGAGCCATTTCACTTGTGCGCTGAGCTCATTTTGACCATTTATGCTCATAATGTTTAAATGCCAGCCTAAGTCCTATTTTATTTAACCCCCCAAGACAATTTTTTTTAAATTGTATTTTTTTAATTTTATTTTACAACAGGCCTTTCCAATAATACCAAACATGACCCTCTAGCTGCCAGGGATCAGGAGATATAGAGATCCAAAGGATCCCCCCATCTCCACTTATCAGCGAGAGGGTTAACTGGCCCACTGATGTCCTCACACATATGGTGATGATGTCAGTGGGTGGGGGGGAGACCCGGAGGCTTGGCTGACAGCCAAGATGTCAGCCACTTCCAGGTGTGAAATGCCATCCGGCGCCGAATCGCGATCCAGCAATGAAGGGCATTAATGAGGCACCGCTGAAAAGGGGAGACTCTCCCCT
The DNA here is from genome assembly GCA_009667805.1 of Leptobrachium leishanense. Lineage (NCBI taxonomy): Eukaryota > Metazoa > Chordata > Amphibia > Anura > Megophryidae > Leptobrachium > Leptobrachium leishanense. The sequence continues at coordinate 143,681,933 of CM019067.1, forward strand.
TTCCAGTGGTACAATTCATTGTTTTGTAGGTGGAACGGACTGGGAGGGAGAGGGCTGCAAATGGAGCACCCCTCCCCTTCCACATTTTTCACTGCAGGTGCCGGGGGTGCCTGGTGATGTCATCACGCACCGTGATTACGTCATTGTGACTGCCGGGCCCCCTCAAAAGGTAGAACAGAATCCAGGCCTTCCAGAACGCCGAGAGAGCCCGGACAGAGAGGTGAGTATCGGGAGGGAGGTTAGGAGACCGTGACGTACATAGTACGCCCGCAGTCGTTAAGGGGATTGTCCCGCAGGACGTACTATGTACAGTTGTTTCTATGTGTTCCATGTACAACAAAACTGAGGTTTTTGTTTGTTTCAATGGCCATTGCAACGTAAGCTCACTCGCCACTTCACGGCACCTCTTTACAGAGTGAGTACCTAACAATTGTAACCAAAAGGCCGCTCTACTGAGCAGCTCCAAGCCCCTCCTGCTGCTTTTCAGCCAAGGAGAGGCAAAGATATGGTGGGTTTTATTTATACACGCACCAAACACTTCCCATTTGGGATTAAAAACAAAAACATGGAAAGAGGAACAGCTGCAGAACGACGGACTGGTGTTACAAGCATGATATACATTAATACAGAAAAAATGGCGTTGCGCCCATACTCACCGGAGCGGCAGCAACTGCCAGGAGTAACAGCCCAGTTAATGTATAAAACATAACGAGGAAAAAAGGTGTCATCTGCGCTCGTTTCTATGTGTTCCATGTACAACAAAACTGAGGTTTTTGTTTGTTTCAATGGAGCTGCTCAGTAGAGCGGCCTTTTGGTTACAATTGTTAGGTACTCACTCTGTAAAGAGGTGCCGTGAAGTGGCGAGTGAGCTTACGTTGCAATGGCCATTGAAACAAACAAAAACCTCAGTTTTGTTGTACATGGAACACATAGAAACGAGCGCAGATGACACCTTTTTTCCTCGTTATGTTTTATACATTAACTGGGCTGTTACTCCTGGCAGTTGCTGCTGCTCCAGTGAGTATGGGCGCAACGCCATTTTTTCAGTATTTATGTATATCATGCTTGTAACACCAGTCCGTCGTTCTGCAGCTGTTCCTCTTTCCATGTTTTTGTTTTTAATCCCAAATGGGAAGTGTTTGGTGCGTGTATAAATAAAACCCACCATATCTTTGCCTCTCCTTGGCTGAAAAGCAGCAGGAGGGGCTTGGAGCTGCTCAGTAGAGCGGCCTTTTGGTTACAATTGTTAGGTACTCACTCTGTAAAGAGGTGCCGTGAAGTGGCGAGTGAGCTTACGTTGCAATGGCCATTGAAACAAACAAAAACCTCAGTTTTGTTGTACATGGAACACATAGAAACGAGCGCAGATGACACCTTTATTCCTCGTTATGTTTTATACATTAACTGGGCTGTTACTCCTGGCAGTTGCTGCCGCTCCGGTGAGTATGGGCGCGACGCCATTTTTCCTGTATTTATGTACTGTACGTCAGCGGTCAGGAAGGGGTTAATGAATAATTAGATTCACCTGTAGTTGAATTCTTGTCATTTAGGATTTTGTTGTCCAAGATTTAGCTTTGCTCCTACGACTATCATTGGGGTGTATTCATTTTTGCAACATGGTCTTGAATGAATTTGTTAGGAAAAATACTAAATTGTGCGTGCAAATTTACAAATTTTGGTTGCAATCAATGGCTCGCATTTGTGGGACTATTTTGTAGTATTGGGTCCTGTGACAGAACATGCGGTCACTGTGTGACTTGGAGGGGGCTGTGCGCTAGCCTCCTGCCCAGAGACTATGGCCCATGAAAGAGACTATTGGGGAACTGGTGGACCTTTTAAATATATTTGGTTTTCACGGTTTTATATATCTGCCAGTTAACTAAAGATTTCTGATGTCTGTGTGTTATTCTCTGTATAGTGTAGCTCTCTGTATTAGTACCTGCTATTGTGAAAGTTCCCTCTGTAAGAAATCCCTTTTGTTTAGACTGCTTTCTCCTTCCCCCATTCTCCATTGTTTGACGGTCCTTTGGAGTTATCTGATATGTGCAGCTATCTGCTTGATTGTATGCAAATGAGGTTGATGGTTGAGTGTATCTATGTGCCTTTGTAATAAACTGCCAGTTCTATTCTGACCAAGCTTGAAGTCTCGGCTCATGATTTGGGGTACCAGGAATCTTCTGCCCGCTGTGCCAAGGAAAGGCTCCAGGTCTACAGCTTCGGCTTATTTCCGGGCGTGCTAGCCAGGCTCTCTACATGTACCGGGCCTTGAGCTGCGGCACTAGAGAAAGGTGTGAGAGTCACGAGGACAAACTGGGTGTCCAGCGAGGAAGCAGTATTTGGTGGATGTGACCCTGTCCGGGCACAGAGATCCGTTACAGGTCCCATAGAAAATGTTGATTCTGAAAGTAAAGGTTTTCGGACAAATCTGTTGGGGTGTACTCATTTATGCTGAGCAGTGTATATATTATATATATATGTCTACCTACTGTAGGTAGTGTTGATATGCTTCATATACAAAATAAAATCTCTTCCAACAAATTCTATAATCTCAGACTCATTTCTTCCTGTACATGAAACTTAAAACGCAGATAAATATGTCTGACAATGTTCAGCTTGGTGTGTTGATACCTGCAGATACTTAGTACGCATTTATTTCCTTTATAAACCAATGCCAAAAACACAGTGAAATAGGGCAGCTGCTTACAAAATCCGATTAAGTAATATACCCTGCAGCTACGGAGCTGTGTGCAAGATTAATAACCTTAATAATGTTTTGAATAAACTTGTTCCAGTTGGTAAAATTGAAAATCGTGATCACAAAATATATTCTCTATTACTTTACAAAAACATTGTTATTCTTTATTTCAACAAATGATCTATGATTGTCTAAAAGTGTACCTAAGCCAGGAACACCGTTACGCTATTAATAAGGTACACTGCAAACCACTAAAAATGTAATTGGCAACGGGTCAACAGAGGTAATGGTGTGCATAAATAATTTAAGTAGTGCAAAAATAATATTTTTACCTATGAGGTTTCAATAAATGTAGTGTTTCAAAATACCCAAAGCAATAAAAACCAGGAGAGTGCAAATATTTTTGTTGTGAAGCGCAACGGAAAAACGGGGAGTAACTGAAGGGAATGGAAATTAAAACACGATATTATGATTTATAAGATGAAAGATAAGTAATGTTGCAATCAGCCCGTCTCCCAAAATAGAAAACGCACGCTGATTCACATACACATTCCTGTAAAGGTTTTATGAACCCTGACCATACAGGACAGTAACAGCAGCTTATTACACAACAGTCCCAGAATTAGTGGGATACTCCTGATTACAGGCTTCTTTCGTGGCTTTTTGGGATTAACAGTGAAAAGTCCCTTTAAAGATCACCATGTATTTTTTAATTTAAAAGTGGTGGCCCTAAATACGACTTGATTATTGAAGAAGGAAATCCAAGAAGGTCAAACCAAAGAGTGGAGAGAAGCTGTAGTCAAGTCAGATCCCAAAGTTAGGGCAGACAACAAAGGAAGAGAGAAAGCCAAGTCAAAACTCTTGGGGCAGTATACAGCCTGCTAAAAGAGGGATGCCAAGGAGGAAAACCTGCGCCTGCAGGTTTCTCCTTAGGGTCTCCATTTTGCAGCCTGCCCCGTAATGCAGCACTAAGCCTGAGGATACTCGAGGCATCGCTAAGTGCCACTGCAAGCATCCCCTCCATGGAGTCCATAGGACTCCATTGAGGCTTCGACTGCCGGTCACATGGCCTGCAGAATCTCTCCTTTCGCGAGATCCTGCAGGTCGTCGCAGTGATCGCAGAAGGAGATTGTGGACTATTTTCCCCTAGTCTCACTCTGCTCCCGGCAGCCAGAAGAGGTGGATTGAGCCGCCATTCACGCCGCAGTATGAGAGGCAAGTATGCAATTTTGGGGGGGGGATTTGAAACTGGTGATAACTGACTCTGCAGAAGTGGAATCAGTTAGCAGCAGCTCCAAGTTGTGGTTAACTTTTGAGTTGACCACAGCGGGATGTAATTAGTGTTAGGGAGCGCAAAGTACAGTAAGCTTGCACAATCTCCAAATCGCTAACAGGTTTTTTTAACCTGTTATGTAATATGCCACTCTAGGGCCTCTTAACCTAATGTTAACGCTCACACAGCTGTGCGATAACGTTAGCGTTAAGTATGTAATAGGGCCCTTGGAATCCAAACCTGGGGTAGATGGGGAAAGAACTGAACAAGGGCACTGGAATAAACACCTGGTCACTGAGACCAAAGCCACAGTAGAAGAGAGCACTGGGGCTTGGGGCTTTTTATTACCATTACTGTAAGAGGATAATCAACTATTGCGCAGGTATGATATGTTACGCAAATAAGATGCTTATAGAAAATCTGATCCCCTTAACCTCCCTGGCGGTATTCCCGAGTGTAACTCGGGGTTAAATTTCGCTACTGCGAACCGTAACCCCGAGCCACACTCGGGCTGGATGCATACTCACCTCCTCCCGGCTCCCTCGCTGTCGGCGAGCTGCTTCCTGGAAGGCTCCCTGCGAGTCACATGATGCAGGAGGCGGGGCTAGCATAAAAGGAATCTTTTTTACAGTTTACAGCATTTTGGATTATAAAGTGCAATGTTTATGAACGGCCACTAGGTGGCACTACAGGATAAGGAATAGACCATACATCCTCTCACCCTTGCTTGCAGACAGATTTCAGTGTTTTTTGTTGTATTTTATTGAATATCATTTATTTGCATTATTTTGGAGAATTATTTTTGGGATAATAAATTATTATGACGTGTTTCAAACTTTATCGGACTCCGTGTATTTACTATTTATTTTTTATTTATTTATTAATTTATTTATACAGGATTTTACCAGTAAGGGCTCTTGATTTCATGGATTTAGGTGCGTGATTCCTAATTATTACAGGCTAACTATGTACAAAAACACGTTTCCTTTAAAAAAAAATTGAGACGCTTTTAGACACGAAATTTTTAAAAAATTAGACCGCCAGGGAGGTTAATTGCTTTATTTTCATTAACTTACGCAAGCAACCATTATGAGTCGATAATATTATTTGTGGTAGTGAGCAGCAATTAAGTCAGGCAACTCATTTCTTACAACTTGACTTCTTTGTGAGGTATTTCAAATCACAGGGCAAATGCCATGAATTTTAAAAGGCAAAAGGAATACAGGTTATTAAGCAAGTATATATACAAATAAAAAGTTCTATGGGGTTGTAGCTCTCACCCCCGAAGGAGTCGCTGAATAAACCTCGGGATAGTCTCACCGCACTAGGAAATAACTATACACCAGCACTGTTGTGGATTTTTCTATATTATATTCTTTACTGATCCCAATAAAGCAGCATATAATACGCATGTACGGTATTTAAGTATCAAGAATTCGTAACGCGGTAAAAAACACGTGGCGGTAAAATAAAACGGTTAACCCCCTCAGTTCTGGAGTGTAAGTCCCGTGAAAAATAGCTCAAAAATATATACGTGTATTGTCTAGGGTACCCGGGTACTGTGTTCAACTGGCCAGTGAATGAAACAAGAACAATCTTCGACTAGTCACCGTTGGGGCCCTTAAAGAAACAATAAACAAGTGCGCAATGTTCTGCGTTTTCACCAGGCCGAAGCCTTCTCACCCATCCGGTGTAACCGCTTGTCCTGGACCGAGGAACGCTGGAGAAGGGGATCTCTCTCAAGATGATCTGTCCTCGCTGCCACTTGGAACCTCGATGCTGTTAACGCCTGCACTCCCGATTTGGTTCTCCGCCAGAACACAAACACATAGGCCGCCAGCACTCCCTTCCGGTTTGCAGCCTCTCCTCACACGATGTCCCTCTTCTCCCAAACCGCACTTTGTCAAGAACAGTTCAGTGTAGTACACAGCCGGCCGAGGCACACTCTCTCTCCGATCACTGCAACAATGGATGCCGCAGTCTCTCTGCGCTCCAACTCTGCCAGGATCCCAGAAGTGTCACCTGCGACTGTTCTTTCTCACTGCTCGCTCTGTTCTGTCAAAAGCTCAGGGAATAGCACGAACTCCAGCACGACTGTAGCAACATCCACACTCCGGCCTGGTTTCAATCCCTAACGGCCCCAGCATGCGTCCTACATCTCTCGTGGCTCTGCTCACACTGCCCATGCCTTGCACGAGGCTGCTGATGATCCTCCTCCTCTTTGTACAACCCACTTCCTGTCCTCACGCAAAGGGTGATGGGAGATGGAGTTCGGTTTTGTCCAGCACAGTCCACAATGTCTCTGTCTCCCTCTAGTGGTATCAACAGTTCATTGCACCAGAGCACACTTTTAAAGCAGCGCTACAGGGTTATTTAGCAAAGCATTTTTTTTTTACATTGTTGCCAATGCAAAAACATCAGCATTTCACAGAAGGCAAATTCAAGCAGTGGCAGGAGAAGCTTCATAGATGAACCATCCCGTGCCGTCACTTGACTAATTCACTTTGAAAAGCCATACTTATTCTCCTTAGAATCTGGACTATTATTTCTATAGAAACAGTAGGTCCATTAGAAGTTTTACATTTTATTTGCCTCAGACCATAATTCTAATTTAGTCTAGGGAGAACTCTGACCAGCATTGTGAAAAAAAAAAAAAAATATGTTTTAGGTAAAATGCCACGTGTAGATAAAACCATTCAAAACCAGCATGGCTATACTCACAAGCATAAAAATGCATGTTCAGGTTAATTGCAGCCTTTCTGATTTTGTATGTTACATTTTAAGGGGTTGTCTGTCCCTCCCCGTCATACGTACCCTATTGTAGGACCCATTTAAAACTAGCACTGCAGAGAGCTCCAGGAGGATTTATGTCCCTAGTAAGTGGTTTATCCTCTAAAGAGGAGTCATTAGTTTAGGAAGGATAGGGCTTGCACGGCGGAGTACACCGACATTGTGGCAGGTTTATGCAAAGTATAATCATATTTTGTAACCAAATCCTCATGTATTCCTAACTTAGTTGTAGTTGCATTTATTTAATTTTGGTATTTTAACTGCAACCCCCACCGAACTGCAGAAAAAACACAAAAACGGAACTCTATTTTTTTAATGATGTTTAAAACAATAAAAATGTATGAAAATAATCAAATACAGAATTAAAAAATCCAGAAAAAAAAAAATCTTTTTGCTGAAACTGAAAAGAATAAATGGTTGAATAAAAAAAAGAGAATTTTTTAAATTTTATTTTTACATTGAATCCGATGGGATTTGCCTTTTTAAACCTGCAGAACTGAAACACCGAAAATCAGGGCATTTCACTGACATTCCGGTGCATTTCAGCGTTCTCTGAAGATTAACCATTACTTCTCTATGGAACAATTTCACTGCCACCAAAGATCCCCGAATTGGAGTGATCTGCGGCGAACTGCACTGTATTTCGTTGTCAATCTGCCAGTATTTGGGGAACTGACAGCTGTCTGAGTAGCTGAACTGCCACAAAATTGCACCGTATGGTGAATTTCGATCAGTGCAATTCGGTGGTAAGTTCGGTGCTTATTGAATGACCCTTTTAGTAAGCATTTCTTGCCATTAAAAGGTAAATCCAGGTTACACACTTGAACAGTGTTTCCCAAACCTGTCCTCGGGACCCTCAACCAGGCCAGATTTTGCAGATCACCATGGGGAAATACAGACTGAATCCTACAATCACTGAGCAGCAAATCATATCACCTGTTCTGTGCTTCACATATCCTGCAAACCTGGCGAGGCGGAGGGTCCCGAGGACTGGTTTGGGAAACACTGCACTTGAAGATAAGTAAATAATCCACAGGGATTGAGAGGTTAACTCATAAGGAAGTCCAAGAGCTGAGTAATAACAGTTATGTCTGGACAAACAAACCTGAACCTAAGACTGGAGATAATTAAGGTGAAGTATGTCTAATTGGGGTATGGCAGGTAACGCAACAGGAACAAATAAAGAAGTGAGACAGTTTATCTAACAGTTCAACTCAGCATAGCCACCTGAGTTGCATTGAAGTTATTGAGTTTCCTTGAGCTGTTACCCCTCTGACCAGTGGCGTAGCGGGGGGGGCCCCTCGGGGGCAGTCGCCCCGGGTGCAATTTTCTTAGGGGCGCAAAATTTCAAAAGAAATTTGAACCACTAATATTTTCCAGCAGGGATCAGCAAGGTGTCTGCTCACTGACGGTTGTGTCTGTGAGAGGCCCTTGCACTGGCAGCCACCAGTTTTGCGGCGCTGGAGGTGACTTAGCACTCAGCGTCCGGAAGGGAGGACCAGGACAGAAAATTCTGGTTGTCCTGACTCCTCCTTAAGGCTGACATGAGTCACGTGAAGCAGCGCAGCATTATCCGACGGACCACCCTGTACCACGCTTGTCAGCCCCCCTTGAAGCCCTGTGCCAGCCCCCCGCCGCTGGCAGCCCTGCAGCCACTGAACAGGAAGGAGGGAGGGAGACACCTGCCCTGCAACACATTTAAAATCCAGTCTCCACTAAGCCCCCTGGACAGTTTCCCCCCGGACCACCAGCAACTACACGCAGGTAGGCGACACTGTGTGACACCAGAGCATCGTAACCAACACACAGTGAGGGGGTACGGGGAGAGGGTGACTGGGGGTACTTGGATAGAGAGAGAGAGATTGACAGGGGGTACTTGAAGAGAGTGACGGGGTACTTGGAGAGAGTGACTGTGGTACTTGGTGGAAGAGAGTGGCTGGGGTTCTGGGAGAAAGTGGGGGTTCTGGGAGAGTGACTGGGGGTACTTTGAGAGAGGGAGAGAGTGACTTGGGGTACTTGGAGGGAGAAAGTGGGGGGTACTGGGAGAGTGACTGGGGTACTGGGAGAAACTGGGGTACTGGGAGAGAGTGACTAGGGGAACTTGGAGAGAGTGACTGGGGGTACTGGGAGAGAGTGACTGAGGGTACTGGGAGAGAGTGACTAGGGGTACTCGGAGAGAGAGAGTACTGGGAGAGGGTGACTGGGTATAGCATGAGAGTGGAACTATGCTAGTGTATATTCGGACAGGGTGACTGGTAATAGTGGTGTAGCGTGGGGGAACATGTGTGTTTCATTTTTTTATTGGATCAGTATTTTGTTAATATACATGTGCTTGTGGGGTAACATGGGGTCAATACTCTACTGGTGGAAGGGAATCAGAGGGTGTTACTGTGTCCACAGGTTGGGGGCGCACAATTCTTGTCTTGCCCCGGGCGCTGACAACCCACGCTATGCCGCTGCCTCTGACTACCCTAAAATTCGAATTTTCTGAAAATTTGGCCTGAAATGATACAACACATCACATGAGAGGCCTGAATATGGGCTCAACTTCATTAGATTAGCCTAGGATTTTTGGAAAAAATATTGTCTAGATTCAAGCAAAATGCTTTTAGAACGGTTAGTTAATTCAACTGAATGAATACAGCCACAGCAGAATTCCTAAAAAGTCCCCTTTTACAAAAATATAGTGCTGGTAATAAATCTGATAAAAAGAAAAAATATAGATTATTTGAAATTGTCTGTAATTAGCCAGGGTAAGCAACCCTAACCCTAAAAATCAACCTTTCCCTAAAAACAGCTTCAGGAGTCGAGGATGGTTAGGATTAGTGTTGCCTGTAGGAGTTAGGGTCTTTTTCAGGATTAGGTATTGTATCAGCAGCTGGGGTTTACTGGTCTTCGGCTTGTGGACCAGGCCCGAACCTGTTACCGTGTCCGTCCATTCTCTCCAGTCAAGCTGATCCACAGCAGCTTTCCTTCTCTCAACCCTCAGCCAGATTTCGAGGGAGCACAGTACGATTCTATGTATCTCTCCCCATACACCAGAGAAGACTTGTTGCAGTGAAGAAGAATGATCTTTGAGATGTAGTTTATATGGGACACAGGGGGTGGTGGTAAAATGACACAATCAGCAGAATACATTGTCTACATTAGGGGATTTGAATTCCTTCAGCAGATACAGAAACCTGATCACACTAGACAAGATTATCAAATAAGCATCACCAAATCAATCTAAGGACAAACAACCACACATACAGCAAGAACAATAGGTCTACATTAGATTACTTACACAAACCAAACTTCTAAAATACAATCAGTTTACCAATACATTTAACACGAAAACCCTTAATTGCCCACTTATGCTCACTGTCTTTGAGAGTTGGTTTTGCCACATTTGGTCCACAGTCTCTTGGCAGGAGGGTAGAATCTACATTTCACCAACAGGCACAGAGGCCGTGTATAGTGCGAGCAAGGGTGCCAAGGAGGGTAAGGGAACAAAGATGGAAGGGGGCTTTGGTTACAGATATGCTGTATAGTGCTAATCCAACACTATTTTTGAAAATTAGGATTTCAGTGTGATTTTTTTCCCCCAGTTTCCTTGTCCATAGAACCATTTAGCAACACCTTTCAGCACAGTTTTATTTTTTCAACTTTGACTTACTAATAAATCCAAATTGAATTGCTAAAGCTGAAATTTCCATTAAAGTGTATAAATGTAAGTTCCAATAATTGAGCATCAAATTGCTAGTGTGCCCTCAATGAAATCTCCTGAACAGAATAATGGCTGAATTGCATATGAAAATACACTGAATTTCAGTAATCAAGCCATATTTGAGTAGTAGGTCTGTAAACTATGTCCTGAAAAATTCCACGGTTACATGTAGAATAGTATTAAAATATAACCTAGATAGAATGAAATAAAAAAACATATATATATATGTGTTACCCTAAACAAAGAGACAGTGATATGGTCAACAACTAACTCTAAAGAATAAAAATTAGGCGGGTCCCATGCTGTGGGTTGAAGATTAATTACAATTTAACCCCTTCACTGCGGGTGACGTGTGGGGGTACGTCCTGGAATGTCCCCGCAGCATGCTGAGGAAGTCATGTTTGTTTGGCGGCCCTGCAGGTATTCACCGAACGTTGGGTGTGAAGTCCCTCGGTGGTCTGACTTACCAGATGTCAGGCCTCTCTGTGGGGCTCCTCCCGACATAATGACATTGCGTCAGATGCGATGATGTCATTTTCAGGTGGCCACCTAGCAAGGCCGGAAGGTCGCCTGAAAGGAGGGGGGGTCCTTTCGGATCCCTCTCCCTCCCAATCAGGATGCGGTAGAGGGTAAAGCCAGGAGCTGTTGAAAAGGGGAGAATCTCCCTTTTCATGCTTTGCCTGACATTAACCCCCGAGGTGCCGGTCCGCGATCCAGTGCCAGATCGTGGCCTAGTTCCGATGGGGGCCGCCATCTTGGATGGCAGCTCCATCTCCGGGTCCCCCCTCATCATCTGACATCATCGCGCAATGACGTCAGTTAGCCAGGAAATACCTAGCTGCCTGGGGATGTCCTAAGGAAATCCTATGGTGGAGATGGGGTTCAAAGCATGGCCTTTCCAATGATACCAAATATGACCATGTTCTAAGTAAAAAAAGTGTGTGTGTGTGTGTGTGTGTGTGTTTAATGCAGCAATATTGTTCCCATTTCACTTATGTGAACAATGATGCTGCACTAACGATTTGTTCTAAGGGGGGGTTAGCTAAAAATCACGTAACCCTCAAAAAACACTGTAGTTTATTGAAAATTCTAATTTTATTGCATTATTTGTTATAATATTCAGGCAAGGCATGACCTATACATATAATGATGATATATTATGAATTTGCCGAGTCTGCCGAAATAAGGATATATAATATGTCTGGGTCGTATAATAAAACGTGACTTCAAATTGCATTTAAACACGAGCAAAAACTGTAAAAATGAGCTCCGCACACAGAGGTGAAATGGCTCAGCAGTGAAGGGGGTTAAGGGGCGTCTTACAGAAGTAGTGGAATCTAAAGGGGCTCTATAAATAAAGTATAATAATAAGGAGTGTCCGTGTCTGAGAATTAGGACCCCTGCTGAACAGTTCAATGATCCATGGACTGAAAGGGAACTTGTTAAGTGCCCCTTTTCAACCAAAATTCTTTGTGAGGTAGGAGAGGAAATCATAACGAATACGCAGATATTCACTAATAGTCATTCAGTTCTTCATATGTGACACGTCAGGATAGTCCAAGCTTCCCTAAGCACAAGTTACAGACTTTAAATAATAATTCTAGCAAATCACATTCTGACAGTCCCATTTCTACTTCAGATTTAATATTTTAGTCCACATCTTGTCATCTAATTACACGTCATATGGTTGTGCCAGACATATGGATTCATATTTATAACTGTAGACAAAACACAAGATGCTTTGGTTGCTATACACATCGTCCTGCGGTATAGTGGGCATTATGTCATAATACCACAAAAACCAATGGATTTATACATAATGTCAGATATATGGTTTAGGGGTTCATGCTGTAATCACGAAACTGAAAGAACATTCTGAATTATTCCATAACTGCCACAAAACCCAGGATTACTGACTATTTTCTGTGGTTTTATAATTGGTAACTGAGAGTAGTATTTAAATTTCACATGTACTGAACGTATGTTTACATTTTGCAAAATGTCTTACAGTGCGAGAAGAAAAATGTCTGTACCGACACCAAAATTGGAATCACATGCACAATTTTCACATTTCCATATTTATAACCCACTGACACTATTTAGAAAATTACATAATATATTTTACGCACAAATTTATAAAAGAACAAAGAAAGGGTTATATTTTACTACTACCATCAGGTCTGTCGCTCACCGAGTGCTGCAGTCTAGTTTTCTTTATTGAATGGCAATACTATAGGGGTTATTCAGAGAGCACCGAAATGTCACCAGCATTTTGGTGTTCTCTCGTTCCCGCACTTCGGTGAATCAAATTTCCCGGCCCTGCGGTGAATTCTGCATTTACCGCATGGTCTCCGAAGTGCAGGAAACTGACCCAAAAATCCGCCGCCAAACTGTTGCAAAATAGCCGAACATCCGCCGAAAAATTGGCAGCAACGGCTGCCAATACGATCCAAAATTTCAGATAGATCCAAAAATGCTGATAAAAATCAGACGCACCCGATGATCCACCACCAACCTGCCGCCACAAACAAGCTGGACAACCAAATGCAGCCGACGAGGCGCTAAACACAACACCGACCAGCCGCAGAATAAAGCCGACAAGTCGCTGGACTGTGTTCTCTGAATAGATTAACCATTGCTTCTCTGTCGAGGATTTCACTGCCGTCAAACAGGCACCATATTTTTCTGGCAAGTTGCCAAAATTTGGTGAACTGCCTGCTTACTGAACAGTCAAACGGACACAAAATTGCACCGTAAGCGGAAATTCACTGTTCGGTGCCATTTCAACAATTCAAGGTTCTTGAACCCAGGACATACTTGAAAATGAGAGAAATCTCAATGTATCCTTCCTGTTAAAATACTTCATAAATTAATACATTTCGAGACCAAATCTCTCTGAATAACCCATTATATATTATCTAGCCTGTACACATGCTGTTCAGTACAGGTGTGTCATTAACCAGTATATATGATCAATACCTGGATTCCTCAACAATGAACAAAATGATAAATACCTCTGGAGATCTGCATATTGTGTGAGCAAAAATATTGTGGCGGTTACAGGTAACTAGTGGGGTGTGCAGCCATGAAACATTAATTGAAGACTTTTGTTTAGAAGATTTTGTACAAAATGCACATTTTTCTTTAGAAATAACAAGCCTGTAATCATAGTCAGTTTAATCTATTCATCATGAACCAGATAAGGGACATCTAATATGTCAATGTAAGAAGTGAAAGACCTCTTTTACCCAACATAAGGGTGTGCCTGAGCACATCCTGCACAACCCCTGTGCACACCTATGCAGGTAGCTCATAATTGCTTAATTGAAGGGATATTCTTCCAGTTTTTGGTTGTACCATAGCTATAGTCTACTATCAACCGCTTCATTATTCTCAAAACTTAAAAAAGAGACTGAAAATTTTAAATAACATAGTTAACCTTTTAGTTTGATATCCTTATTTTTTTACACCTTCTTAGGCTAAGGTCAGAGGAAAGCAGTTTTAACGTGCATTTAGCCGCACGGCCGTGCTAGCAGCAAATGACGTCCAATGCCGGGGAACATACGACGAACGGCCGCACAAAAGTCCGTCCGCGCAACGCAAGTGGCAAACGAACGCATTTTTTCGAGAACGTCAAACCGCTACTACTGACGTACAGAGTGCGCTGCGGCCGCATAGCGGCGTGTTTGCATGATTGGGAGACGTCAGACGCTGCACACGTCCGGCCAACATAACGTCCAGACGCAAAAAGTGTTTTATTGATGATCCGTACAAAATCACGGACGAAAATGCGCATCGTATGACCGCTATCGCGTATTCCGTGAAAAAATACGTCCATTCGTTCGAACGCACTTTTTCATGGACAACGTGAAAAATGCATTCGTCTGACCCTAGCCTTACTCAAAGATTATTTGAACAGAATACCCTCTTCTACTCATTGCAAAATCACTTAAACACGGGTCTTGAGAGATGAGGGCAATTTCTTTTTATCTTTGGCTCCAAACATTGATAACTTTATAATAGTTTATAAAATAAGGTTTAATACATCCAGGCTGGTAAACAACAACATTTTAGCAAAGAAACTATTTTTAGGTCTACAAGGAGTATTTATTCAGCAGTCTTTAGGATACTGTAGACTCTGCTTTACTCTCCTTATCTTCCTAGTTTTCAGTAGCGTAACAGAAGTACTGCTATTATATGCAGTGAAGAGCATTAGATTAAAAGGGATATTCTAGGCATTGTGGGCAGTAAATGGAAACTGAGTGATCCCGGTGCGCTGAGCATCCTCTCACTGCTTCTCCCCTCTCCGGTGGAGCTCTTGGAGGGCTGTCGGCCTTTTAAATGGAGGGTTTAAGCTCCTCCCTCCCTGAAGCTCAAATCAGTGAGAGCTGAGCCCCGTTCAATACCTCAGCAGCTGCTGAATTGCTGCAGCGCAGCAATTCAGTTTGCTGCAGCAGTGTCACTGAACGCTTTGGATGCGAATTTTGAATCCAAAATGGCCGACGATTTTTTAATTAAAGATTCAGATTGTTTTTCATATCACTTGGTCAAAATATGATAAAGAAAAGCAGTCAGCACAATTCCGTTATGTATGCACACACCACAAATGATAGTTTTTATTGAATAAACGTTATGTTTACTTCTGAAACAAAATATAAATTGAACTGTAATATATGTCTATGTGCAGGGGTAAATAATAAATAAATATTTTGTGCTTTGGTGATCAAAAACCTCAAAATTAACATTGCTGTACGGAATTGTTACTTGCTTCATGGCGGCGGCCATCTTGCTGTACGGAATTGTTACTTGCTTCATGGCGGCGGCCATCTTTAATACGTCACACTCAGCTACTCGCAGCATCTCCTTGGGTCGCTGCAAATGCTAAGTTAGCAGTGCTGAAGGGATGAGTGGTTGAACGACATTCAATGGCAAGTTGCTAACTTAGCACTTGTAGCAGCTGAGGTATTGAACGCGCCTCTGAGTCTGACCTAAACTTCAGGCATCAGGACTAGGAAGTGGGAAGCAATTTGAAACACTCTCTGGTGCATCCAGCTCTCCCCCCACACACACAGTCATGTGACTTGATCGGTTTGCAGGAAGCTAGCAGAATTTCACATGCAGAGGAATAGAATTAAGGGCGAGTTTTAAAATTATTTTAAGGGTTAAAACTGAAGGAATGGAGGCGTGCGGAGGGTATCTGAGGGGTTAATATTTAACTCTAAAGCGTCCATTTAAGGTAGCAGAGTGAATAGACAGGACTATACAAGCTGGTGCTATACGATTCTGCTAAATGAGTCCCCAGTCTCCCTTCGTGATCACCCCACAGCACTGTGCCATCTCGCAAGAGCAAGATGACCAAGGGCTCACTATGGACTCCAGGAGGGGATACTCGCGGCAGTGCTGGAGCACTACCGCGAGTATCACCAAGGGTAGCGCATCGTTCTATGGCAAGGTGGTGAAGTAGCGCCTGCCATGGAATCTCATGCTAAAATGGGGACAGTACAGGGAAATCTGCAGGTTCAGGCTTTCCCCATTAACATCCTCATTTTAGAATGAGCTTTGTAATCGGGCTCAAAGAAAGTTAGAAATATTATTTAAGCTTTTTTAATATTTAAAGAGAATGATGCAGTTTGGTATCAGAGAGAATATATTTAGAGTTTAATTAAATAGAATGTATCCCTTTAATATTTGGGTTTGTAACTTGTAGTAAAAATGCATTTTATGGTTAATGGAACCTAATGTTAACAATACTCGGTACAGTTTGTGAGCACTCAATGTCTGGTAGAACACTAAAAACTTTAAAGTTGTAAAAAGGTGGTGGGGTGCCCGATAGGGTTAATTGGGACATTGTTTTTTTCTTCTAATGCTGAACTGGTACTTTATTGCACAAACATGTCTTTTTCATTATTTCGTAATTTATTTTCTTAATCCTATCCTTTCCCAGTGACTTGTGGTATTCTGGGTTTCCGAATTTCTACATTTCTTCTCTGTGGCTGCATTCCCATACATAAATAATTATAGAACACAGTGGTGCATTGGTCTAGAGGAGAGGAATGGAATTTTTCAGGTCATGCTCTGGAATCCGGTTCTCTGTAAGAAATGTGGCAGTTTCTAGCCAAGTGAGGGAGACATACAGATGTTTTCTCTTTACTGTGACACAGTTGACGAAACCAAAAGCGTAAAAAAAAAATATATATATATATTTTTGTTTCTAAAAATACCAGTTTGAATAATCCCAGTATGAAATGTAGTTACACTTTTCTGCATTTTTATTTTTTTGTCTAATTTTTGGCAACAACATCCAGCAGGAACACAATGTGCTCAGTGGTCTTGAATACTTAACTTGTGTTTATTGTCGGCAGTCTGGAATGTACATTTCGGTACAATCTAGGGCTATTTTGAGGCACCATAGGAAATATTGTGCTCATTAATTTTTTTGATGAGTAAGATAACTGGAATCAATGGACAATTTACAGTATATATGTCCCTGGCAAAAATAATAGATTTAATT
Organism: Leptobrachium leishanense; assembly: GCA_009667805.1. Classification (NCBI taxonomy): domain Eukaryota; kingdom Metazoa; phylum Chordata; class Amphibia; order Anura; family Megophryidae; genus Leptobrachium; species Leptobrachium leishanense. The sequence continues at coordinate 143,698,911 of CM019067.1, forward strand.
AAAAATGCCAACTATTTTCTTCTTATGTGTTGACAATAATAAACAAATTCAGTTGACATTTATATAGCGCCAAGAGTTTCCGCAGAGCTTTACAATAACCAAAGGGAACGAGATACAGATAAATGGACATACGATGGAAACAAGAGGTGTAGAAGGCCCTGCTCATAGGAGCTTACAATTGGGGTTGAGGAAGAGAAGGGGAGTTTTACTGGACGGCAGGATCATTAGTGCCAGTGGCTTGGGAATGGTGGGGCCATAGAAACAGCTTCAATCCTTTGTGAGTAGGTGAGCAGAGGGAGGAGTTGCATCAGTGATGTGGCATGCTAATCTAAAGATATGGGTTTTGAGAGATTTCTTGAAGGCCTGAAGATCAGGGGAGAGTTTGATAGGATGAGGCAAGTCATTCCACAGGACCGTAGAAGCCCTTGAGAAGTCTTGGAGGTGAGAGTTTCCAGTGCGGGTGTAGGGATGAGCCGAACACCCACGAGTTCAGTTCGCATTCAAACTCAAACTTTTCAAAAATTCGGACTCAAACTTTTCAAAAGTTCGAAGTCGAACTTGAACTTTTCAAAAGTTAGAATTCGAACTCGAACTCAATACAAGTCAATGGGACTCAAAATTCGATTTTTAGAGTGCCCTCCAAGAGGGCATATATGCTAGATATTTGCCATAAAAGGTGTATGGGGGTCTGGGTAGTGCCCTGGGGGACAGGAAACCAGGACAAAAAGTAAAAAAAACAAAAAGTTTTTAACCCTTTCGCTGCTGAGGCTTTTCCCGCCCCTGTGCTGAGGTCATTTTTTACCTGTTTTGCGCATCATGTTTAAACCTGTTTTGAAGGCTTATTTTAGTATATGACATCGACATATTATATATCGTTCTTTCCGTCAGACTCGGTAGATTCATAATATGTCATTATTATATGTATACGTTATGTCATGTTTGTATATTATAACAAAAAATGCAATAAAATATGTATTTTCAATAATTTACAGCGTGTAAAGTGTTTTTTTCCACATTTTAACATGCGAGCAATTGCGGTTATATTTTGTATGGGGTGCGCTTGTTAAAAAAATTAGAGATGGGGTCTCGTTACATTTTTTTTGGGGAAAATGACACCATTTTTAACAAACGCACCGCATACAAAAATCGTTAATGCAGCATTATTGTTCACATTATAATTGAAATGGGAACAATATTGCTGCATTAACAAAACAAAAAACAAAAAAAAAAGTGTTTATTTTTTTTTTTTTTAATTTTTTTTTTTTTTATTTTTTTTTTTTTTTATTTTTATTTTTTATTTTTTTTTTACATTTTTTTTACTTTCATGTTTGGTATCGTTGGAACGGCCATGCTCTGGCCGATCCAACGATATCAAAATTTAACCCCTAACTGCCACGGATCGGGAGATAGGGAGTTCATTGGAACTCCCTATCTCCACACTTCGTGGCAGTTAGGGGTTAATGCTAGGACTGGCGTCATCGTGCTGCGCACGATGACGCCAGTCCTCTGGGGAGTTCCCGGAAGCTTGGCCGACATCCAAGATGTCGGCCAGCTCCCGGGAAGGATCGCAAATCGGCGCTTTTCAGCGCCGATTTGCGATCCAGCTCCCCAGGGGTTAATGCCAGGCATCATTTGGAAGGGCAGGCTGTGCCCTTCCAAATGATGCCTGGGTTAAGCCCCTGTGAGCCGCCGATCGGGAGGGAGAGAGGTCCGAAGGACCTCCCCCCCCTCCCTTTCAGGCGCCTCCTCCGCACATGCGGGGGGGGCGCCTGAATTATGTGTCATCGCGGGGGCGCGATGACACATAACAATGGCGGCCACTGCTCCGGATGCCGGGCTGACATCCAGGATGTCAGCCCGCACCGGAGGGGCCAGCGATCGGCCGGTACCCGGCCGAACGCTGACCCCAATGCGAGGACGCGCTCAGCGCGTCCTCCGCATACCAGGGGCAATGCTGAGGACGCGCTGAGCGCGTCCTTAGCATTGAAGTGGTTAAAGGGACAGTGAGTTTTCCTTGAAATATGGCTTAAAAATAAAAATGAAAAATTCCTTCAAATATCGTGCCTAGGAGGTCCCCATAACCTGCCCGTGAAGTGGCGGATTTGTAGGATGTATAGAAACATTTAAAAACAATGTCCGGGGCCGGGTAGTGCCCTGGGGGACAGGAAACAAGGACAAAAAGTTTAAAAAAATACGTTTTTAACCCCTTCACTGCTGACGACGTGTGGGACACGTCCTCAGTTACTCCCGCTGTATGCTGAGGAGGACGTGTCCCACACGTCATCAGCTTTGCGGGACCCCCAGCGGAGATACTCACCTCTCTGTCCGGGGTCCCGCGGCGTTCTGACTTCAGCGTCCTCAGACGCTGAAGTCAAGCTCCTCCCGACGTAAATGACGTCATCGTGCCATGCGTGATGACGTCATTTCCAGGCGACCCCCCCGGCAATGCCAGGAGATTGCCTGGAAGGGGGGGGGATCCGATCGGGAGGTCCCACGAAAAAAGAGTCTCCTCTTTTAAGCGGTGCCTGGCTTTAACCCCTTAGGCTCTGGGTTGCACTTCGGCGGCCTACCTCCGGTGGGGGCCGCCATCTTGGATGGCGGCTCCACCCCCGGGTCCCCTCTTACTGCCTGACGTCCTCACGCATAGCGTGATGACGTCAGATAGCCGGGGAACCCATAGCTGCCCGGAATCCCCTGGTGGAGATAGAGATGCTGTGAGGCTGTGTATAGAGATGCTGTGAGGCTGTGTATAGAGATGCTGTGTATAGAGATGCTGTGAGGCTGTGTATAGAGCTGCTGTGATGCTGTGTATAGAGATGCTGTGAGGCTGGGTATAGAGATGCTGTGAGGTTGTGTATAGAGATGCTGATGGGGTTGTGTATAGAGATGTTGTGAGGTTGTGTATAGAGATGTTGTGAGGCTGTGTACAGAGATGCTGTGAGGCTGTGTACAGAGATGCTGTGAGGCTGTGTACAGAGATGCTGTGATGTTGTGTATAGAGATGCTGTGAGGTTGTGTATAGAGATGCTGTGAGGTTGTGTATAGAGATACTGTGAGGTTGTGTATAGAGATGTTGTGAGGTTGTGTATAGAGATGCTGATGGGGTTGTGTATAGAGATGTTGTGAGGTTGTGTATAGAGATGTTGTGAGGTTGTGTATAGAGATGCTGATGGGGTTGTGTATAGAGATGTTGTGAGGTTGTGTATAGAGATGTTGTGAGGTTGTGTATAGAGATGTTGTGAGGTTGTGTATAGAGATGTTGTGAGGCTGTGTACAGAGATGCTGTGAGGCTGTGTACAGAGATGCTGTGATGTTGTGATGTTGTGTATAGAGATGCTGATGGGGTTGTGTATAGAGATGCTGTGAGGATGTGTATAGAGATGCTGTGAGGTTGTGTATAGAGATGCTGTGAGGTTGTGTATAGAGATACTGTGAGGCTGTGTATAGAGATTCTGTGAGGTTGTGTATAGAGATGCTGTGAGGTTGTGTATTGTGATGCTGTGAGGCATATAGAGATGCTGTGTATAGAGATGCTGATGGGGTTGTGTATAGAGATGCTGTGAGGTTGTGTATAGAGATGCTGATGGGGTTGTGTATAGAGATGCTGTGAGGTTGTGTATAGAGGTGCTGATGGGGTTGTGTATAGAGATGCTGTGAGATTGTGTGTAGAGATGCTGATGGGGTTGTGTATAGAGATGCTGTGTATATAGATGCTGATGGGGTTGTGTATAAAGATGCTGTGAGGTTGTGTATAGAGGTGCTGATGGGGTTGTGTATAGAGATGCGGTGAGGTGTGTAGAGATGCTGATGGGGTTGTGTATAGAGATGCTGTGTATAGAGATGCTGTGAGGCTGTGTATAGAGATGCTGTGTATAGAGATGCTGTGCTTAGAGATGCTGATGGGGTTGTGTATAGAGATGCTGATGGGGTTGTGTATAGAGATGCTGTGTATAGAGATGCTGATGGGGTTGTGTATAGAGATGCTGTGAGGCTGTGTATAGAGATGCTGTGAGGCTGTGTATAGAGATGCTGATGGGGTTGTGTATAGAGATGCTGTGAGGTTGTGTATAGAAATGCTGTGATGCTGTGTATAGAGATGCTGATGGGGTTGTGTATAGAGATGCTGTGAGGTTGTGTATAGAGATGCTGATGGGGTTGTGTATAGAGATGCTGTGAGGCTGTGTATAGAGATGCTGTGAGGCTGTGTATAGAGATGCTGATGGGGCTATGTATAGAGATGCCTTGCGGCGCCGAAGTGCGGCCTAGCTCCCGTGGGGGCCGCCATCTTGGATGGCGGCTCCACCCCCGGGTCCCCCCTCACTGCCTGACGTCCTCACACATAGCATGATGACGTCAGATAGCCGGGGAACCCCTAGCTGCCCCGAATACCCTGGTGGAGATATGGGGTTCATTTGAACCCCGATATCTCCAGAACCGGGGGTCATGGAGGGTATCAATCGAAAGGCCTGAGCCAGGTGTAAAGTAAAAAAAAAAAACATGTATTTTTTTCTTGTGTGTTATTTTTATTAAGGCAGCAATATTGTTCACATTTCAATTATAATGCGAACAATGATGCTGCACTAATGATTTTTTTCTATGGGGTGCGTTTGCTAAAAATCACGTAATTCCCCCCCACAAAATGTAACAAGTCCCCATTTCTAATTTTTGTACAAGCGCACCCCATAGAAAACATAACCCCAAACGCTCATGTGCTAAAATGTGAAAACAAACCACTTTACACACTGCAGATGATTAAAAATTAAATTTTTATTGCATTTTTTGTCATAATATACAGGCAGGACATGACGTATACATATAAAAATTATATATTATGAATCTGCGGAGCCTGCCGGAAAGAACGATATCTAATGTGTCTGGGTCATTTAATAAAATGTGGCTTCAAATCGCATTTAAACATGATGTGCGAAAGCGGCAAAAATGAGCTGAGCACACAGCAGTGAAATGCAGGGTTAAGGGGTTAAACAGCCTATCAGAAGAACATTTAGTAGAGAAATGAACACTTCTCAGAAGCACAGGTGTTGTTTGATACATGTTCAGGAGACACCTCCAGACACCCTCAGTCTACAGACAATGTATCAAATTCATTAGACCAGACTAATTAAAAGCACGTGTTATTTCCAAACACTAATTAACACCTGTTGTTTATGGCGTTTTAGAGCACAGGTCATTTAGAGGTGAGAATCTTTGCGTGTAGACATTATTTTTTAATTCAATATCTAATAAACCGTTGCTTATAATATTCTGCAGTAAAGAGTCTCTTCATTTCTAAACTTTTTAGTATTGTTTAACCACTTCCATGCGGAGGACGCGCTCAGCGCGTCCTCCGCATGGCTCCCGCTGTGCGGAGGACACGCTGAGCGCGTCCTCCCTTGGGGTCAGCGTTCGGCCGGGTTCCGGCGATCGCTGGCCCCTCTGGTGCGGGCTGACATCCTCGATATCAGCCCAGCATCCAGAACCGCCGCCGATGAAATTAGGTGTCATCGCGCTGCCGCGATGACACCTAATTCAGGCGCCCCCCCCCGCATGTGCGGAGGAGGCGCCTGAAAGGGAGGGGAAGAGGTCCTTCGGACCTCTCTCCCTCCCGATCGGCGGCGTTGCAGGGGTTAACCCAGGCACCATTTGGAAGGGCACATCTTGGATGTCGGCCAAGCCTCCGGGAACTCCCCCTGAGGACTGGCGTCATCGTGCATAGCACGATGACGCCAGTCCTAGAGTTAACCCCTAACTGCCACCAACGGTGGAGATAGGGAGTTCCAATGAACTCCCTATCTCCCGATCTGTGGCAGCTAGGGGTTAAAGTTTGGTATGGTTGGATCGGCCAGAGCATGGCCGTTCCAACGATACCAAACACTACTGTGAAAAAAGTTTTTTAAAAAAAATTAAAATTAAAAATAAAAATATATTTAAAAAAAAACAAAACATTTTTTTTTCTTTTTTTTGGTTCGTTAATGCAGCAATATTGTTTCCATTTCAATTATAATGTGAACAATGATGCTGCACTAACGATTTTTGAATGCGGTGCGTTTGTTAAAAATCGTGTAATTTTCCCCAAAAAAAAATGTAACGAGACCCCATCTCTAATTTTTTTAACAAGCGCACCCCATACAAAATATAACCGCAATTGCTTGCATGTTAAAATGTGAAAAAAAACACTTTACACGTTGTAAATTATTGAAAATACATATTTTATTGCATTTTTTGTTATAATATACAGACATAACATAACGTATACATATAATAATGACATATTATGAATCTACCGAGTCTGATGGAAAGAACGATATATAATATGTCTGGGTCATATACTAAAATAAGCCTTCAAAACACGTTTAAACATGATGAGCAAAACCGGTAAAAATGACCTCAGCACAGAGGTGTGAAAAGCCTCAGCAGCGAAAGGGTTAAGCATTTTTTATACTTTTATAAAAATTATTTATTTTTTTCGAACTCGAACCGAACACGCCAAAAAGTTCGAAGTTCGCGAACTTTCGAACTGCCGATGTTCGAATCGAACTCCGAAATTATCGAACCGAACAGCTCATCCCTATGTGGGTGTAGACAGTTGACAGGCAGAGATTACCGCCGGACCGGAGTTGTCTAGATGCGTTGTGCTTGAGTAATGAAGACATGTAGAGAGGAGTTGAGTTATTGAGCGATTTGAACGTGAGCGTCAGTATTTTAAACGGTATCCTGAAACGTACAGGAAGCCAAAGGCACAAGAAAACGTGGAATGGGTTTATTTAGTGTGTGAGAAAAGGTAACAAATAGAACATATTGACTGTTCTATTGCACTGTTAATTCATGGTTTGGTACTAATAGGTCCTGCTTTGCCCAAGAACATCAAACTCAATGTCCTGACTTGGAAGACACCCCTCATTGAGGGCACATACTGACATGCTTCATTTCCAACACACAAGAATGCTCTGGTTGGACAGCAGGAGAACCGCCAGTAGCAGGGCCGTATTAACATAGGGGCTGATGGAGCAGCAGCTCCAGGCCCATGCCCCAGAACAGGCCCAGAGAAAGGATAACGGTCTGCATTGATGGGCATTTGGACCCCTATATCTCCAAACCCATAGCAGCTACAGGGTCATGTGAGGTATCACTGAAAAGGCCAGAGCTTTACCAATGATACCAAACATGACCAGGTTTTATGTAACATTAAAAATAAAATAATAAATATTTCTTTATTTTTTCTAACAGCAATATTTTTCACTTTTCAATTATAAAGTGAACAATGAGGCTGCACTAACTCACCATCTAATTTCTCATGTCACCAACAAGTGTGGAGGTGATGGCACAATCTGTTGATACGAATTGTTACATCAAAAACGTAAACTGCCGCTTTGGGGGGTTTGGACCCCTACGTCATTAATCTTTACACCTCACAAGATCACGTGAGGTGTCATTGGACAGGTCAGAGTCTGGCCTTTGCATTGATGCCAAACACGACCATGTAAAATCTAGAAAACAAAACAAAAACCTATTTATTTTTAGTTCCAAAGCGATGGCATTGTCCATTTGTCAAGTATAAAATGAGCAATACCACTGCCATTACTCACCTTTTCATTTGCTACACTGGAAGCAAGGTCAGTGGTTTACACATAGTTATATTATTCGTAAACCCAACCCTCCAAAACACAAGGGAAATATTAAATTTTTTGATTAAAATTTTATATTTTTCAGAAAAATGCAGTACCAGGTTCTCATTTCACTTTTTTTTTTAACAAGAATGTCCTATAGAATATATAACAACAAAGGTTTGGATGAGAAAATGGGGGGAAATAATTTTAAACGCTTTAAATGATTGAAATCTGAACGAATAATTACTCACACAGTATCTGCCTGGTCAGATATACCTGAATCTGCACTATTAAATAAACTAAAATATGTTTTCATTTCACTAAATTCAAAACAAAGCCCACCAAAATTTTCAGCTCCAGGCCCATAGAGATCTTAAACCGGCCCTGGCCAGTAGAATATTTTTTCCTCCTAAGAGGTTAGCTGTCACCATGCTGAAGAACTCATTGACAGGTGTGGGAGGGAGAGGTTTTTCCTGTTTGTTTAGAAAATGTACACATCTAGAGCAATTTTGCTAAGTCAAAGCATACAAAAAACATGAAGATCTTTAATTTGAGATAAAGTGGACATATCCACAACAGAACCACTCTAATATTTTTCAACAATCAAACCAGCTTGGCTGCACCAGATTTGAAATTCTTGCAGGATATACAGTAGCTATATTATAGCATGTATTGTGGATGTTCTGTTAACTGGAACATTTCTTAGTAAGTATAATTTAGTCAATATGGTTTCAGACCTGAGGAATAAGGTTTTTCTTTTAAAAAGGGATAGGGCAAGGATTTTTTTTTCCCACCCCATCATTCTTTGTCTTACCAAACCCCATTAATTTTTGATATCAGTTTATCTGCCACTAAAACCGTTTTACATTACCGCTCTTAAACATCTAATCTCCACAACTCCAAGTGCCCGGTACTGTATGTCTTTCTCATAATTCTCCCTCACCCATTTGAAGCTCCTGTAAAGCACTATATGATCTAACAGTTGTCCATAGTGGATACCTCTAGAAGTAGAGAGGATGTAACGTGAATCTTTGGGTCTTAACACAAATACTGTCACGTCTCGGCCTTGCCCCCTGGTGGTGAAGGGTCTTCATGTTTGTTTTTCCCCCTATGGTGTGTCTGGCTGTGCTGTTTAGGGCTGATCTGGGGTTCTGTTGTGATCTCCTGGTCTGGGGTCACATGGCCCAATCACACAGACCCACTCCCTATATATTCCCAGCAGCACAGAGCCTCATTGACTGTTTGTGGAGTTTGATGGTGGTTCTGTCTGGTTCGTGTTTCCTGAGTTGCTGCAAAGCATTCCTGTTCAAGTGTTTTCTGGTTCTGACCTCGGCTTTATTTTTGACTATCCCTTCTACTCCCCCCTGGTACCGTATATTTCTGATCTGTTGCCAACCTCTGCCTGATTGACGATTCTTGTATGTTTCATGTTTTATGTACCTTGTCTGTCTTAGTTTAGTATTATATTCAGAGGCCGCTTATAAGGACCTCTTTTAGTATAGTCTGTCTGTTTTGTTTACTGTCCTGCAGCCTGCTCCCTTCACGGATTGTCAAGTGTATCTTTGTGTTTCTGAGTGTCCTAAGTTGTCTGTCGGTCTTGAAGCCTTCGGAGCTTAGTGGCAATTCTGTTCTGTTTTTTGGTGCTCCTTGGTTTTGGAGAAATCCGTCTGTCCTTGTGTCCAGTCAGTTACTCACCTGCCTTAAGGGCTTCATCTCATGTTCCAAGCCACCACGATGGCCCAAGCAGGGGCTAACCGTTACAAATACATGACTAGGAGCTGCCTTAATCAATAAGTGTAATTGGATAGTCCACGTGAACTTCGAGAAAAAGGATATTGGTCTCATTAGGTAGAATCAGGGCCTCCAACAGGGCATTACACCCCATGCTGCGGTAAGAGGCCCGACCCGTCGGGCCCTTCCACTTCCTGGCTGATGGCATGGCGGCGTCCTGAGTCCTAACACAACGAGCGAGGCAGGCAGCGAATCCCCCGGTCATTTTGCTTGGGTAGGCCAAGCAGCGTGCGTGTGCCTCCAAAGCATGCTGCTTTGGCACCGCCCTCCAGACACGTGTGTGACGACGCACACGTGACGCGTCACACACAAAAGAGAAGATGTCGAGGGGAGAAGAAGCAGGAGAGAGAAGCTGGAGTAGAAGCTGGAGTAGAAGCTGGAGAAGGAGAAGAGAGGCAGAGTACCGGGACAGACGACGGCGGAGCGGTGAGTATGATAGCCTATGCTGCCAGTGCCAGCCCCAGACCAACCTCAAGGGCCCAGCCAGACCCCTGACCCAGCCAGACCCCTGGCCCTGCCAGACGCCAACCAGACGCCAGACCCCAGTCAAGACCCCAGGGCCCAATCATGCCCCAGCCAAGCCCAAAGGACATCATACAGACAGCATATTTCTGAGAGTTTTATTGCTGTACAGCTCTGTGATATGCTCATACACCACGCACATTACTGTGAGTTGTATTGCTGTGGAGCTCTGTGATACGCGCATACACACAGCAGATTACTGTGAGTTTTATTGCTGTGGAACTGTGTTATGTCCTTTTTTGTTTTGGAAGGGGGCGAAATGTTGTTAAAGGTTGAGGAAGTTTACTGGGGCGGCCCATCGTGATATTCAGTAAGGGGCCCCATCACTTCTGTTGGCTGCCCTGGGTAGAATACGAGACGTCTAACAGGTCTCATAGGTAAATTTTTGTATTGTGATTAGGGCGTAGATATCCCTTAGAGCAGATAACACTGCTATAATTTATGGAGGTTGGGTGGAGGAAGCTTTTGATTGTCTTTAAGAATTTGTGTGAAAGAAATATGTATTGAGTGTATTGCAATAAACGTTTTAAATGAGATCAATAAAGGGTTACGGTTTTAAAATAATACGCTTTACATTGTTAGTCACCTAGGTGGTCCGGAGTGGTGTGGAGCCCCTATTACTGGGCCTCTCCAATTGTGGAGAATTGTGCCACTCATGAAACAATGATCGTCCAAGTCTGCATTCCTCTGTCTAGTCAGGTACACTCAACAGGGAGACTTCAATGCCAAGATATCGTTCCTCTAAGCAGATGCCCATACATGGGTGAGTCCTTTTGCATCCGGAATCTAAATTGTCCATGAGTGTGCTCACAATCTCTTGATCAACATGTTTTTTCCTGAATCAAAGGGCTTTCTCAAGGTCAAAATTGCCAGTTTCAAACCTCCTTAAATAAATGACTTGTTCCAATACTACAAAAGGAGGCGTAATTTTCAGGCAAAGTCAATAATAAAGATTCTGACAGGGACAAACAGACAATAACCAAGATACTACATTGGGGAAAACATTTCAGCTCGTTACACAGTAGACATGTGCATTCGTTTTAGTACTAAAACGATTTAGTCCGAATTTTGGGATAATTTAGTTTTCGTATGACTCAAGAGATACGAAACTGCTCAGTACAAAAAATGAAAGCAACTAAAATAAAATGCACTACATTTTAGTTTCAGTCCTTTTTGTGATATTACATTGAGTGAAGGAGACCAGCAATGAAGAGCGCAACATCTGAAGTTCTGCACCCTCCACATGCCAATGCAGTAGGATGTTCTATACAGAGAGGGGCATTAATTAATGCAGGAAGATGTTCTATACATTATACAGAGAGGAGTATTCATGTAGGAGGATGTTATATACATTATACAGAGAAAGGTATAAATTGAGGAGGATGTTCTATACAGAGAGGGACATTAATTAATTCAGGAGGATTTTCTATACATTATACAGAGAGGGGTATTAATTAATGCAGGAGGATGTTCTAAACCTTATACAGAGGAGCCTTTTTTTTAGCCCTTTAAATACAGTGGCTGTGAGCGCTGAGATCGGCTGCTTGTTCTATTATCTCTCAGTACAATGTATCAGTCTCAGCTGTTACAGTAACTGACTGCTGCTCATCACAGTGCTCAGAGTTTCAGTAAAACAAGGAAATAATATTGTTCTAACCTCTTATGTATAAAAATATTATTTACTAGTTTTACTGAAACTCTGAGCGCTGTGATGAGCAGCAGTCAGTTACTGTAACAGCTTTGCCTGACACGGGGCAGTATTACAATGTTTGTACTAACTTACCCAGAGCTGTTGTAAACTGAAAACCTCCATAGGCTATAATGGCTCTGGGAAGTTTACAACAGCTCTGGTTAAGTTAGCACCAACTATGTAATATGGCCCACATTGTGCTGAGAGTGAGAGATACTGTAACGAGCCGCGATCTCAGCCCTCTGAGGAGCCACTACAATAGTAATTGTATCCGCTGGTTTTCGGATGAATGAAATTAATTTTCATACTAAAAGAACTGAAAACGAATTTCTTTAGCAACTAAATAAATTGCATTTTAGGACTAATCCATTAGTTCAAAACGAAATTTTGTGCTGTGCACATGTCTATTACACAGCCTTTTTCATACCTCTGCCTATGAAGCTGAAATGTGATTGTCTTTCCCAATAAAGTACTTGTTGGATTATATGGTTTTCCTGGTCCTGTCTTTTTTTTTGTGATTCCACCAAGGAGTTCCTCCAGCCTACAGAGCACCCATAGTGGGATACTGTAAGGGCAGAGGCTGTGACCCCTGTATAGTGTTATGCGTATGGAACCCAATGGCAAGCCGTCGAAGGGGACCAGGAGATGTATAAATAAGCAATTGAGTGTTTACGGAGATGAAACTAAATATAAGTCCAGAACAAAAGACTGTTACTCAAAAGGTATCCTTGGTTGGGTAGAAAGTCCAGAACGGGCTATTACGAGTAAGGGTCTTCGGGTTCAGAAGTGAGACAACATAAAGTCCAGAACGAAGAGTTGTAGAAGAGGGTAACGTGGGCTGTGGCCTTTGAGACAAGCCCGGGTTGAGGAGCTGGAGCTGGTACTATGGTCGTGGAAGCAAGCTTGGATACAGGATCTGGAACGGGTACCGTAGTCGTGGAAGCAAGCCTGGATATGGATCTAGTACCGTGGACGTGGAAGCAAGCCTGGAGATAGGATCTGGAGCTGGTACCGTGGAGGCAAGACTGGATGTAGGATCTGGAGTTCAGGATTCACTTGGAACAGGAACGAAGAGGGAACACTGGATAACTGAAGCGGTGAAACCACAGTATAACCTGGTTAATGATCTGAGAAAGACGGCAGGTTTAAATAGTGTTCAGACGATCATAAGAACGTCGTTCACCTGGGATTCGTAGGAGTTGGGATACCCGAGTACTTGATAGGAAAATCCCTGTGCAGAACAGATACAAGGTGTTACTGTAATTTACAAACAGGCATTATGTCACATACAGATAATATTTTATATTGTGCTGGTATGTTTTTGGAAGCTACATTGCTAATTATCTCATTGTGATCACTACACATGTCTATAAGCAGTATATATGTCAGTTTTTATTATTTATAAAAAAATAATAATAAGTTTATATTACTTATCACTTGTACTGGATCTGGCATAAAGGCCATTTCTGCCTGTATGCTGATAAGGAACACCATCTAGAGTTCAGAAGAATCTTTCATTCCAACGATATTTCTGTAATGGATAAATGAATACATAAATAATTAAAAATGAGGGAATTTACATTATTTTAATTTTCTCACTAAATCTCAGAACAACAATGTGCAAAATTTATACTTTACTCTATAATTGTTAACAGTAACTTTTCAACCTGTGTTTCAAATAAATGTTGAGATGAAAAAGAAATTCAATAAAAATCACTTTATTTATTATTTATTTATTTAAAGGATTTTACCAAGAAGGATACATTGAGATTTCTCTGGTTTTCAAGTATGTCCTGGGTTCAAGAACATTGAGATGTTACGGAGATACAAAATAGTAAAATGCAAGATATTAACACAAGACCAAATATACAGCTTAACAGAAAAATAAATATGTAGGAAATAAAGTCATTAGGTTACATGTTTACAGGTGCATTCCGTATTGAGGTATGGGTTAATTCAACATAATTTTTGCTTAGTTGTTCTGGTGTTCACTGGTTTAATATATTGAAGTCAAACTTTTGATTACATAAATGTTAAAAACAGAACTTTATATAATAAAGTTATAAACTTTAATGCAAGATCAATACAAAATAATCAAGCATGACATGACACAAAGTAATGGTTTGCATAGAATGCTGTAGAAAATACACCCCTCTGACTGTGTGGTCAGGTATGTCTATACGCGTTGCGCTTAAGGTTTCCTAATGCTATATATTCTTTGACCATACTAAAACTCCATTCCTCTGGACTTTAGGGGTATATGCTCTGAAGTAACAATGCGGTTTTGTTTCCCCATCATGCTTCTCGCTGTTGTCGCACTTGCTCAAAATTTATGACACTACTTGTCTGCATCAAACTCTAGAGCAACAAAAGACCTGGACTTTATGATGGCATTCAATGACCTTTCAGTGATGACCTCACATTGACGTCTTATTTAAAAATAAGAGCATCAGCACCTTGCCCTTTCATGGTGAGGCACAATCAATAGAAATTTCTGTTGATCTTGTTCCCTTGGTGCTGATCTTGGCTTGTCTGCACAGCTAACCCTGGCTTTGTGCTTTCAAGTTTATGTTTGTCTATTTTTCATGCCTATGTGTAGTTAACTGGATTGTAAATGTTTCCATCATAATAGATACTTAGTGACCTTCGCTGTCCTTAGGTCTATTTTTCATTCTCTCTGTGAAAGAGTTACGTATACTACTGTAAGCGCTAATAATATGCCTCTGTCATATCCCCTTTACTAATGCTGACCCTGTTCTGTATGAAAGTATTTACACCTATCCTATAAAAAAGCAAAATAATTGATAGAAAAAGTGCTAAGGAGTCAAGGAGTGGAAAGTGTAGACTTAGCACTATTTTGTACAGTATTTAACAATACAATAATACAGAGGGGGTACGGATGGAAGCAAAGATGAGTCATAATAATTGCATAACTGCTTTTCTTTTCCTAAATACAGGACTTTTTGCCCAGAAAAATAAACCACAAGTGGTTTTGTTAAATAATTTGTCAGCTACAGGAGAAAATCGTCTGGATGTTACCAAAATTAGAACTGTACGTTCTTTCCCCTTGGAACATTACTTTGTTATGGATTTGCGATGGGAGCGTTCAAGAATTAGAAATGTATTTATTTTATATTTTCTTTCACAGCATTTTTATCCAGGGTACTCTACAAAGAAAGAAAGATTATACAAGGCCTGCGGGGGAAATGAAAGATTGCGGTAGATTGATCTAGCAAGTCAAAACTTAACCTCTGAGGTTTGCTCTAAAATGTCAATTCTCAATTTTGCACATAAACTCCAGAAAATAACAGAAACATACCAGTGAAATAGTGTAAGGGTACACACCACAATATGCCAATAGCATTGGTGGTACACACAATAACAGTCATCCTTACAGTAGGGAATCTGAATTTTTGATTTTTAAAATAAACTGTAAACACCAGAGCTATTGATCAGCAAAGACAAAGTGTATCCTATCGAGGGCTCTATTCCATAGTTGATGCTAATGTTATGTCTCGATATGCAATCATTAGTGTTAGAGGTTTAATGTCTAGCATCGATATTCCAATACTGACGCTACAGTCGGGTGAAAATGTTTTTGCGCCTTGCACGAGCTTACTGTATTTAAGCATCTCCTATACTTAACATAGGGAGCACAATCTATATTTAGCATCTAGACAAGTGAGGTGATACAAAGTGCTGGCGCAAAACCTTTTCCACCTCCTAAAAGATGGTGCCAAATGATTCTGCAAATTCAAAATCATTTAACCCCTTAGTGGCCGGGCGGTTTTACAAAAATCCATCCAAAAGTGCCCACTGCTGTTTTTACATTTCTGCGCTGTTTGTGTTTAGGTCTAATTTTCCTCTTCCTCGTTTATGCAACCCACACATTATATACACCGTTTTTCCTGCTATTAAACGGACTCTAAAGATACCATTATTTCCGTCATATTTTATAAGTGCCTATAAAAAAATGAAATCTGAAGAAGAAAAAAGAAAAAAAAACTTTTTCAAAATTTAATCCAAAATCTACGACCGCAAAAAAACCCCTGCTAATTTCGAAATTTTGTCCTGAGATTAGAAATAACCAATTTTTACATCTTTTTAACCCCTTCATGGCTGAGCCATTTCACCTCTGTGCGCTGAGCTCATTTTGACCGTTTTATATTCATCATTTTTAGATGCCAGCTTAAGTCCTATTTAGTTAAACCCCAGACCAAACTTTTTTGCTAAATTATTTTTGTTTAAAACAAACTTGGTCATGTTTGGTATCATTGGAAAGGCCATGATCAGACCTCTCCAATGTTATAAAGCATGGCCCACTAGCTGCCATGGATCAGGAGTTACTTTGGATCCCCGTATCTCCACTTGGCAGCTAGGGGGTTAACTGGCCCACTGACATCCTCACACATATGGTGAGGATGTCAGTGGGTGGGGGGGTGACCCGGAGGCTTGGCTGGGCAGAGTGAGGCTGGGAACAAATAGCTCCCAGTCTCCCTCCGCAATCACTCCGTGGCGCTACTCAATCTCGTTGGAGCAAGATCGGGCAAGTCCCGGAAGCGCAAACCTCCATGGAGTCCTTTGGTCTCCAGGAGGCGATACTCACGGCAGTGTGGAAGTGCTATCCCGAGTATCACTGTGGGTAGCGCTGCATTCCGGGGCAAAATGCTGAGACAACGCCTGCCCCGGAATATCAAGCTAAAATGGGGAGGCTGCGGGGAACCTGCAGGTGCTGGTTTTCTGAGTCAGCGCCCCCATTTTAGCACACAGCACGGAATAGGGTCCTATGTGTTTATGCAGTTTTTACTTATTGTTAACCCTGTCACTTGTTCAACAACTTTGAGATGTGCCTTCTGCCACAACGTCTTATCTGTTCTTATGACTAACAATTACAGATTTGCTTGTTCTAGACCTTTTCTCCACATCCCACTTTTGCCTAATACTGTATCTTAAATTGCATAAAGGAAAAAAGGAGTCGTGTCATTTGAGTGCCCTTTTGGGTTTCTACGTCAATGTTTCTATGTATGTATAATTTGTATACATCAGGATTTATTAAGTCACTGTGGCCACAGTCATTCTTTGTATGCAAAATTGTCAGAGTGTATGTGCACTTTCCTAGACACATACACTAGGGGAATACGAAAAGAGTAGCGAATACAGATAGAAAAATCGGTAATGTATAAGGGAGACTGGAAACGCAAACATTTCAGATAGGGAAAAAAATACAATAGAGAAAGGTGGAAAAAACCCACAAAAAGTAAAAATCAGGAAGAATATATGAATACCTAAAAATATATAATGGCAATAATTAAGATAACAGCCATAATCAAAAGGATTAAAGACGGTTGATGCGCTCAGAAAATATGGGAGAGACATACGGAGACTGGAGCACTAAATCACTGAGCTAAATCTGTCCATATCTGAACTTTTCCACCTATCGTATCACTTTTCTTCTTCAAGCTTCTTCTGCTCTATATGTCATTACCCTATCCTTTTCATTCATCGTCCCTCATTAT
The DNA here is from genome assembly GCA_009667805.1 of Leptobrachium leishanense. NCBI lineage: Eukaryota > Metazoa > Chordata > Amphibia > Anura > Megophryidae > Leptobrachium > Leptobrachium leishanense. Next base: position 143,716,034 of record CM019067.1, read on the forward strand.
CTGTTGTCCCTTTCTGGGAAATGCTGAACTGACGTTTGGGAGTCAAATTTCAGATCTTTGCTTTACAATTAAGAACTCATGGACTGTGCCTCTCCTACAGCTACAAAAATACCCTTCCATAACTAGAGCTCTTCCTCCAGGTTTTGGTGCCTGTCTCAAATGCATCAGAAGAAACCTCTATTGTTCTCGTGTGTCCTGTAGCTTTCCCTACCACCCACGATAAGAATTTAAGCTGCTCACTGGCACTTTGACATGCTCTTCATTTCTCTCCTCAACGTTGAATAGTCTGTCAAAATTGACCTCTTCAAATCAGCATACAACACATTAAATTATAAACCACCCTAATCCTCCATCTATAAAATGTGTCAAGGTGACCCAGTGTTCCCATTGTTCACTAATCATGCTGACACTCTTCAACCTCATGGAGCACCTTCTCTAATACCTTGTTCATCTTGATGACAAATATGCAGGCATGGTCCTTTCTACCTGATATAATAGACTGCTTCTGTCTTGTTTTAAAGTATTCTTTCAGAAAATTAGGTTGCGTTGATAACAATCTTGCTCAACCAGTATGAGACAGAACACATTCAGCACTATTCTCTAGTGAACGCTAAACCTAACGTTATCATTCAGATGATAAAGTGTGAACGCTAGGATAAGTGACTTTAATGCATTGCCCCATAAAAAAATAAAACAAATAGTGCATTGGTGATTGTGCTAGCTTATTGTACTTTGCGCACCCTATACTTAAAAAGGGAGAGCGCAACCAGTAGTGTTAAAATAAGTAAGGTATTACAAAATCCCAGCGCTAATTACTGAAGGGAAGTTCAAGCCAAACTTGTAGCTACACCTAATAGGTGGTGCTAAAGGATTTCTTTCATTTTTGCAAAATCGTTTAGCAACCCCAAACCCCCCCCCCCCCCATCCATCAAAAAAAAGATTTGATACTTACCTTTCATCCTGCGGTGAGAACGGTGGCCTGATCCGCCGCTTCTTGCGCCATGAGCAGAGTGAGACTGGAAAGAAATAGGCCCCAATCTCCCTCCACAGCTCTGCTTGATCTCGCGGGAACAAGATCACGCAAGGCATGCAGCCTGGAATCCCAAACCTCTATGGATTCCTCTGGACACCAGGTGATACTCGCAGCGTCACCGAAGCGCTACCGCAAGAATCCCAGTGGTTAGCGCTGCCTTCCCAAGCAAGTTAACGCTGCATTCTAGAATCTCATGCAGGCGCAGGTTTTCCCAGTTAGCGTCCCCATTTTAGCATTAACCAGGGGATAGGACCCATTGTTATCAATATTAGTACTGGTTTGTTTAATTTGCAAAACCAACAAAGGGGTGAGATCTGTTATCTACAACTCTATGTATTTCTTTTCTGAGCAAGTCTGATTTTTAATGCTACCCCATCTAGTCTATGTGTGTTACCCAGCTGCACAAAAAAGCATAATGTGTGTAGAGATTAGCCACCCATTATCTAGAATTTTGAAATCCTGAAGAATCTGAAATCTGGAATTTTTGGAGTCTTCTGAACTTCAGTTTTACTTACTGGCCTGACACTACAGATCCTGTTGCACGCCCACTCTTCTCTGATACCTGCAGCACCATGAGCAACAAGCTGCGAGACTCTGCAGCCCCAGAGCATGACATACTGCACAGAGACATGCTGACTTTGTGCATAGGTTCCTAGAAAAGGTCTGTGCAGCATATATATATGATGCTGCTGCAGCAGCAGCAGCAGCAGGAAGTATAGCATTGCTTCCATGCCCCCTTTCAACCTCGGATTTTCAGGGATCCAGAAATCTGAAAGAAATGAAAATCCGGAGTACTTGGAGTCCCAAGCATTCTGGATAAGGAGTGCTGAATGTGTACCTAGACATGTGAAAAGAAGAAAAAAATATATATTTTTTAAAATTTATTTTATTTCTTTTTCTGAATTGATGCATTGGCAAGCCTGAGAGGTGGAGCTTGGGGAAAAAAGAGTCTGAGTGAAGAGGATTCTCACTCGGGTAATGTGTCCCTGTTTTATAAAAGAAATGTGAAATTGAGATATATGGAGATATCCAAACTCCAAGTGAAGATGATCAAAGTCTAGGTTAGCTGCCACACTGACTCACTCGTACAAAAATAATTTTACTTGCTGTACATTTAGTATTATATACACCAAAGTGATTATTGGAGCTGTAACAAATACTGCCAGATACGTCACCCAGACAATTTGGGTTTGAAGAAGGTAAAACATAATAAGATCTTACTATTTTTTTAAAGACGTTGGTATTTGATACTTTGTAGTCTAGCTACTATGTGTTTAATAATGTGTGTTTTATACATGAGTCAACTGCTTGCCTTAGATTAGTAATACAAAATCTCTAAGAGTATTTGTAACGGATGCTATTGTCGCCACTTTTAGAAGAGGCTGTAATTTCCACAAGATAAAAGCAGGAGTGGGGAGAAACACGAATGACTCACGTTGGCTTTTGTTCAATTTTTAGTACTTTCAATCCCTTTGCCCTTAGGCAATCAAATTCAGAAGTAGTGGTGTTGGCTATGCAAATTATATATTTCCACACCTGTAAAAACCTGTTTCAATGATTGCATACTGTGTTTATGACTATGTATAACCGCAACAGTAACCAAATTGAATAATTAAAATTATATATATATATATATATATATATATATATATATTCACTGTTGTTTTATGGGCCTAAGATCCCTCAATGGTTTTTTTCTTTTACCATACCATTTGGTTATTTACAACATCTAACACCCCCACCCGTGTGTCGGATAATGACTTCATGTTTAATTCTAGGATTTGGGTCAGTAAAATGTCCAGACCTTAAGAAGAAAGCTCTCGCACTCTCGAAAGCTTGTCTTTTAAATGTATCGTTAGTCCAATAAAAAAAAAAGTATCACTACGGTTATACTCGTGATTTTGGCATCTGGACGAACAATAAAATTATTCAAATTAAAACAAGAACATTAAATAAATACATCTTTTTTTAAAAATTTGTGCTTAAAAGAAACAGACACGTTTCGGCAGTGCACCTACCTTCTTCAGTAAGAAAAAAATAGCTATACCTATATGAATTTCTGACTGAAGAAGGCAGGTGCAGAAGGCAGGTGCAGTGCCGAAATGCATCTTTTAAGCACTATTTTTTTATTTATATAAAAAAATAGTTTTTGTTTTAATTTGTATAATTTTATTGGTTTGTAAATCAAAATAAATGTTATTTTTTTGGATTACAGTAACAATTGAAGACCTCTATTATTTATGATATTGCCTTCATCCAAGAAGGAGTCAGGAGCAGGATCAGCTGACCAACACTTTTATAAAGTGCCAAGGTGAACAATTAGAACCAAGAAATCAAGAGGCTGCCTAGACGATGAGTAAGATACCTATGGGGACAGAGAGGGCATTTTCTGTGAGGCAATTTATGCTATGAGAGCTTAGTCTCTCTCATTTGCTTTTCCCGTTTATATTGAGGAGGCACGGTTCCGGCCAAAGAATGGACAAGCCACTCTAACTGGCCAGAGGTGAGCATTCCCTAGAGCTGGGACACAGGGGCTCTATACTGTGCGAGTTGGCAATCTGCGCATGAGAATTGTTTGCTCTTGATTTTTTATGTTGCTGCACTATTGTGTCTTTTTATTTTGAGGTATTGAGTGGAACGAACAATTAGATCCATTCAATTCCTTCTCCAGATCCTCTTTTCCCATTTCCCAACCTACATCAATGCAATTTGAACCTAATTTTGCACCGGGGATTGGCACATTCTTAAGACGTATGAACTTTGACTATGGTCATACAGTCAGGTCCAGAAATATTGGGACCTCGACACAATTCTAACATCTTTGGCTCTATACACCACCACAATGGAGTTGGAATGAAACAAACTCAATGTGCTTTAACTGCAGACTGTCAGCTTTAATTTGCGGGTATGTACATCCAACTCAGGTGAACGGTGTAGGACTTACAGCAGTTTGCAGATGTGCCTCCCACTTGTTAAGGGACCAAAAGTAATGGGACAATTGGCTTCTCAGCTGTTCCATGGCCAGGTGTGTGATATTCCCTCATTACCCCAATTACAATGTGCAGATAAAAGGCCCAGAGTTCATTTCAAGTGTGCTATTTGCATTTGGAATCTGTTGCTGTCAACTCTCAAGATGAGATCCAAAGAGCCTTCACTATCAGTGAAGTAAGCCATCATTAGGCTGAAGAAACAAAATAAACCCATCAGAGAGATAGCAAGAACATTAGGCGTGGCCAAAACAACTGTTTGGAACATTCTCAAAAAGAAGGAACGCACCGGTGAGCTCAGCAACACCAAAAGACCCGGGAGACCACGGAAAACAACTGTGGTGGATGAATGAAGAATTCTTTCGCTGGTGAAGAAAACACCATTCACAACAGTTGGACAGATCATGAACACTCTCCAGGAGGTAGATGTATGTGTGTCATCGTCAACAATCAAGAGAAGACTTCACCAGAGTAAATACAGAGGGTTCACCACAAGATGTAAACCATTGGTGAGCCTCAAAAACAGGAAGGCCAGATTAGAGTTTGCCAAAACAACACCTAACGAAGCCTTCACAGTTCTGGAACAAGATCCTATGGACAGATGAGACCAAGATAAACTTGTACCAGAGTGATGGGAAGAGAAGAGTATGGAGAAGGAAAGGAACTGCTCATGATCCGAAGCATACCACCTCATCAGTGAAACATGGTGGTGGTAGTGTCATGGCGTGGACATGTATGGCTGCCAATGGAACTGGTTCTCTTGTATTTATTGATGATGTGACTGCTGACAAAAGCAGCGGGATGAATTCTGAAGTGTTTCGGGCAATATTATCTGCTCACATTGTTGTGGAAATTTTATTATGTGGATATTATAGTCTAGGATGTGTGTGTTTTTATAAGTTGTCATCTGTCTCCCTGTGTTGGATTTGAATGTGGTTTTAAAACCAAGCCACACCTCAGGGGGCCGGTCCGACATTCTAGTCCACACCTCTGTCCTTTTGATATGTAAATGTATTTACTGGACAAACTTGTTTTTCTGTTATACAGCCAGCCACTGGGCATTGTTCTATTTGTGTAATAAACAAATGACCAGGAGCCAGGAGCACACTTTTGGACTTGGCTCTTGGCTGAGGTGGTCAGATGAACTCCAGGTAGAAACAACGTGGTGGTGTCTGTGTCTCTTTTCTGCGCGCGTGCAGGTACGTATGGCAGGGATGGCAGAGCGCTGCTTGTAAGTGCAGCGGATCAAACTACATTAGGGAATTGATAGTAGATTAATTTCCAAAACATATGGCGAGTCAGCTAAACAAGGAACCAACAGATTTTTCCTCTGCACAGAAGAAAAAAGGAGAGAGAGTAAAGTGTAATTTTGTCTTTTGCGTTGAGGAAATGTCTGCTTGATAAAAGAACGATTTTGCTCGTTTTGTGTAAGAACGAGATAACTAATTTTCTGTTTTGTAGTTTTTGGTGGATCTGAGCTGATTGTACAGAGACTGTATGGTGAGATTGTGACGTGTCTGCTGACCAGTACAGGATATCGTTTTTGTTGTAACTTCTGTTTGTGTAACTTTTATGTTTGTAAGAGGTGATTTTGGTTTGTAGAGGCAGAATTTTGTTTTAATGTTTGTACAGGAGAAACGGCATTTAGAGGATTTTTTATACTGTTAGCCTTTAAATCAGAGGAGGTTTTTACTCTGGTTTCGGGGGTGGGGCACAGGGAATAGAGAAACTGTTTTGTTTAATTTGGTTTCTCTATTGCTGGATTTTGGAGACACCATCTTGGTCTTCCTTTGTGTGAAAAAACCATGCTGCTTGGCAGCCATCTTTCATTTCCTTTGTGTGAAAAAACCCATGCGGCCTGGCAGCCATCTTACCTTTGTGTGAAAAAAATGTGCTTTGGCAGCCATCTTGGTTAGTTTGGTGCTGCAGGTTTTTTAACAAGGAATTCAGTTTTAGATGGAGCTGATTCACTTTTAGTTTTGGTGTCTATGGAAAGCGATTAGTTTGTTTTTGCCTCAAATGTTAGTTTTTGTCCTGAAGTTATTTTTGTCTCTTTTGTAACTTTTCTATGTACGGCTTGATTTTGTTTTGAGTGTTCGGTTATGTTATAGCCCAGTGACCAGCCTGATAGGGGAATCATTGTGTGATGGTTAATGATTCTGCTTAATGTTTGTATATCTGTGGCTGTTACACTGAATTGTATCTCTCAGGGTAATTGATTGGTATAGTGAATACGGGTACTACAGTGTAGGAGGGTGGTGCTTTGTAGTTCTGTGCCAAAAGTATTGGGACAACTCATAGAGATTGATAGCAGTGTCTTTTTCGTAGTAAGCATTGTAGTGTTTGTATTCCTGTACAATGGAAAGCATTTTTAAGGAAGTAGCTAAGGTACAACACATGGCGGCCATTGTTCAAGCTATGCAGGGATCTATTGACCCTTGGTGGGAGGCCAAGAATTGTGTAACAAACCTGATAGGTAACGGAAAGTTCCGCAAACGGAAAGGAAAGTATGCTCTGATTTTTGCTGCTGGTTGGATAGCTGATAAATTTCAGGAGTCTTGTAGGCTGAAGCTGAGTTTGGAAGGAGAGATGGAAGATTTAAAAGTAGAAATGGATAAATTGAGAGCTCTTGTTGTCCAGCAGGCAGCTGAAGCCAGCACAGATTATGAATGTACTGTGAGGTCTAATACTGAGCTATGCAAGGAGAATGAATGTTTGTCTCAAAGCTCGACGCATGCACAGGAGGCTGTAAGGGAATTGTCTGGTCCCTGCAGCAGGACAGAAGCTGAACATTGTGCTGTAAGTATGGAGTAGTCTGAGGACTTTGGGTCAGATACTGAAACCGACTCAGGGATGGAGATGGACAATTTGTCTGACCCTGGAGTTGGGAATGTTGGTGCAATGGCGGAGGATACTTCAGGTGAGTCTGTGGTAAAAGTACTCATTTCAGATAGTGGTGTGGGATCTAGTCATGCTAGGATGGCTAGTGTTGGGCAGCAAGGCCGATCACCATGTGGCCAGAGAAGGTTTTGTGCAGGGAGACAAGCTATTCGTTGCTTTGCGTGCGGGGGATTTTCACATATTGCCAGGAATTGTGTGGTAACTAATGGCAACAGACAGAGAGATTCTAAGTATCCCAGAACCACGGCTAGAAGTAAAGCGGTTTATTCAGCAAGGTGGGGTAATGGTCCCAGACATGGATCTTCGCAAAGGCATAGAAGCCAGGGACAGCCAAGGTCATGGATCCAGGAAACAGATTTAAAATCCCAATATGAACGGCTGAAATGTGAAAATGTGAAGCTTAGAGAGGAAAGAGATCGCCTCTGGGAATTCAGCAGAGTTCCTAATTTTGGGTTCCAGAAAAGGGGAAATGAAGAAATGTTATTGAGGTCTTTCTAAACTATTTTACTGTTTGTATTTTTGCAGGAAAAAAAGAAAAAATTTAACTTTAAAAAACTTAATTCAAATTGACTTTTTCCTTTCGCTGGAAACCTGTTTAGGGACCTTATTATAATGTTAAATCCTGTTTCTATGGTAATATAAAGGTGGCCGGGGACTGGACTGTTTCAGACATTGATGTGTTAATTCAGTCCTATACAATTGTTTGTTCTAAGGGTTTTTTGTTTTGTTCTTGGTGTTTGCATTGAGTTTTGGTTTTAAGTTAAAAGTTACTTTTTACTGAATCTCCATGTATATAGCAAGACGTCCTGTAACTGAAGTTTTGGTAGAGAATGTACTTCAGTTGTGTTTTTTATGTTATTGTTTTGAGTTTTAGAACTTTGCTGCGTTTTGCATAGTATCGCATTACAGTTGGTTTTGCGGTAGAAAAAGAAAGGATTTGGTTTTAAAACTTTCTTTTTATATTTACTACGTCAAAGCGGATTGTGCAAGCGAGAATAACACGCTTTTATTGGTTTAGAGCTGCTTTGCGCAGCAAGTAGGTCATTTCGGTTTTAAGTTCAGACTGTTGGGTTTTTTTCAGAAGTTTTTCATTTGGTGACAGTGATTCATGTGTTGTAATGAGACATCGTACAGCTAGGAAATAGACAGCAGAAGGCTATCCCCATTTAACAAATGTATACTGAGAGAAGCCACATTGTTCTGTAGAGAAAGAGGATAGTCATTGTGCTGTGCGGTTTAGTCTGGCGACGCAGTGTACGGGCGTACAGCGTTGTGTATGCATACACTGTGAGGGGTAGAGACATAATTCAAGGGGGGTAATCTGTGGTTGTTGACTAATCGTTTGGGGCATAGTTCTGTACCAAACCTGTTGGGACAACAAGCCATAGAGTTACGTTGCCTCGGTTAGGGTCTCTAGTTGGGGGACTATAGTGGATATAGTCTGACAATCTACCATGAAAGAGGACACCAGACGGTGCTCTCCTAAATTGGTGCAGGGTTTCCCTGGACGCAGGGGTAAGACGATAAGCTGATTCGAATCGCCATGGGCAATGTGCCGTCCATGCAAGGGAAGGAAAGCGAGGCTTCCCACAGTCAGACGGCTGCGCAGCACACGAAAATCCTAGGTTTGGGGCGAAGGCCATGAAACCCCATTTAAAGAATGGCATAGATGGTCCAAGGGTACCGCTTGGGGTATCCCTCTGGAGGGGACATTTGACGCCTGGAGATGGGAGAAATTCATAACGGAGTTTAACCACTTGAATGCTAAGGACGCGCTCAGCGCGTCCTCAGCATTCCCGCTGGTATGCGGAGGACGCGCTGAGCGCGTCCTCGCATTGGGGTCAGCGTTCGGCCGGGTTCCGGCCGATCGCTGCCCCTCCGGTGCGGGCTGACATCCTGGATGTCAGCCCGGCATCCGGAGCAGTGGCCGCCATTATTATGTGTCATCGCGCCCCCGCGATGACACATAATTCAGGCGCCCCCCCCGCATGTGCGGAGGAGGCGCCTGAAAGGGAGGGGGGGGAGGTCCTTCGGACCTCTCTCCCTCCCGATCGGCGGCTCACAGGGGCTTAACCCAGGCATCATTTGGAAGGGCACAGCCTGCCCTTCCAAATGATGCCTGGCATTAACCCCTGGGGAGCTGGATCGCAAATCGGCGCTGAAAAGCGCCGATTTGCGATCCTTCCCGGGAGCTGGCCGACATCTTGGATGTCGGCCAAGCTTCCGGGAACTCCCCCAGAGGACTGGCGTCATCGTGCGCAGCACGATGACGCCAGTCCTAGCATTAACCCCTAACTGCCACGAAGTGTGGAGATAGGGAGTTCCAATGAACTCCCTATCTCCCGATCCGTGGCAGTTAGGGGTTAAATTTTGATATCGTTGGATCGGCCAGAGCATGGCCGTTCCAACGATACCAAACATGAAAGTAAAAAAAATTGTAAAAAAAAAAAAAAAAAATTAAAAAAAAAAATAAAACTTTTTTTTTTTTTTTTGTTTTGTTAATGCAGCAATATTGTTCCCATTTCAATTATAATGTGAACAATGATGCTGCATTAACGATTTTTGTATGCGGTGCGTTTGTTAAAAATGGTGTCATTTTCCCCAAAAAAAAATGTAACGAGACCCCATCTCTAATTTTTTTAACAAGCGCACCCCATACAAAATATAACCGCAATTGCTCGCATGTTAAAATGTGGAAAAAAACACTTTACACGCTGTAAATTATTGAAAATACATATTTTATTGCATTTTGTTATAATATACAAACATGACATAACGTATACATATAATAATGACATATTATGAATCTACCGAGTCTGACGGAAAGAACGATATATAATATGTCTGGGTCATATACTAAAATAAGCCTTCAAAACAGGTTTAAACATGATGCGCAAAACAGGTAAAAAATGACCTCAGCACAGGGGCGGGAAAAGCCTCAGCAGCGAAAGGGTTAAACCCAGACTCTGGACGGCAAAGACCTTAGATGTAGCTCAGATGTAGCTTCAGAAGTCTTTTAAGGTAAACTGACAGGGTATACAGAAGGCGGTTTCAATCCGGAAGAACCGCATTATGTACACCTGGCCAGAGGGGATAGGTAATCCAATGATGGAAGCGGAAGAGGCTCTTTCTGGGCTAACTCTGCTAAGGCAGGCTGGATCCACTAACACTGGATCTGTTGTAGTTTCCTCTGATGTTTCTGTTGTCACCAATGTAACTAACTCTGCTCTCTCCAGTATTTTTGTGTTTTTACATTCCAAGGTTAACACCTAACATGGACACGTCTTCATCAGGGGTCGGTGACTAGTCCCTCGGAATACAGTTGCAAGCTGAAGATCGTGTTAGATTAGTGGGCCCCAATCGATCCAGGGGTGGTATGTGGATGACTTGGTACTTTGATGTCCCACACGGGAGGTTTGTTATCGGCATACTGTATAATTTCTTAACCATCTGGTGCCCACAGGTAATAAGGCTAACAAGGAGAAAGTACAGTTTTGCAAGGAAAAGGTTATCTTTTTAGGACATTGTATCTCTCAGGGTACCCGACATTTAACCACCCAGAGAGTAAAGACATTAAGTGGCTCTAACACCCACTAAGCTGACTCTAAGCGATGCACCATTTTTGAACACAGCGTCTCTTCTTCCTGTTATGAAGAAGGAAGAGAAGGGGGGAGATAATGGTGTGAAAAACGTAAATTTTCCAACTTTTACTAACCATTCTAACCTCAACCTCTCAATTTTCCAACCTAGTAGGGAAACACTTTGAGGACCGTCATGATTGCTTTTCCTTGATGAGCTCCAAAAAAGTCCACCAGGTCCGGGAGTCTCTCCCAGACCCAAACTCAATAACCAGTGTTCATTCTAGTCAACCAGGTGATTGGATCATGCTAAAGAAACATCCGAGGACGGGACTAGAGGCGAGATATCGTGGGCCATTCCAGGTGCTGCAGACGACGCCAACCTCCCTGAAGTTTGAGGGACAAGACAACTGGATCCACGCCAGTCACTGCAAGAAGTTTCTCAACTACGTCAAAGAGTGAAGAGTATCATTTTCTTTATTTGTTTAGTTTAGGTTTTAGCGAGGGAAATGTACCTAAGACTAACAAGGGCCACAAGGAGACATTTGTAATAGTAACTCTGGCTCCTGTCGTTCGCTTGTTTAAATTCTTGTGCGGTGTTGTAGTGAGGGAGATCACCAAGAAACAATGACAGTAGAGCGTCCAAAGGGGGGGATTTACAAGGGTCAGGTCCACACTGATGGGAGCAGGGCAGAAGCGGAGCTATAGCTAGTGAGGGTTGGAATATTTTTTTAAAGCTTTGGGAAGCTTCGGGGATTTCTTGTTTTCCATTGGATCCTGGCTAAAGGTAATGGGAGTATAAATACTTATGGTGTTTCTGTCTCTATTCCTTCTATATGCCGGAGTGAGATGTTCCTGATGTCTAATCGACCGAGTTACCGAAGCCCGAACAGATGAGACGCCCAGAGGACCAACCCATGGACCGGAAACAGAGGATTTCAGACCGACCGAGTTACCGGAGCCTAAACAGATGAGACGCCCAGAGGACCAACCCATGGACCGGATACAGAGGATTTCAGACCGACCGAGTTACCGGAGCCTGAACAGATGAGACGCCCAGAGGACCAACCCATGGACTGGATACAGAGGATTTCAGACCGACCGAGTTACCAGAGCCTGAACAGATGAGACGCTCAGAAGATCAACCCATGGACCGGATACAGAGCACTAAGGTGCTTAGTGGTAACTTAGGTGATACCTAGGAACAACTCCTATGATAACCACCATTTAAAGGAATGAAAATTTCAACTATCGATTGAGAATTGAACCCTAACCAGATCAGAAAAATATATATTCAATGCTGCACTGAATCGCAGAAATCAAGATAAATCAGCCCACATAGCAGCAAAAAACATTTCAGAAATGGGGATTTGAAAATTGCACCCCAACAGATAAAAAGTCAAATAATACTTAACACAACAACATTATGAGACAACAAGCCCAACGCGTATCGACAGCCTTCATGCTGTCTTCATCAGGGGAAAAAAGACATAATTATGTCTTTTTTTTTCCCCTGATGAAGACAGTATGAAGGCTGTCGATTTCTGAAATGTTTTTTGGTGCTATGTGGGCTGATTATCTTGACTGCTGCGATTCAGTGCAGCATTGAATATATATTTTTCTGATCTGGTTAGGGTTCAATTCTCAATCGATAGCTGAAATTTTCATTCCTTTAAATGGTGGTTATCATATGAGTTGTTCCTAGGTATCACCTAAGCTACCACTAAGCACCTATGTGTTTCCATATTCAATTTGTGTTGCTTTTAAATGTTATGTTGTTGATTCTTTTGTTCTAATAAATTCTATTTACGGGGACCCAATCCCTTTAGTGACCATCCATATACTTATGTATATTGGGTGGTTATAAGTTCTTGTCTATATTCTTTACACATTATTTGCACTATTCTGGTATACGGTCATATGAGACACATAGCACTTTACAGGTTGGATGTGTGACACATGTACACCACTTTTATTGCATAGGCACTTTATATAGTTTGTGCACTATATTACATAAAATACATATTGCGCCAAAAGGAACGCTCTCAGTATTAAACTTGCTCATGTACATTTTTGTATAGTTTTAGTGTACGTATCTTTCCTTTTAGGCAGCACACCTGGGCCCCTGTTACAATCTTCGCGCAAATGCCGTAGCGCAGCACAATTTTTTTTGCGCACGCAAAAAAACTTTAGCGCACACACATTAACGCAGTATTACGATCCAAGCGCATTTTTTTCAAGCGCAAATGACCGTTGTGTGCAGGAATCGGTGGGCAATCAGAATTAAGAACCACCATTTACTAGGTTTCGGTTGTTGCGCCTGTCAAAGTCAATCTCGGTATATGTGCTGCAACAAAAATAAAAAATTAAACAATTTACTAATTTTATTGTTTGGGTATGTGTAGAATGTGTAACTGTACTGTGCTGTATATTTTTTTGTGCAGGTTCATTTCGTTTTGGCCAGAACGTTCAGATTGTAAGTTAACACCAGGTTTTCAAAGACTTTACAATACTTCATGCAAACGTCGCTCATACGACGTTGCGCGAAGATCATAATACTAACCGCTCGAACGCATTTGCGCCGACAATGGTAAGTATGGGATGCGCGCACGCACTTGCGCTCACGCTGGGTTCGCGCAGGGTCAATCGCGGTAGACGCTAACGCGCATAATTTGCGCGAACGTCGTAATACGACGTCCCTCGCAAATGGTTTTGTCCTCGTGCAAAAGCGCATTTGCACGCACGCAAATGCGCTGGACGAGAATTGTAATAGGGGCCCTGATTTTTACCAGTAACACCTAATACTTTATTAGAAATATATATAAAATATACACACACACACTCTCTGTATAATGGTACATACTTGCCTACCACACAATATCGGCTGTGGAGTCCAGTGGTAACGTCTCTACCCTTTTATTGTGGAGAAGAAAGTCTAAATACCATTCCACACATCCCTCCAATACAACTGGAGAAGCAAGTCTTCACGAATAGTGGCTGCAACCTAACCACCAAGTTGACGATCTACAATCATGGAGAGTCGACTTCATCCCACTCAGAAGACACCACCAGCAAGTGTCCTTGGGCAAGACACCTAAAGATATGGATGTGCCTACCTCACAAAAATTCTTGTGCGTCTCATAGATTGTAAATTCCCTTGGGAACAGGGTTCCCCTATATCAGGCCATATCATCCATATAGAAACATAGAATATGTCGGCAGATAAGAACCCTTCAGCACATCTAGTCTGCCCAATAATATGGATACTTTTCCAGGGTTTCTCTTTTATTTAAGACACGCAGAAGAGAAAATAGCTCAGTCAGTAAAAAAGGGGGACAAAACATTTTTTAGATACATAAACGAGAAAAGAAAAGTAAAACAAGGATTAGTTAGATTAAAAACAAAGGAAGGAAGGTATATAGAAGAGGATAAAAGTCTCGCTGACTGCCTCAATGAATATTTTTGTTCAGTCTTTGCAGAAGAAAAGGAAGGAAAGGGACCTCATAGGAGGAAACACTAACGAGACAATTACATATCAGTTTACAGAGGAGGAGGTTCTACAGCAGCTGTCTAAAGTAAAGACAAATAAGTCAATGGGGCCTGATGGGATCCACCCTAAATTATTAGAAGAGCTCAGTGATGTAATAGCAAAACCGTTAACAGATTTATTTAACCAATCCTTGCTAACGGGAGTCGTCCCAGAAGACTGGAAATTAGCAAATGTTGTGCCCATTCACAAGAAGGGTAGTAGGGAGGAATCTGGGAACTATAGGCCAGTTAGTCTTACGTCAGTAGTGGGGAAATTAATGGAAACCATGTTAAAGGAAAGGATTGTTGAACATCTTAAAACACATAGATTACAGGATCAGAAACAACATGGGTTTACCTCAGGGAGATCATGCCAAACTAATCTTATTGATTTTTTTGATTGGGTAACAAAAATAATAGACACATGTGGTGCAGTAGACATTGCTTATTTACTTATTTAGATTTCAGTAAGGCTTTTGATACTGTTCCGCATAGAAGGCTTATCAATAAATTGCAATCTTTGAGCTTGGATTCCAATATTGTTGAATGGATTAGGCAGTGGCTGAGTGACAGGCAACAGAGGGTTGTGGTAAATGGAGTTTATTCGGCGCAAGGTCTTGTTACCAGTGGGGTACCTCAGGGGTCAGTACTTGGACCCATTCTATTTAATATTTTTACTAGTGATATTGCAGAAGGTATTAATGGAAAAGTATGTCTTTTTGCTGATGACACAAAGATTTGCAACAGGGTTGACGTTCCTGGAGGGAGCCAAATGACAAATGATTTAGGTAAACTAAAAAAATGGTCGGAGCTGTGGCAATTGAGTTTTAACGTGGATAAGTGCAAGATAATGCACCTGGGACGTAAAAACCCAAGGGCTGAATATAGAATATTTGATACAGTCCTAACCTCAACATCTGAGGAAAGGGATTTAGGGGTTATTACTTCAGAGGATCTAAAGGTAAGTAGTCAATGTAATAGAGCAGCAGGAAATGCTAGCAGAATGCTTGGTTGTGTAGGGAGAGGTATTAGCAGTAGGAAAAGGGAAGTGCTCATGCCACTGTACAGAGCACTGGTGAGACCTCACTTGGAGTACTGTGTGCAGTACTGGAGACCGTATCTCCAGAAGGATATAGACATCTTAGAGAGAGTTCAGAGAAGGGCTACTAAAATGGTGTATGGCTTGAAGGAGAAAAGTTACCAGGAAAGGCTTAATGGTCTTAACATGTACAGCTTGGAAAAAAGACGAGACAGAGGAGATATGATAGAAACATTTAAATACGTAAAGGGAATCCACAAGGTAGAGGAAGGGAGTATATTTAAAAGGAAACAAAGTAGCTAAACAAGAGGACATAGCCTTAGATTAGAGGGGCAAAGGTTTAAAAGTAACATCAGAAAGCATTATTTTACTGAGAGGGTGGTGGATACATGGAACAGTCTTCCAGTTGAAGTGGTAGAGGCTAAAACAGTAATTGAATTTAAGCAGGCATGGGATAGGCATAAGGCTATCCTAAACAAAAGATAAATCCAGGTAAAGTATCCATGTAATTGGGCAGACTAGATGGGCCGAAAGGTTCTTATCTGCTGACATTTTTCTATGTTTCTATAACCTTATGCCTATCCCATGCCTGCTTAAATCCATGTGTGATATTCCAATGTATCAACTCCTTGTACACTGATCATGTAAACGCTGTGGAATTTGTGGCGCTATATAAAGTAAAAAAAATGATATAGACAAACATAATTGTTCATTCACTGATATCTAAACATAATCGTCATTTCGCACTTCATTAGGTATCATCCAACACCTGCAAGTAGATTACCCTTACTGCTAATGAAAGGACCTGCATAAATCCAGTGTCGACTTGCTAATAGATGCACTATAAATCACTTTTGAGTAGTATTAAGAATCCATAGCAAAATAAAAGGAGTAAAACAAGGTAATTTGAATAGACTGTATATTGTTATTTTACTAATGGAATAAACTTCTTGTATATAAAGCAATGACAGTAGGGGATGTTATTGTAGTTAATTAAAGGCATTTTAGTAGCAAAATATAGTTGGAATGTGCGTGACTGACAATGCCAAAGTCAGCTTGCTGCATTAAAAATAAAGAAAACTATTAAATGGAAAATACAATCACGTAAAAGCCCTTGGAGGGGAAAATAAATAAAAATTAGATGTCATATTCAATAATTTGCTCCTACATCATTTGAGCTGGTTCATTACATGCTTCACTTTGCCAGCCATCAGGTCAGGTGTCATGTGTTTGTTCCACAAGGTTTGTTACTTCTAAAATGAAAAATAAATAATTACTACATCCCATTAGTAGCTTAAATGGCACATCTAATATTTCTTTCACTGGTGTTCGTTTTCCAAGAACAGAGTACTATTTTAGTTTGTCATTGCGGTACATTGTGTTCCACATCTAAACATTTTCTTAGCAAGTCTAGATTTACTTATTTATTTCAATTTTCTGTGTTACATAAGACATTCAAGGATAATTACAGGCTAGAATTTTGACATAACTCAATTTTGTTTATTACATCAGATTAGGAGCCAAGCAGAGTGTGCTTTTATTTGTGTCTTAAAAGTATTAGCTATCCCGAGACATGAGGCATAATAAATAATGTGGTGCTGCAATGGATATGGGATGGTTTTAGATTTACTCTTCATAGCTCTTAATTCCACTCCAGAAATGTTTTTGAAAGTATTATTATATATCTCCACCGGTCTGGTTCTGGATGGCCAAATTACATTTGTTTGCATAATACATTAATGAAGGTGTTGTGACAGTGTATGGTGTAGCATTAAAATATATTAATATAGGTTAGATAAGAATAAAATTATTATGTAATATATGAACCTAAAACACAGCATTTTCTGAATAGATCTGCAATCACACATCTTACAAAAACTAGACTAATCAGTAGTTCTTTCTGTGCACCTAAAAGGCAATATATTAATATATAGTAACACTATTTTCCTCCAAATCACCCCATAGTAACTACTTTAATATGTATGTGATTTAGAATCATATCCACATTACTGGGGTATTATGTACTTGTTTTTCAAAAATCCTTCTTCCCAACAGGTAGCATGGTGTTAATTTTAAATGTTGATTTTAAGTTTTTTCAATTAATCAACCATTCAGTTGTTTTTATCTGGTGAATAAAGTGGTGCTGGTTCCTCAATGTCAACAGTTAACCCTTTTCATGAATTTAAGGGGCTATTCAATAAGCGCCGGTGTTTGCGGTGTTACAAATACCATTGAAACTCATTGGTATTGCAGTGTCAAACGCCAGCAATTCATAAAACTAAAATCCAAAGCGCAACAGGAGATGCTTTGTTGGGATGCTTCTCCTGTCACCATTTGAATTTTCGTTTGAGCCACGAGTTGATATTTGCAGCGGTGAGCAGCGCGACTGTATGTATCAGCTCCTGTAGTCACTATCTGTTCTCATTTCTAAACCTGAGATACACTGAGTGCGTAGCGACGCACAGCGTAGCAAAGCAAACATTTTGCAGGCTTGTCTTCACTCCACTCCGCCTCGCAGCCTGTCTACACTGGATTACGTTAGCTTCTCTACACCCTGGACAGGAATCCAATACTTTGCAGTTTAAACTAGAGAAAGGTTTCTTTCTCATCAAATGAAGCAAAGCACATTTCATAGAAAATAACAAGCTTATTGTAAAACAACTGTAGCGCTCACTCCCGGAGGAGCCGCTGAATTTAACCTTGGGTCAGTCTCCCCGCACTAGGGAATAAATATACACCAGCAATGTTGTGGATTTTATAAGTTATATAGTTTTACTGGTCTCAAATAAACTGGCATATATAAAGCAGCACGGTATACATATATATTTACAGGAATTCGTAATGCGAGAAACGCGCAACGGAAAAGAAAAAGGAATTTTAACCCCTTCGTTGCTGGGGTATGAGTCCCATACAGGTTGTGTCCCAAGAAGGTGTGCGTGTATGCGTGTGTTGGTACCCGGGTACTAGATTCAACTGGCCAGTGAATGATTTCAATGGGTCTTCGACTAGTCACGTTGGGGCCCTGTAGGTTTAAACAAACTGCAGCGTGCTTTATTATTGTACTGTGGCCAGGAAGGCCTCTCACCCATCCGCCAGATACTCTGCACTCTGCTCGACCCAGGACGTCTCTCCGCTCGATTTGGCTGGGACTCTGTGCCACCGGATCCGCTTGTCTTGCTTGCCCGTCTCTGCCACAAGATGCTCAGTTCACCGCCTGCACTCCCATTAGATCATCGCGGTCTCCTAACTCGGGGTCCATCTGCTGCTCTGTATCTGTGTAAAACTTATCAGCGGTGGATTACTAGGTCTCTGGCAAGTAACTGAAACCGATCTCCAGCTCCACAAGGCAGCACCTGCGCTCCAGCCTGGTCACACTCGCTCCTTGTCTCACGTGCGTCTTGCTCTCTTCACCCCTTGGCATGCACTGGCTCTCCTCCGCACGAGGTTGCGGATTTGTCCCGGTTCTCCCCACCCACTTCCTGTCTCTGCCCCAAAGCATGCTGGAAAACGTAGTCCAAAAGTGTCCAGTATTGGTTTACATTGCGCTCGTCTCCCCCTGGTGGTCAGAAATGAGTAATTAAAGCAGCAGAATTTAAACCAGCGCTACACTCTCCCCCTCCTAGAACTCTTGGGTCTCTCCAAGGAGGTGTAACAGTTACATTACATTTCAGCATTACATCAGTCGATATATATAGGCTCAGCAGCAAACATACAATGGGTTAGGTATATATCCTCAAGTTTACTTAGCAGACACTTCGGGCAACCTTCGCACTGTGGTAACAGCCTCTTCAGTGCTATGTCCTGGTGAGTCGTAGGTGAGTCTTTGAGGGGTCGGACAGAACGTTTTGGTTCTGGCTCAATCAGCTCTTCTTCAGGCAGAAGTACTACAGATACAGGTTCGGGTCTTTCATCCACAACTGGAACAGACATCTCCTCGGAGTATGATCCTTCCAGGGAAGGCATAGAACTATAATCATAGGACGCGTTTTCAGGAACTATAGGAATTTCAGAAGTTTCCCGAATTTCCAGCTGGAATTCTGGAGCCTCAGGCCTCAGGTTACTTTCCCACCGTTCGGCAACTGGGATGACCTCTTCAGACTCTGGCGAGCGCACGCAATCCAGACAAAAACTTTCTTCTTCACTATCCTTCACTTTCCTCAACAACTCGTGTCTGCTGAGACCGAGTAACGGGAGTCAAACGTGGAGCAGGCGGAGGCGGGTTCGGCAGAGAAGGTTCGTCTCCAACTGGTATCCTTACAGCTTCCTTCAGAGGTAGCAAATGATTTCGGTGCCAGTTTTTAAGAGGCCCAGCCTTTCCATCAGGTTGAATTTGGTAAACCGGCAGACCCAGCAGTTGCTTGCAGACAATGTAGACCTGAGAACTCCATCTATCCGCCAACTTATGCCTGGCAGAAGCACCCAAGTTCTTCAACAAAACCCTATCACCAGGTTGTAGATCCTGTATCCGAACTTTCAAATTGTAGTTTTGCTTATTCCTCTGTTCCCTGTTCCCAGAGGTCAAACGAGCTTGTTCAAACGCAGAGGCCAAATTCTTCCGAAGTCTATCCACATAATTCCTATGAGAGGCTACAGAAGTCTGATCAGGGACGGTCCAAGACATTGTGCTGCCTGGAGCAAAGGATGAAATGCTGCCCCCCAAAAAAAAAAACACGCAGTGTGTATGAGCGTATCACCGTGCGCCACAGCAATAAAATTCAAACACTCATACACACTGTACATTAGAATTTTATTGCTGTGGAGCTCTGTGATACAGTAATGTGCGGTGTGTGTGTGTGTGTGTATAAGTGTATAACGGAGCTAGTAAATCAGACAACCGGGCGCCAGTGAACAACAGCGCTGCATAGTGTTAGATTAAAATTTTTATACTCATAGTCGTACTGCTAATAGTAAGTTAAACTCACAGAATGACATACCCAGCAGTGTGCTTCACACATATCCAGCAGTGTGCTTCACACATATCCAGCAGTGTGCTTCACACATATCCAGCAGTGTGCTTCACATCCCCAGCAGTGTGCTTCACAGCCCCAGCAGTGTGTTTCACACACCCAGCAGTGTGCTTCACACACCCAGCACTGTGCTTCACACACCCAGCACTGTGCTTCACACACCCAGCACTGTGCTTCACATCACATACCCAGCACTGTGCTTCACATCACATACCCAGCACTGTGCTTCACATCACATACCCAGCACTGTGCTTCATTGCCATTTGATCCCCCTTTAAAAAAAGAGGAAATTTACAACCCCCATTGCCTCAGACAGCAGGCTCCAAGCAGCAGGGAATCTTGCAGAGCTCCCACAGCCTCCTCCGCTCCGCATCCCCTGGGAGAGAGATGTACACTCACCCCACTGCGCCATGTCCACAGTGCCCAGAAAGGACTTCAATGAGTTCTAATCTCCAGAGACTAAAACTCCCACGGCAAATTACATCTGAGTAGTAATTTGCCGTGGCAGTTTCACTCTCTGGAGATTAGAACTCGTTAATCTATGGAGATACAAAGGATTTTAAATCTCCGAGTTCCTGTCGGCAAGTGGGTCTTGCTGATCGGTGTGGGGCAGCGGCGCTGGAGGAACCTGGTGATGTCTGGGACAGGCAGGCACATACCTAGTGGCGTGTCTGTTTCCAGGGCACAGCGGGAGCCGGAGGAGAGACAATGACAAGCTCTTGCAGGCTGAGGATCTGCTGCCCACACCACACGTGTCTCAATCCCGCGCTGGCCCATCTAGACGCATGCGTGTCACCTTCACTCACTGCTCCCACCTTCAATTTAGATAGTGCAGCGTCGGCGCAAAAATTTGCCGCCCTAATTTTGTGCTGCTTGGCACAAGCGCTCCACCCTGCTCCATTGTCGGGCCGGCCCTGCGTCTGATCCAGAGATAACCCAAACGCCAAATCAACCGGCAGTCGAGCTTCCCTTCCGAACGTAAGACGGTACGGTGAGTATCCAGTAGCGTCACTCTCCGTACTGTTGAATGCATGTACTAGCGTGGCTATGTGACGACTCCAGCTCTGCTTCTCTCTGTCTGATAATGTCCCCAACATATTTAGCAGAGTGCGATTGAACCTTTCTGGTGGAGCATCACCTTGAGGGTGATCTGGTGTAGTTCGGGTCTTCTGAATTCCCAGTAGTTCCAGTAATTGCCCAACAAGCCGGCTCTCAAAGTCTCTACCCTGATCCAAGTGTATTCTCCTTGGCAGTCCATAGTGAACAAAAAACTTTTCCATTAAAACCTTCGCCACCGTAGGAGCACGTTGGTCTCTTGTAGAAGAAGCTTGGGCATAACGTATGAAATGATCAGTCACCACTAAAATATTTCCCTGCCCACTATCATCTGGCTCTAAGCACAAGAAATCAAAGCACACCAAATCCATGGGTCCTTGACTTTGTAGGTGGCTCATTGGAGCAGTTCGGGTTGGCAGAGTCTTCCTTTGGATACACCTCAGACCTGAGTGGCAGTAACTTTCAACTTCAGGTCTCATGCAGGGCCAATAGAATCTGTCCCGCACCAGCTTAAAAGTTCTCTCTGCTCCTAAATGTCCATGGTCATCGTGTAATGACCGCAGCACACCCTCTCTGTATTTGGTGGGAACAACTGTTGGGTCTCTCCAGCATTGTTTGAGGGGCCCCTTCGGTAGACCACCCCATCCAACATCTTCAACCGTTCCCACTCCTTGTATACCAATCTGGCCCCTTCTGGGGAATTTGTCAGAAGAATTTCCCGTTGGTTCGCGTTTAGGGCCTTCACGGTTAATGCAATCAAAGGGTCTCCAGCCTGGTCAGCTCTCAGGTCTTGTTTCGAAAAGGTAGGCAAACTTTCATCTCTCAGCTGCGTAGGATTACAATAGAACTCTGGAACAGCCGCAGCCATAACTCCTATGGCTTCTGCTTCAATCCCTCCCTTGACCCGGCGCTCTGCTCCTTGACATAAAGCTTGCACCCCATCTGGAGTTAACTGAGTCCATTCTGTAGCGTAGGGTCTTCTCGACAAAGCATCGGCATCTCGATTGTTCACTCCAGGGCGATGCTTCAAACTGAACCTAAACCCTGACAGAGCCGCCAACCACCGATGTCCCGTCGCATCCAGCTTCGCAGTAGTAAGGACGTAGGTAAGAGGATTGTTATCAGTTTTTATCACAAATTCGGCTCCATACAGATAGTCTTTCAGCTTGTCGACCACCGCCCACTTCAAAGCGAGGAACTCCAACTTGTGGGTAGGATAATTATTTTCCGAAGGCGTAAGACTCCGACTCACATAGGCTACAGACCTCAACAATCCACCATATTCTTGGTATAAGACTCCCCCTAGACCCTCTCTGCTGGCATCTACATGCAATTCGTACGGCTTATGAGGATCAGCGTAGGCCAAGACAGGAGCCCGAGTTAGACTCTCTTTCAGCTTCATGAAAGCACCTTCGCATTGACTAGTCCATTCTCCTTGGATTGATTCGAGCCTTCCTTGGCCCTGGAGCCGACGGATTTTGGTCAGAGGCCTTGTGGTCTCCTTCTGCATCTTCCTTCTGCAGGAGCTTATTCAGTGGTTGAGCTATCTTGGCAAACCCTCCTACAAATCTTCGGTAATAGGAGCAGAATCCCAAGAAAGATCTAAGTTCAGTAACATTTCGGGGTCTAGGCCAGAAAGCTACGGCTTAAACTTTCGAGGATACGTCGAAACGCCTTCTGCTGAAACAACATGTCCCAGATACGTAACGGAAGGTAAACA
Source organism: Leptobrachium leishanense (assembly GCA_009667805.1). Classification (NCBI taxonomy): domain Eukaryota; kingdom Metazoa; phylum Chordata; class Amphibia; order Anura; family Megophryidae; genus Leptobrachium; species Leptobrachium leishanense. The sequence continues at coordinate 143,738,843 of CM019067.1, forward strand.
GAATTGACACTTCTCTAGAGACAGTTTCAACCCCTCTTCATGGAGCCGCTTAAAGACCTTCTCCAACCGTTGCTCATGTTCTTCCAAAGTCTTTCCAAACACAATTATGTCATCCAGATACACTAACACTTCGATCAGGTTCATGTCTCCGACTGTCTTCTCCATTAACCGTTGGAACGTGGCTGGAGCCCCCGTAAGGCCTTGAGGCATTCTGTTGAACTCAAAGAACCCCCAGTGGGCAGATGAACGCAGTCTTCTCTTTGTCTTCAGGATGCATTGGTATCTGGTGACACCCACTTCGCAGGTCTAGTACACTAAACCATTTTGCTCCAGACAAACACTTCTATCCGAGGAGTGGCATATTGATCTGGGATGGTTCTCCGATTTAGCGTGTGATAGTCTATGCATAGGCGGACAGAACCATTCTTCTTCCGAACCATCACTATGGGAGAAGCGTACGGACTCCTGGACTCTTGAATCACCTTAGTTCTTTGTAGTTCATTCAGCTGTTCTCTTAGATCATCCAAGTCTCCCAGCGGAACTCGTCTTGACCTTTCTTGAAACGGCTTATCTTCCTGCAGTCGAATGCGATGCTCAGTACTCTTAGCTAGGCCCAAGTCGAACTCACCCTTTGAGAACAAGTCCCTCCATTTTAGGACCTGGGTCTGAAGACTTTTCTTCCATTCAGGCGAGATGGGAACATCCTTGGGATAGAACCTGTCAGCAGGAATCTCTTTATTCGCTCCCCCTCCTAAATCGGTAGGAGAGAGAGGTGTAGCGAACGCCACTTGCCCGATAGGCATTCGTGCTTTCAGGATCACAGGAGAATCAGATACATTACATACACTGACTGAGACTCTTCCTCGTGTTCGTTTCAAAGCTTTGGTGGAGATTATTTCAGGGATTACTTCGACTCCGGCTTTACTCCCATGATTAAAATCAGTTTCCAGTACCACATAGGGACCTGGTTGCGATCCATTCAACTTGACTGAAGCCCGGAAACTCGCCACTTCTCCTGATTGCAGAACCTTTTCTGTTCCTCCCAATCTCCACAGGCGCCCCCTTTTCGGCAGGTGCCTTCTGTTCTTCGACCATTCGCTGATAGACTGGACGCAACATCGGGTGTACTCCCTTCTTCCAGTACTATAGGAGTCAGGAGACGTCGCACCAGATCAGTATTCGTCCCCACTATCATAGAGCTTCTGTTGGCCCCTGAAGGTCGAGGACACACAACGGCCAATGCATCACAACCCCCAGACTGTCCGATGACTTCGGATCCGATCTCTAGTTTCACCTGTAGATATCCGTCATAGGGAAGTTTCTCAGTCCCGATACCCCAGATTTCAAGTTCCTTTAGCTCCTGTAGAGGTATGTGTTTCAAGTGCTTCTCATATAAGTCTCAGTAGATCAGTGTCACTTGAGCCCCTGAGTCCAACAGAGCTTTGGTGCAGACTCCCTCTACTTGGATTGGAACGATGGGAGAAGGACCTATCAGCTGGTCAGGAAACTTTGTCGTAGTAGCAGGATGTTTTGTTTAGACCCCGTTTGCTGTACCCTGGCCTTCTTCTTGACCAGTGTAGGTTTTGGGTGTGCATTGCTTCCCCATGACGTAGGACCGGATGCTAAGGGAGTGACTCTTTCAGTCCTGGTAGGCTCAGCAGTGGGCGAAACTCTGGGCCTTCTCGGCCTTTCAGTCCTGGCTTGATTTCTGGAGCGGTCTTTAAACATTGGGCACCCAGTTTGCTCCTTCACTTGGGCCCTCTGGCGTTTCCCGCCGATGAGGTAGATAGCAGCCCTTCCAAGGCTTTTAAAAACTCTTCTACCCTGTTTCTTTCAGGCTTTCGGCTTTTGCACTGCGCTCGGAAATGACCCATTTCCCCACAACTGAAACATCTCTTATTTGAAGACGGAGACGCACTTGCTTGTGGTGATGCAGTTGAAGGACCCTGGCCAGACGCCACAGCAACTCCAGTTGTCCGCATATCAGTAAGGAACTTTTGCATATCGGTCTGTGTCTCTGCCACCTTCAAAAGCACTCGGCACAGGTCCGTGTGTGCCTGTTGCAATTCAGCTTGAGCTTCTTGCACTTTCTTACAGTTTTGTGGATTTCACTGTATGTAGGAAGAATTTGTTCTCTTGCAGCACTCTCTGTGGACTTAGGAACAATCAGATGCTCCTGTTCGTCCACTTCGGATCCATAGGTGTCTGCGAGCGGAAGATGATTCGCTAAACACTCGTTATGCCTCACGGGTTGTGCGTAAACTCTTTCTCCTCTCCTAAGGGATTTCTCTTCGAGTAGAGCCTCTTCCTCTCTGACAGCTCGGACCAGTTCCAGGTATTTCAATTCTCGGTTACCTTCTCTGGTTCTCAGCTGTAGCATCACAGTCAGGATCTAGAGGTTGAGCGCCCCTCAGGATCTGCTGTATTTCAGATCTTATCTATTTCGGCCGGTTCGGCCCCTTTCTTAAGAAGTATCTGTGCAGAATCTTATCTAGGCGCCTCATATATTCAGTCATCTTCTCACCTTTCCGCTGGTAAGTATGTTCATATTGGTACACGAGCTCCGCAGCCTTTTCCGTTCACCCAAAAACTTCCTGTAGTACATTTAGGTAATCTAAAGCAGTGCAGTCTTGTTTACTAAATTTTAGGTTTCTTACAGCCTCTGACGCAGGTCCCTTTAAGCTCTCAGTAATTCTTTGCTTCGGGGACGTCCCACTCATCCAGAGCCTGCATCGCCTGTTCTACCCATTCTTCAAAGGTTTCTTCTCCCGCCGGAGTTGGCACGTTTCCTGTAAAATTTCTCAACTGTTGATAACCAAAGTTAGTGTGCGGAGGGCTTGTTTTTTGACATTTAGCCAGCAAATCTCCAATAGCCACTATAAATTTAGGCCCGATCATGGCCAGCGGACTGGGCGCGGGAACACTCGCGGGATCGCCACGTGGCACACTTGGGTGAATCAGTTGAACTTCCACCTCATCGGTCAGCTTCACGCTCGCGCCCTGAAAACACACTCCATTCAAAAAGAACATACGTGTGAGAGGTATCTGGGTTCGCTCTAATGTCCAGGATTAACCCCGATGATCTGGTGTCAGCTTGGCCACGGCCCGGCGAATCTGATCTTCGGCCCAAGTGTCTGCAGGAATATCCATAATTCTATCTGGCTACTTTGCTCCTCACACCATTTGGCAGCAGTGTCTGGATCCATATGTAACCCTTTAAATGCGGTTTTTCCAGAGACTGGATCCCGGAAACGAGCCCCCACGTGTAGCGCTCACTCCCGGAGGAGCCACTGAATTTAACTTCGGGTCAGTCTCCCCGCACTAGGGAATAAATATACACCAGCACTGTTGTGGATTTTATAAGTTATATAGTTTTACTGGTCTCAAATAAACTGGCATATATAAAGCAGCACGGTATACATATATATTTACAGGAATTCGTAATGCGAAGCGGAAAAGAAAAAGGAATTTTAACCCCTTTGTTGCTGGAGTATGAGTCCCGTACAGGTTGTGCCCCAAGAAGGTGTGCGTGTATGCATGTGTTGGTACCCGGGTACTAGATTCAACTGGCCAGTGAATGATTTCAATGTGTCTTCGATTAGTCACGTTGGGGCCCTGTAGGTTTTTATCAAACTGCAGCGTGCTTTATTATTGTACTGTGGCCGGGAAGGCCTCTCACCCATCTGCCAAATACTCTGCACTCTGCTCGACCCAGGACATCTCTCCGCTCGATTTGGCTGGGACTCTGTGCCACCGGATCCGCTTGTCTTGCTTGTCCGTCTCTGCCACAAGATGCTCAGTTCACCGCCTGCACTCCCATTAGATCATCGCGGTCTCCTAACTCGGCGTCCATCTGCAGCTCTGTATCTGTGTAAAACTTATCAGCGGTGGATTACTACGTCTCTGGCAAGTAACTGAAACCGATCTCCAGCTCCGCAAGGCAGCACCTGTGCTCCAGCCTGGTCACAATCGCTCCTTGTCTCACGTGCGTCTTGCTCTCTTCACCCCTTGGCGCGCACTGGCTCTCCTCCGCACGAGGTTGCAGATGTGTCCCGGTTCTCCCCACCCACTTCCTGTCTCTGCCCCAAAGCATGCTGGAAAACGTAGTCCAAAAGTGTCCAGTATTTGTTTACATTGCGCTAGTCTCCCCCTGGTGGCCAGAAACGAGTAATTACAGAAGCAGAATTTAAACCAGCGCTACACAACTTTTAAATTACAATTTAAATTAAAAATGCTGTAAACAAAGAATGCTTTCAGAAATATAAATAATGATTGTTTATATTTGGCAATTTTCAACATGCAAAGTGAGCGAACAAAAGAAAAATTTAAATCAAATCAATATTTGGTGTTACTACCTTTTGCCGTCAAACCAGCATCAAATCTCATAGGTACACTTGCACAAAGTCAGGGATTTTGAAGGATTATAGTCAGGTGTATGATCAACCAATTATACCAAACAGGTGCTAATGATCATCAATGTCACACGTAGGTTGAAACCCAGTCATGAACGGAAACAAACAGCTGTGCAGGAGGCTTAAAACTGGGTGAGGAACAGCCAAACTCTGATACCAAGGTGAGGTTGTGAAAGACAGTTTCATGTCATGGCAAGATTGAGCACAACAACAAGACACAAGGTAGTTATACTGCATCAACAAGGTCTCTCCCAGACAAAGATTTCACAGCAGACTGGGGTTTCAAGATGTGCTGTTCAAGCTCTTTTGAAGAAGCACAAAATAAACGGGCAACGTTGAGGATCGTAGACGCAGTGGTCAGCCAAGGAAACTTAGTGCAGCAGATGAAAGACACATCAAGCCTATTGCCCTTCGAAATCGGATGTCCAGCAGTGCCATCAGCTCAGAACTAGCAGAAACCAGTGGGACCCAGGTACACCCATCTACTGTCACGCCAGAAGTGGTCTTCAAGGAAGAGTTGCAGCCAAAAAGCCAAACCTCCGACGTGGAAACAAGGCCAAGCGACTATAGTATGCACGAAAACATAGGAACTGGGGTGTAGAACAATGGCAGCAGGTGCTCTGGACTGAGGAGTCAAAATTTGAAATATTTGGCTGTAGCAGAAGGCTGTTTGTTTGTTGAAGGGCTGGAGAGCGGTACAATAATGAGTGTCTGCAGGCAACAGTGAAGCATGGTGGAGGTTCCTTGAACGTTTGGGGCTGCATTTCTGCAAATGGAGTAGGAGATTTGGTCAGGAATAATGGTGTTCTCAATGCTGAGAAATACAGGCAGATACTTATCCATGAGAAATGGGGGGGGGGGTTCCTAGTGGCGCAAGGGATGGTTTATAACAGTGGATTTACATATACAGATGTGCTACTGATAAGGCCTAGGTCTGCAATAAATACAATAATATTCAGCATGTGAAAAATGCTATTCGATGGACCAGCAGATCCCAAAAGTGCAAAATCATAAATACGTTCAGAATGACAGGAATAATGAATTTCTGTACCATACAAGAACAATTATTTCTAAGTGCATGTGCTCATATATACTTCCTGTTTTGTAACGTGCCAACAAAAAAAAATGTGTCAAAAGTGAAGTGCACAAAATAGTCTGAGAATGTCCTCTTTTACATGTTAGTTATTGAATAATTCCTAAAAACCACAAAAACTGCACGTGCAAAAGTGCAAATATATAAATATAATTAAAACCATGTAAGTGTCCACAAGTCACTGTACAGCATAAAAATTACGCTGCAGAAGGTGATGTCCTGCCGTCACGGCTCTTCACCTGAATTGACGAATCCCGGTATAAATGCAAGGGGAGAGAGAAAAGAAAAAAGCAATAGTGCAGACTGTTGCATACAGTTTCAGGTGAGTATATAGTGTAGCGCTCACTCCCGGAGGAGCCGCTGAATTTGAACCTCGGGTCAGTCTCCCCGCACTAGGGAATAAATATACTCCAGCACCGTCGTGGATTTTATAAATGATATAGTTTACTGAATAAACTGGCATATAATGAGTAACACGGTATATGTATATATATTTACAGTACTTCGTAATGCGGGAACGCACAGCGGAAAAAAAATACAATGCTTCGTAATGCGAGAAACGCGCAGCGGAAAAGGAAAAATATATTTATAACACCTTTTGTGGTTGGAGAATGAGTCCCGTATAGGTTATGTCCCAAGGAATGTATGTGTATGTGTGTATTGGTACCCGGGTACAATATTCAACTGGCCAGTGAATTATTTATGAGGTATCTTCGACTAGTCACGTTGGGGCCCTGTGGGTTTTGAAACAAACTGCAGCGTGCTTTAGATTTTCACAACGGCCTGGAAGGCCTCTCACCCATCCGCCAGATACTCTGTGCTCCGCTCGACCCAGGACGTCTCTCCGCTCGATTTTGACTGGGGTTCTCTGTGTCACCGGATCCGCTGTCTTGCTTGTCTGCATCTGCCACAAGATGTCCAGCTCACCGCCTGCACTCCCTGTTAGATCGATCTGCGGTTCTCCTAACTCGGGGTCCTCCAGCTCACTCTGTATCAGCGTGGGTTACTGCGGTGGATCACTGGGTCTTCGTATAATAAGGCGGAAAAACTCGGTCTCCAGCTCTGTCAGGCCGCACCTGCGCTCCGGCCTGGTCGCTATCACGTTCAGCTACACTGCGTTTTGCTCCTCTCACTCCTAGGCGCGCTCTGCCAGCTCTGTCCACGAGGCTCAGGATGTCAGCGTCTCTCTCCCACCCACTTCCTGTTCCCGCCCGCAAAGCATGCTGGAAAATGTAGTCCCAATGTTCAGTGTCATACATCGCGCTGGTCTCCCTCCGGTGGCCAAAAACAAGTACTACAATGAAAGGGGATTTAAAACCAGCGCTACACTCTCCCCCTCCAAGAACTCTTGGGTCTCTCCAAGGAGGTACAACAGTTGCATTACATTTTCCACATATATTAGGCAACATATACAGGCTCAGCAGCAAGCATACAATGGGTTAGATACACTTCCTCAAGTTGACTCATGCTTTGGACTACCTCAGCTAACATAGTAGACACTTCGGGCAACCTTCGCACTGTGGGGACAGCCTCTTCAGTGCTATGTCTAGGTGAGTCGCTGGGGCGGTCGAATAGAGCGTTTTCGTTCAATCAGTTCCTCTTCAGGTGGAAGTACTATAGGCGCGGGCTCAGTTCTTCTTTCTACCACTGGAGCAGACATCTCTTCGGAGTATGATTCTTCCAGTGAAGGCATAGAACTGTAGTCATAAGATTCGGCTTCAGGAACTACAGGGATTTCAATAGTCTCGGGGACTTCTAACTGAAATTCAGGAGCCTCAGGCCTCAAATTACTTTCCCACCGTTCAGGAACCGAGATAACCTCTTCAGGCTCCGGTGAGCGCATCCAGTCCAGACAAAAACTTTCTTCCTCACTGTCCCTTTCGCTCTCTTCGATAGCCCGGGTCTGCTGAGACCGAGTAACGGGAGGCGAACGTGGAGCAGGCGGATTCGGCAGAGAAAGTTCGTCCCCAACTGGTATCCTCACAGCCTCTCTCAAAGGAAATAAATGATTCCGGTGCCAGTTCTTAAGAGGCCCAGCCTTTCCATCAGGCCGGATTTGATACACCGGCAGACCCGGCAGTTGCTTGCAGACAATGTAGACCTGAGAACTCCATCTATCCGCTAACTTGTGTCTTGCCGCAGCACCCAAGTTTTTCAACAAAACCCTATCACCGGGTTGTAGATCCTGTATCCGAACTTTCAAGTAATAGTTCCATTTATTCCTTTGTTCCCTGTTTCCTGAGGTCAAACGGGCCTGTTCAAACGCAGAGGCCAGATTCTTTTGAAGTCTATCCACGTAATTTCTATGGGAAGCTACCGACGTCTGGTCCAGAGATAGCCCAAACGCCAAAATCAACTGGCAGTCGAGCTTCTCTTCCGAACATAAGACGGTACGGTGAGTATCCAGTAGCGTCACTCTCCGTACTGTTATATGCATGCACTAGCGTAGCTATGTGACGACTCCAGCTCTGCTTCACTGTGTTTGACAGCGTCCCCATCATATTTAGCAGCGTGCGATTGAACCTTTCGGGTTGAGCATCACCTTGAGGGTGATATGGTGTAGTTCGGGTCTTATGGATTCCCAGCAGTTCCAGTAATTGCCCAACAAGCCGGCTTTCAATGTCTCTACCCTGATCAGAGTGTATTCTCCTTGGTAGGCCGTAGTGAACAAAGAACTTTTCCATCAGAACCTTCGCCACTGTCGGAGCGCGTTGGTCTTTTGTAGAAAAGGCTTGGGCGTAACGTGTGAAGTGATCAGTCACTATTAGACTATTTCCCTGCCCACTAGCATCCGGCTCTAAGCACAGGAAGTCAATGCACACCAAATCCATGGGTCCTTGATTTTGCAGATGGCTCATTGGAGCGGTTCGGGTCGGTAGGGTCTTCCTTTGAATGCACCTCAGACATGAATGGCAGTAACTTTCCACTTCAGCTCTCATGCAAGGCCAATAGAATCTGTCTCGCACCAGCTTAAAAGTCCTTTCTGCGCCCAAATGTCCATGCTCATCATGTAGCGATCACAGTACACTCTCCCTATGTTTAGTGGGAAGGAACAACTGTTGGGTCTCTTCAGCATTGGTAGAGGGGCCCCTTCGGTAGACCACCCCATCCAACATCTTCAACCGTTCCCACTCTTTGTAGACCAATCTGGCTCCATCTGGGGAATTGGTCAGCAGAATTTCCCGCTGGTTCGCAGTTAAGGCCTTTATGGTTAACGCAATTAAAGGGTCTCTAGCCTGGTCAGCTTTCAGATCCTGTTTTGAAAAGGTAGGCAGACTTTCATCCCTCAACTGCATAGGGTTGCAGTAGAACTCCGGAACAGCCACAGCCATGACTCCTATGGCCTCCGCTTCAATCCCTCCCTTGACCCGGCGCTCTGCTCCTTGACACAAAGCTTGTACCCCGTCTGAAGTTAACTGAGTCCATTCTGTAGTGTAGGGTCTTCTCGACAAAGCATCAGCATCTCAATTATTCACCCCAGGGCGATATTTCAGGCTGAACCGAAACCCTGACAGAGCGGCCAACCACCGATGTCCCGTTGCGTCCAGTTTTGCAGTAGTAAGGACGTAGGTAAGAGGATTGTTATCCGTCTTTATCACAAACTTGGCCCCATACAGATAGTCCTTTAGCTTGTCTACCACTGCCCACTTTAAGGCTAGGAACTCCAACTTGTGGGTAGGATAGTTCTTTTCTGAAGGCGTAAGGCTCCGGCTCACATACGCTACAGGCCTCAGCAATCCACCATACTCTTGATACAGGACTCCTCCTATACCTTCTCTGCTGGCATCCACATGTAACTCGTACGGCTTGTGAGGATCCGCATAGGCCAAGACAGGAGCTCGAGTTAAGCTCTCTTTCAGCTTCGTAAAAAGCACCCTCACATTGACTAGTCCATTCTCCCTGGATAGACTCTCGAGCTTTCCTTGGCCCTGGAGCTGACGGATTTCGGTCAGAGACCTTGCAGCCTTCTTCGGTGCTTTCCTTCTGTAGGAGCTTGTTCAGTGGTTGAGCTATTTTTGCGAATCCTCCTACAAATCTTCGATAATAAGAGCAGAACCCCAAGAAAGATCTAAGTTCAGTAACGCTTCGGGGTCTAGGCCAAGAAGCTATGGCCTCCAACTTCCGAGGATCTGTCAAAACGCCTTCTGCTGAGACCACATCTCCCAGATACGTAACAAATGGTAAACAGTTTCAGTGGAGCTTCATGGAGCCTCTTCAAGACCTTCTCCAAACGTTGTTCATGTTCTTCCAGAGTCTTCCCGAACACAATTATGTCATCCAGGTACACTAATACTTCGATCAGATTCATGTCCCCGACTGTCTTCTCCATTAACCGTTGCAACGTGGCTGGAGCCCCCGTAAGGCCTTGAGGCATTCTGTTGAATTCAAAGAACCCCAATGGGCAGATCAACGCAGTCTTCTCTTTGTCTTCAGGATGCATTGGTATCTGGTGATACCCGCTTCGCAGGTCTAGTACACTAAACCATTTTGCTCCCGACAAACACTGTAAGGCATCTTCTATCCGAGGAGTAGCATATTGATCTGGGATGGTTCTCCGATTCAGCATGCGATAGTCTATGCATAGGCGGACAGAACCATTCTTCTTCCGGACCATTACTATTGGAGATGCATATGGGCTCCTGGACTCTTGGATCACCTTGGTTCTTTGCAGTTCATTCAGCTGTTCTCGTAGATCATCCAAGTCTCCCAGCGGAACTCGTCTTGACCTTTCACGAAACGGCTTGTCCTCTTGTAATCGAATGCGGTGCTCAGTACTTTTAGCTAGGCCTACGTCAAACTCATCTTTCGAGAACAAGTCTCTCCACTTTAGAACTGGAGACTGAAGACGTTTCTTCCATTCAGGTGAAATGGGAGCGTCCTTGGGGTAGAACCTTTCATCTGGAATCTCTTTATCCACTCCCCCTCCTAAATCGGTAGGAGAGAGGGGCGTAGCGGACGCTACTTGCCCGATAGGCATTCGTGCTTTAAGGACTACTGGAGAATCAGACACATTGCACACGCTGACTGAGACTCTTCCTCATGTTCTTTTCAAAGCTTTAGCGGAGATTATTTCAGGGATTACTTCTACTCCGGCTTCACTCCCATGATTAAAATCGGTTTCCAGTACCACATAGGGCCCTGGTTGCGATCCGTTCAACTTGACTGAAGCCCGGAAGCTCGCTACTTCTCCCGATTGCAGAACCTTTTCTGTTCCTTCTAATCTCCATAGGCGCCCCACTTCGGCAGGTGCCTTCTGTTCTTCGACCATTCTCTGATAGACTGGACGTAACATTGGGTGTACTCCTTCAGTAGAACCTTCTTCCAATACGATAGGTGTCAGGAGATGTCGCACCAAATCAGTATTCGTCCCCACTATCATGGAACTCTTGTTTGCCCCTGAAGGCCGAGGACACACAATGGCCAATGCATCACAACCTCCGGACTGTCCGATGATTTCGGATCCGATCTCCAACTTCACCTGTAGATACCCGTCATAAGGGAGTTTCTCAGTTCCGATACCCCAGATTTCCAGATCCTTCAATTTCTGTAGAGGGATGTGCTTCAAGTGTTTCTCATAGAAGTCTCGGTAGATCAATGTCACTTGAGCCCCTGAATCCAACAGGGCTTTAGTGTAGACTCCCTCCACTTGGATTGGCACAATAGGGGAAGGACCTATCAGCTGGTCAGGAAACTTGGTGGTGGCACCAGGACACTTAGACCCAGTTTGTTGTACCCTGGCCTTCTTCTTGGCCCATGTAGGCTTTGGGTGTGCATTGCTTCCCCATGACGTAGGTCCGGACGCTAAGGGAGTGGCTCTTTCAGTCCTGGCAGGCTCGGCAGTTGGCCAGACTTTGGGCCCTCTCGCCCTCTTAGTCATGGCTTGATTTTGGAGCACCTAGGTTGCTCCTTCACTTGTGCCCTCTGGCGTTTCTCGCCGGTGAGGTAGATAACAGTCATTCCAAAGCTTTCAAGAACTCCTCAACTCTATTTCCTTCAGGCTTTTGGCTTTTGCATTGTGCGTGGAAGTGGCCCATTTCTCCACAACTGAAACATCTCTTCTTTGAAAGCGGAGACGCAGTCGCCTGCTGTGATTCGGTTGAAGGACCCTGGCTAGACGCCACAGCAACTCCGGTTGTCTGCATGCCTGTAAGGAACTTCTGCATCTCTGTCTGCATCTCTGTCACCTTCAACAATACTCGGCACAGTTCCGCGTGCGCCTGTTGCAATTCAGCTTGAGCTTCTTGTACCTTCTTAACAGTTTTGTGCAACTCACCATGTGCAGAGAGGTTTAATTCTTTGACAGCCTTCTCTGTGGATTTAAAAGCGATCAGATGCTCTTGTTCGTCCACGTCGGATCCATAGGCATCCAACGAGTCACTTTCAGGCTGCAAACATTCGTTATGCCTCACAGGTTGCGCGTAAGCTCTTTCTCCTCTCCTGAAGGATTTTTCTTCCAGTAAAGCCTCCTCCTCTCTGACAGCTCGGATCAGTTCCAGGTACTTCAGTTCTTGATTACCTTCCCTGCTTCTCAGCTGCAGCATCACTGGATCTAGAGGTTGAGCGCCCCTCAGGATCTGTTTTATTCGGATCTTATCTACTTCAGCCGGTTCGGCCCCTTTCTTGAGGAGTATCTGGTGCAGAATCTTATCTAGGCGCCTCATATATTCGGTCATTCTCTCACCTTTCCGCTGGTAGGTGTGTTCATACTGATATACGAACTCTGCAGCCTTTTCCGTTCGCCCAAAAACTTCCTCCAGAACATTTAAATAATCTAAAGCAGTGCAGTCTTTCTTACTCAATTTTAGGTTTCTTACAGCCTCTGACGCAGGTCCCTTTAAGCTCTCAGTGATCCTTTGCTTTTTCTGTGCTTCAGGGACGTCCCACTCATCCAGAGCCTGCATCGCCTGTTCCACCCATTCTTCAAAGGTTTCTTCTCCCGCCGGAGTTGGTACGTTTCCTGTAAAATTTCTCAACCGTCGATAACCAAAGTTAGTGTGCGGAGGGCTTGTTCTCTGACATTTAGCCAGCAAATCTCCAATAGCCACTATAAATTCAGGCCCGATCATGGCCAACGGACTGGGCGCGGGAACACTCGCGGATTCACCACGTGGCGCACTTGGCTCAATCAGTTGGACTTCCACCTCATCGGTCAGCTTCACGTTTGCGCCCTGAAAATACACTGGAACACCCTTTCTCCATTCAAAAAGAACATACGTGTGAGAGGTATCTGGGTTCTCTTTAATGTCCAGGATTTACCCCCGATGATCTGGTGTCAGCGCGGCCACGGCCTGGCGAATCTGATCTTCGGCCCAAGTGTCTGCAGGAATATCCATGACTATACACAATTCTAACTGACTACTGTGCTCCTCACACCACTTGGCAGCAGTGTCTGGATCCATATTTAACCTTTTAAATGCGATTTTTCCAGAGACTGGATCCCGGACGAGCCCCCACGTATAGCGCTTACTCCCGGAGGAGCCGCTGAATTTGAACCTCGGGTCAGTCTCCCCGCACTAGGGAATAAATATACTCCAGCACCATCGTGGATTTTATAAATGATATAGTTTACTGAATAAACTGGCATATAATGAGTAACACGGTATATGTATATATATTTACAGTACTTTGTAATGCGGGAACACGCAGCGTAAAAAAAATACAATGCTTCGTAATGCGAGAAACGCGCAGCGGAAAAGAAATACAATGCTTCGTAATGCGAGAAACGCACAGCGGAAAAGGAAAAAAAAATATATACCCCTTTTGTGGTCGGAGAGTGAGTCCCGTACAGGTTATGTCCCAAGGAATGTATGTGTGTATTGGTACCCGGGTACAATATTTAACTGGCCAGTGAATTATTTAGGAGGTATCTTCGACTAGTCACGTTGGGGCCCTGTGGGTTTTGAAACAAACTGCAGCATGCTTTAGATTTTCACAACGGCCTGGAAGGCCTCTCACCCATCCGCCAGATACTCTGTGCTCCGCTCGACCCAGGACGTCTCTCTGCTCGATTTTGACTGGGGTTCTCTGTGTCACCGGATCCGCTGTCTTGCTTGTCTGTATCTGCCACAAGATGTCCAGCTCACCGCCTGCACTCCCTGTTAGATCGATCTGCGGTTCTCCTAACTCGGGGTCCTCCAGCTCACTCTGCATCAGCGTGGGTTACTGCAGTGGATCACTGGGTCTTCGTATAATAAGGCGGAAAAACCCGGTCTCCAGCTCTGTCAGGCCGCACCTGCGCTCCGGCCTGGTCGCTATCACATTCAGCTACACTGCGTCTTGCTCCTCTTACTCCTAGGCACGCTCTGCCAGCTCTGTCCACGAGGCTCAGGATGTCAGCGTCTCTCTCCCACCCACTTCCTGTTCCCGCCTGCAAAGCATGCTGGAAAATGTAGTCCCAATGTTCAGTGTCTTACATCGCGCTTGTCTCCATCCGGTGGCCAAAAACAAGTACTACAACGACAGGGGATTTAAAACCAGCGCTACAATAGTAAAAAACTCACTCACGGATTATTGAGCCTAGTAAATCCCAGCTCTGGGTTGAAGCGCTTTACACCAAATACAGGGTGGCGTTCCCCTTCTTTGGGTCCTCCAATTGGCCTCAAATAAAAGACACACAGAGAGAACGCTCCTATAGCATAACACAGTATATATAGCATGATAAATTTGTGTTCTCAGTTTAACTCTCCGATGTTGGAGCCTCGGTTAGATCAGGCTCGGTTTATGGGCAAGTGGTACTCCTTAGGCAGGTGGGTACCCAACCCCTCTTTCTGGAAACGTCTCTCAGCTCCTGTCTCCAGAGCTGCGTTGATACCAGAATGGAGAGAGATAAGGGAAGGGGGGGGGGAGACCCCTGTTGCTGTGCTGTCCTCAGACCTCCAGCTCCAGTAGCGGTCTGGGGAGATGGTGATTGATAATTCAATCTCAATATATTGTACAGAGAAAAAGGAGGGTAAAGGAAGATGAAATTTATTCGTTGTTTAAAAACATAGGGGGGGTTTACTGAACGCATTTCAGCACTTAGCCTGTGCCTTCTTCAAGCAGTTTCTCCATCATGCAATACCATCAGGGAGGCGTATAATTGGCCCCAAATTTATTCTGCAGCAGGACAACGACTCAAAACATACAGCCAAAGTCATTAAGAACTATCTTTAGCTTAACCCCTTCCCGACCGCTGACGTACCCTGTACGTCCTGTGTTCGGGTCTCCCTTAGACCCGATGACGTACAGGGTACGTCAGCGGCGCCAAATCCCCCTCCCGCCCGATACTCACCTCCCTCGTCGGATCCCACGCCGATCTGACAGGGAGGAAGCCTGCCCATGTGATTTACATGGGCAGGCGAGGCTGATGACGTCGCCACGCTGCGTGGTGACGTCATCAGAAGGTGCCCCCATGTGTTTCAATGGAGGGGGGGGCTCCTTCGGAGCCCTCTATCTCCCCAACCATTGAAGCTAGGGAGATGCCGTTTGCACCGCTGGAGAGGGGAGAGCCTCCCCTTTCCAGCGGTGTATGGCATTAACCATTTCGCCGCCGGATCACGTTGCAGCGCCAATTGGCGCCAAAACGTGATTCAAACCTGGAGGGGGGCTGACATCTTGGATGTCAGCCAAGCCTCCAGGTCCCCCCCCACCCACTGACAACCTCACCATATGTGTGAGGATGTCAGTGGGCCAGTTAACCCTCTAGCTGCCATGTAGAGATAAGGGGATCCTAAGGATCCCTTTATCTCCCGATCCATGGCAGCTAGATGGTCATATTTGCCATCATTTGAAAGGCCTGATTATGGCCTTTCAAATGATACCAAACATGACCAGGTTTGGTTTTAAAAAAAAATGTAAAAAAAAATTAAATAAAATAAAAAAATGTTTTTTTTTTTAAAGTTTTTTTTGTCTGGGGGGAGTTTAATTAAATAGGACCTAGGCTGTCATCTAAAAATAATTAGCACAAAATGGTCAGAATGAGCGCAGCGCACATAGGTGAACTGGCTCAGCAGTGAAAGGGTTAAAAGGTAAAAACATGTAAAAATTGGGTATTTCTATTCTCGGGATAAAATTTGGAAACTATTTAGCCGGGGTCTTTATTGGTGGTTATAGCTTTAGGGGATTAAATTACGAAAAAGTGTGTTTTTACCATTTTTTTCATCATATTTCATATATTTTTTATATTAAATTATTGGATATGATGGAAATAATGGTATTTCTAGAAAGTCCATTTAATGGCGGGAAAAAGGGTGTATAATATGTGTGGGTTGAATAAACGAGTAAGAGGAAAATTTGATCTAAACACGAGCAGCGCAGAAACGTAAAAACAGCAGCGGTCACTAAAGGACGGATTTGTGTAAAACCGCCCGGTCACTAAGGGGTTAAAGAAGAACAAGAAGTACTGGAAGTGATGGCATGGCCCCCACAGAGCCCTGATCTCAACATCATGTGTGTCTGGGATTACATGAAGAGACAGAAGGATATGAGAAAGCCTACATCCACAGAAGATCTGTGGTTAGTTCTCCAAGATGTTTGGAACGACCTACCAGCCGAATTCCTTTAAAAACTGAGTGCAAGTGTACCTAGAAGAATTGCTGCTGTTTTAAAGGCAAAGGGTGGTCACACCAAATATTGATTTGATTTAGATTTCTCTTTTGTTCATTCACTGCATTTTGTTCATTTATGAACATAAATGTGTAACACTTCCATTTGTGAAACAATTCTTTGTTTACAGCATTTTTCACACCTGCCTAAAACTGTTGCACAGTACTGTACATGCCAAAACTATTTTCACAAAGCGCATGTCATACAGGCAAGGTCTAAACTCCACTTATATCAGCCGCCCGAACGCACTGCTACATTACATCCATTTACAAATGTTGTATTGAATAAAATACACATACTATTACGATTAAATTGGCAGCAATTTATAAGAAAAATGGATTTGTGTGTGTGTGTGTGTGTGTGTGTGTGTGTGTGCACACCTGTGTCTACATTAGGGTTGCACCGATACCACTTTAAGACCGAGTACAAGTACCAATACTTTTTTTCAGGTACTCACCAATACCGAGTACTGATATTTTTATTTAAAGTCATGTGACCGCTGTCCGATAAATAATTTAGGATTTTGCTGAAAGCCCGTTCAATTTATGTTGAAACGTATGACCAGACACCCCATTTACCCACTGCACAGCCTGTGCACACGCCGACAACACACACACACCATATCTCAGATACAAGTATATAGACCTCAGACCAGACATACCCACTCAGATACATATACACAGACCTCAGACCAAAATCATGCCCACACATACCTCAGACCACACCCTGAAATCGCCACTGACAGCAAGTCAGAGCGATGTTAGGAGGCTTCAGTAGCTCCATCCCTCAGCGGAGTGACATGATTGTAGGTGGGAGGAATCTACAGGATAAGGTGCAAGCGCTGCAGATCCCTTTCCCTCCTCTCATAGCGCCACTCCGACTGCAGGCAGTTACATTTTTCCAACTCCTGCCATTCAGCGATGCATGGTACCGCCGGCTGAGCAAGTGAGATGGAAAAAGTGTTCACACTGAGTGTGTCGCGACACGCAGCGCTGCCTACAGGCAGTGCGCATCAGTACGAGCTCAGTGTATCTCAGGCTTTACAGGCTGCTCGTGGTCAGAGGAAATGGCGGATCACGCCGCCCTCTGCACTGCAGGATCTCAGGTGAGTGTCTTTTTTTTGAGAGCACTAAATAATGGTATGGAGTGGTTTTGCAAAAGCAAAATCACAACAATTGTTTCAGAGCATGTATGCATTTACTAAATACCATCTCATTTAGAGGAGGACGAGCTAGGTTGGAATAGCGGTAGGGAAGTGTAAATTCACTTCTCAAAACAAAATAAATGCTACTTAGGGCTAGATGGTAATATTATGTTCAACTTTAAGGAAGCCAGATATGTGTTATAACTAGGGATGCACCGATACTAGTATCGGTATCGGTGCCGATACTGTCGTTTGCACGAGTACTTAGTACTCGTGCAAATACGCCGATACACTCCCCATTTGCACGAGTACTTAGCAAATGGGCCGATAGTACTCGTGCAAATGGGCCGATACGCTCCCCGATACCGGAAGCCGGCGCTGGGCCGGCTTGCCGGTATCCGCGGGGCAGGGGAAGCTGGCCGCTTGCATGAAAAGCATGTGGCCATCGTTCCCCTCCGGCGGCTGCAATACTCACCTGCTTCCGGAGGTCCAGTCGCACTGCTGTGGCACGATCACGTGGCCACCGGCGCTTCTGTGACGCTGCCACCAGGCTGCTGGAGGCAGCGTCACAAAGCATCAGTTTTGCATTTTTTATCTTTTATTAAATATCTATTAAACCATTTTTTAGTTTCATCTGAAGCAATATGCCATTTTTTAAAATAAATTTTAGCATTTTTTGGGCAGTTTTCGGGAAACTTTGGGTTAATCTTTAGGTTTCCTAACTATTTTTAAATGTAATAACGAGGTCTGTTTTTTTCTTTGATGAAATGTTTCACTATCGGTGACGGTCCAAGGTTCAGCACCATGGACAGTAGTTGATGGTGAAACACTTCATCTATTTATTTATTTTCACATCGGGACCTTGGATAGCGTACGTCTGGCGTTATCCACATCAGCAGTCTAATTTCTACACATCAGGGCCATGGATAGTAACAACTTGTTACTATCCAAGGTCCTGATGTGTAGAAAATAAGTGCGGGCCGCACTTTGCCCACCCCTGACCTAGAGAAAAGGAGGTGAAACTGGCCTTCAAGGGCCTATGGGTACAGGACAGAGAAAAGGAATGATGGGCGAATACAAACCCATTCTAAAGTGCTAGTATCACATACTGTTATATATGCACACCCACTAATACCAAATGTTTAAGAAGCGTATAAACTCTTCTCAGGGTCAGCATCCAGGTTCCCCCATCTGTGAACGCTGGGCGTACTGCATAGCATTTATTCTGAACAGTTATTCAGAGAAAGGTGAAAAGCAGGAGAATGACTGGAGAATTGAAAATTCTAGGTCAAAACAGCCGATTTAGAAAGTGAGATAAATGGGAGAATTTTTGAGCTAGAATTTTCAGTTCTCCAGTCTTTCTCCTGCTTTTCACCGCTCTCTAAATAACCCTGTGAGTAACCAGGACACTTCCAGTGGGAGGGTCAAGGGTGGGGTCCAGAGATAGCAGTCTGTGGACATGGTATACAACTGGTGGAAGTGAAGGAAAACGATATTTCTTACCGTAAATATTCTTTTCCATAGTCGTAGCGGCAGTACCCATGGGTTCATCTTCATTCCCAATTGTAGACAGGTTACCAAGCCTAAAAAACAAAAGGACCCCCCTAGACCCAGGTGAACCCCTCCTTCACCTGTGACTCCTCCCCTGTTGCCTATAAGAAGACCTGAGCCCAGAACCCCCCAGTCAATGACAAGCCAGAACCAAAATAGTAAGTACACACCACTTTAATCAAAACCAACACAGCAAAAAACAGAGGGAGGGAAGCGGTACTGCCGCTACGACTATGGAAAAGAATATTTACGGTAAGAAATACTGTTTTTCCATACGTCGAGTGGCAGGACCCATGGGACCTAACAAGCCCCCATCAGAGGGAGGGATTAAGATGGTACCACTACCTGCAGAACCTTACGTCCAAAGGACGCCTCGGCAGAGGCAAGAACATCCAGACGGTAATGACGCGTGAAGGTGTGAAGAGAGGACCAAGTGGCCGCCTTGCACACCTGTTCAGCCGTAGCAGCCGCATGCAAAGCCCAGGAAGCCGACACAGATCTAGTGGAGTGCGCCATCACCCCTATGGGAGAAACCTTACCACCAGCCGAATAAGCCAAGGCTATAGCCTGACGAACCCACCGAGCAATGGAAGAACGGGAAGCACCCACACCCTTAGAGGCACCGTGAAAAAGAACAAAAAGGTGATTCGAGCGATGCCAGGAGCTGGTACGCTCCAGATATACTCGCAAGACTCGCACCACATCCAGGGTGCACCATTTTCCCAGAGAAGAAGAGGAGGAGGAGCCCGGTGCGTCACAGAAAGATGGGAGAACGATTTCCTGATTAAGGTTCCCGGGTGAGGCAACCTTAGGACGGAAACCAGGCAACGGACGCAACACCATTTTGCTGGCATGGAAAACCGTGTAGGGGGGGGGGGAGACAAGCGAGAGCCTGAAGCTCCCCAACCCTCCTGGCAGAGGTGATAGCCGTGAGAAACACCGCCTTTAGAGTCAAGTCCCGCAAGGAGGAGGAAGCCAGGGGCTCAAAGGGAGCACCACAAAGTGCATCCAGGACCAAGTTGAAATCCCAAGGCGGAACCAGATCCCTGACAAAGGGGCGCAGAGAGGACACCGCCTGAAAAAACTTCCGCACCAAAGGATGTAAGGCCAATTCCCTCAAAGTGACTGAAGAAATTGCAGCCACCTGGACCCTGAGGGTTCCAGGCCGCAACCCCTTGCGGAACCCACTCTCCAGGAAGCGCAGCAGATCAGGAATGGAGATAGAGATTGGGTCAAGACCACGCACCCGACACCAGGAGAGAAACGTGCGCCAAACCCGATCATAGATACGCCGAGTCGACGGCTTAACGTCATGCGACAACAAGGAAACCAGGCCAGACGAGAGACCAAGAAAAGTCAGTACGGAGGCAGCATCAGCCACGCCGTCAGTCGGAACGACCCCAGCATCTCGGCCGGGAGAACAGGGAAGTCCAGCAGAGAGTCTGACACCGGGAGGACCCAATAGCGACGACGAGACAGAAACAACACCTCCGGAAACCAGACCCTGCGCGGCCAGAAGGGAAGGATCGCAATCACCGATGCCCGATCCATCCTGATCTTCTGAAGGACCCCCGGGATCAGGGCAATCGGGGGGAAGACGTACGCCAGCTTGAAGGCCCACCGGAACGAGAAGGCGTCCAGCAGATCCGGACAGTCCCTTCGTCGGAGGGAGGCGAAGCGAGGAACCTTGGCCTAAAGTCTGGACGCCATGAGATCGATGCCCGGAAGGCCGAACCGAGAGACCACCTTCGAAAACACCGCCAGAGACAGAGACCAGTCCCGCTGGGCCAGAGAAGCACGGCTCAGAAAATCCACCCGGTCGTTGAGCACCCCTCGGATGTGAACCGCAGAGAGCGCTTGCAGACGGAGCTCCGCCCAGTCCATGATGGTGCCGCACAGAGCCGAAAGGAGGCGCGAACAGGTGCCCCCTTGTTTGTTCAGGTAACAGACCGTGGCGACGTTGTCGGACTGGACCCACACGGCCCGACCACGCAGAAGCACCACAAGAGCCCGAAGAGCCTCCCAGACGGCCAGAAGCTCCCTGGCATTGGAGGACAGAGAGCCAGTCCAAGGATCCCAAACCCCGTGGGCCTGGACGTCCCGACAATGAGCGCCCCATCCGGAAATCGATGCGTCCGTCGTCACCGTGAGCCACTCCGGAACCGTCATAGGAACGCCCGTGCCAAGGAACGGAGAGCGGAGCCACCACAGCAACTGAGCCCTCGTGGACCCTGAGATGCAGATCGAACGGTCCAGGCGGGACAGGTCCCCATCCCACTGGGAAAGGATATCGCCTTGCAGACCTCTGGCGTGTGCACGCGCCCACGGCACCGCAGGGATAGCAGCCGTCAAATGACCGAGAACCCCCAACAGCTCCCGGACGGAGCCCCAAGGAGCAAGTAGAAGAGCATGAACGTGACCTCGAAGCTTTTCCTTGTTGGAATCTGAAAGAAAAACAGCCATGAGAGATGTATCCAACACAAACCCCAGAAAGACAATCCTCTGCACCGGCACCAGGCGCAATTTCTTCCAGTTCACCAGCCACCCGTGCCAGGATAGAACCTCGATTGTGCGTGCCAAATGAGCCTCGAGGAGCGGTACAGTAGCGGCCTTAAGAAGCCAATCGTCCAGATAGGGGACAATGTACAGGCCCTCATGATGGAGAAAAGCAGTAATAACGATCAAAATCTTCGAAAAAACCCTGGGAGTGGAGGACAACCCAAAGGGAAGGGCCCGAAACTGAAAATGAAACACCCTGCCCCCAGACTGAACCGCAAACCTGAGGAATTGCCGGCTCACCTGGGCAACTGGGACATGGAGATAAGCATCCTGCAGATCTAAGGTGACCATAAAATCGCCAGGCCGCAGAATCCGAGAGGCAGAGCCAATGGTATCCATCCGGAACCGTTCCTTACGCACAAATTGATACACAGACTTAAGGTCCAGGATGGGGCGGAAGGAACCATCCGGTTTCCCCACTAGAAAAAGACGAGAATAAGTACCTTGGAAGCAGTCCTGCGAAGGCACTGGTTCAATCACCCGTTTCTCCAGCAACCCCAGGACCTCCGAGAACAACTGAACCCCGGAGTAAGTGGAACGCTGAGAGGAGAGAAGGAAGGCATTACGAGGAGAAGACACAAACTGAATAACATAGCCACATCGAACAGTCTCCAAAACCCAGGCATCCGAAGTCGTCTCCTGCCACGCAGCCGCGAAGTGAAGAAGACGACCACCAACTGGGACACCGGAGTCAGAACTTTCTGAACTTACGAAACCCCGGAGCCTGCGGACGCTGCTCAGGCATACGCTGACGGAAGGGGCGGAAACGCCTATTGTAGGGACGAAAGGACCCACGCCTGGAGGACCCCCGACGATGCCAAGCATCCCTAGGCCGATTCTGCGGAAGAGCCTTCTTAACATCAGCAAGCTGTTGCAGCAAGTCTTGCAGAGCCGATCCAAACAGCATACCCGGCTCGAAGGACAGGCCACACAACGAATTCTTCGAAGCAGTGTCAGCCGACCAGGACCGGAGCCAGACCGCATGACGGCCCACCACATTGAGGCCCAAGGCCCGGGAGGCCAGCTTCAGGGACTCAATCGCAGCGTCACACAAAAAATCCGAAGCAGACTGAACGAGGAGGAACAGGTGACGCAACTCAGGGGAGAGACCGGACAAGGCACCCTCCAGCTCCTGCAACCAGAGCCGTTGTGCCCGGGAAACGGAAGACGCCGCCACCAGGGCCCTAGCCTGGGAAGCCAGGGCAGCATAGTTAAGCCGCAAGGCAGTCTCAATCCTCTTGTCCATTGGGTCTTTCAAGGTGGACAAGTCACCAGAAGGAATAGCAGACCTGTGATGAAGCTGTGCCACAGGCACATCCACCTTCAGCAACACCCCAAAGTCTTCAGCGGGAGACAAGGCAAGGGGAAACATATAATCGGAACCGCTTGGAGACGAAAGGACGCTGGTCAGGCACAGAACATTCCTTAGACATAACTTGCTTCAACAAAGGGTGAAAAGGAAACCCCTTCGCCTTAAGGGCCCCAGCCTGAGCATCCGGAGCCCCCATCACAGAGACGACCTCCTTGATCAATGGACGGACACAGTCCTCATCAAAAACAGCCAAAGTCTCATCCTCATCAGAGGAGACGTCCGAAAACTCAGGATTAAGGAGCTCTTCCTCAGACTCCATGTCCTCATACTCCGCACGCCGGCGTTTTCTCGGAACAGAAAAAGACAACCCGGAGGGACCCGGAACGTCAGTAACGAGGGGAGGCTGAGCAGCAGCAGCCTGCATGGCCGTAAACGTTTGCTGCAGAGAAGTCTGAAGCCAGGACACAAAGGCAGTCACTTCAGACCTCTTCGCCCCCTCTCCCGCATCCTTGGTACACAAGGAGCAAAGCTTCTTCTTATAGCCGTCAGGCAGGGGCTGGGCACAGGAAGAGCAGACCAGGTGCTTCGACTTCGAGGAGGCCTTCCCCTTCCCCTGATCAGGCAGCGCCTCCGGGGCCGACATCCTACAAGCAAGCAGGACATTAGTGACGGGAACAAGCTGCTGGAACACCCCCGAGCAGACACACACACACCAACCTTAACCAAGCCGATCTGGGGTGAGAGGAGGAGACACAGGCGCCGGTGGAACAGCAACGCTGACCTGCGGCTCACCAGGCAAGAGACTGCGGAGAAACGGCGCCAGAGGTTAACCACCACGTCACGTCGGAGGAAGGCGCCCGCCCTCCGGCGCATGCGCCGGAGAACCCCGGAAACCGCGTCATCAAGAAGCGACTCCCAGCCGCAGACACTCCGGACTGCGCAGCCAACGAAGCGCAGGAGCCGGCCGACCCGAGCCACCACCGAAGCACCACCCGGTACCCGGCTAGGGAGGCCCAGACAGAACAAGGGAGAAAAAACTATGCGGCCGCCCCCGGAACCAACAGATTCCCCCTCAGCCGCCTCCCAGGTAACCCTGTCCAGAGGACAGGAAGGAATGACTAGGGGGTTCTGGGCTCAGGTCTTCTTATAGGCAACAGGGAAGGAGTCACAGGTGAAGGAGGGGTTCACCTGGGTCTAGGGGGGTCCTTTTGTTTTTTAGGCTTGGTAACCTGTCTACAATGAAGATGAACCCATGGGTACTGCCACTCGACGTATGGAAAAGTCCGGTTTTCAAAACTGCACGCCTGCTTGGAGTTTGCACAACTTTATTGAAACAACAAGAGAAGGGCAGAGGTTGTTACGTAACAAGAGGTTTCGCAGGAAAGAAACCCCCCTCCCATGAGGAAGGGGGGGCATGACTGCTGGTCTTGGGCTGGGTCGTAAGGTGGCCTGATTGAAGGGGATTGGTGGTGGTGTATATTTGTTTGTAAATATTGTAAGGGTCATATAAGAGTGAGAGGTGAGGGGTCTTACCTCTTCTGATTCCAGCATTGACACATCAGAAGTTTTGTCTGTCATTTACATTCTTGAGGCCTGCAATCAAAAGTTTATTAATATCTGGCATGGATGCAGCAGACTTATTGGACCAGCTGCGGGCACATGCTGTGGCGCAAGGGCTGATGTTAGCTCGGTTATAGGAGGCAACTCCGGGGGACCGCCCGGTTCCATCGCCAGAACGGGAACGATCTGTACGGTGGCAGTGGAGGAGTGAGCATCGTTTGAGGCCCCCAATTCGTTTGAGCCCTAGCCTACCCCGGCGACGTACAGCGACAGCGGCTGGCTCAAGAGTGGATAACCTGACTGCTGAGGCTCCGGGTACTAGGTCAGCTTCCTCTGATGGTCTGTTGGTTTCAGATACCACGGTCGTGGCCGGCAGCATAACACGAGCCAGTGAAGGCCCCAGGATGTTGACGTGCAGGTGAGCCAAGATGGCGGAGCTGCGGTGTCCCAAGATGTCGGCTGGAGGCGGCGTTTGAGGAGCCTGTGCTCTCCCCCTGCTCCTGTGGAGCCTCCGCGTCCTTTGTGATGCTTATGACAGGTTCCGCCCCAGGCAACGGCTTACTGCATCATCCGGTGCGCCAGGAGCATTTGGCCAAATCAGAGAGCTCCTCACTGAAAAGATGGCGCCGTCCATGGTCAGGTTCAGGAAACTAGCCCCGGACTCACTGATTTGCCAGTGGCTGCCCCGAGAGTGCCTGAGAACGTCAGGGGGTCACGTGGAGGTGACCCCCTGGACCAGGATGTGATGCTGCAGCAGGTGCACAGAGGTGGATCAGCTGGATATGGTGTGGCATCCCAGAACGAGGTGACAGTGTCTTCCATGGAAGGTTCGTTGGCTGCAATGGCGCGGCGGTGCCCTTGGGACTGGCTTGATGGTGGTGGAATACTCTTCAACACAGCTCCTTTCGGCCCGTGAGTCTGACCTGGCGGCACTTGCGGGGCAGGGTGGTGTTACACTACCGGAAGGTGTCATGGATGCGGTCGTGGTGGCACTGATGAAATGGCAGCAAGCGTCAGGGTCTGTTCCCTGAGCGTCATAGGGAGGACAAGCAGTGCCTGCTCCCGGGGTTGCGGCTGCGGTGCAGAAGGAGCAAGCGTCGCGGTCAAGGGTGGTGGAGGCAGCTGGTGCTGGCCCGGGGCTAGGCGGTAAGTCGACGGTTGGGTCTGGGGGCGACTCCGGACAGTTGTCAGCATCTGATCTTTACCCATTAGGTATGCAGGTTTCCCAGGAGGTCAAAATATGGAAAGGGGAATTTGTTGATGTGCAAACGTTGGTGGCGGAGGATAGGGAGACAGTAGATTGTCCCTAGAAGATTGACGATAAGGATAACGAAAAGGTTTGCCGCGCACTTTCGGCAATTGGCTGCAAGAGTTCCTGGTGTATAGCGCTATATTGTGTGAGAGACAGCCGGACAAGTGTATTCCGCTGTTTACTTATCTCGATCTTATATGGGGGCGTACAAGACAAATGGCGAGCAGTGCTGGTATAAATACAATCAGCAGTTTCGGCAAACAATGGCAATGCAGCCGAGCATGCGTTTTGATGTTCAGGAAGCAAATCTGTGGATACCGTTAGTCGCGTTTTTTCATGAGGCCGCTGGCGCCGCATCTCCCACGGTGCCAGCGGGAGCATGAAGGGTAGTTGTTGGGCCTCATCCTGCCGCTTTTCAATTTGAGGGTCTCACCACTGGGTTTGGTGCCAAAGAGGGAGGAGGGTAAGTTTTGGATGACTCATCATCGGTCATACCCGGCAGGGACGTCTGTCACTGACAGGTTTTCAAAGGAGGACTGCAGAGTCCAATATGCGTCATTTGACAAGGCGCTGCGGCTGGTTAGGACGGATGGTGAGGGGTGTTTTTTGGCGAAGGTGGATGTGTAGGCAGCTTTTCGGTTGCTTCCGGTCCACCCGGACTGTCATCACCTGTTGGGTTGCGGTTTTTTTTCGGGGAGCATATTGTTTCGACATGTGTCTGCCAATGGGATGTTTGGTTTCGTGTTCCTTTGAGCTTTTTGCCTGTTTCTACACTGGGTAGTTTGCAAGTGGGCAGGTCGAGATTCTGTCGTCCACTATCTTGACGATTTTTGTTTGTGGGTCCGAGGGATTCTCCCATGTGTGCGGAGTTACTCCAGGTTTTTCAGGATGTGGCATTGGAGTTCGGGGTCCCATTGGCTGACCAGAAGATGGAAAGGCCTTGTCGAACCCTGTCTTTTTTGGGCATCAAAATTGATACAGTTCAACAGGTTTTTCGGCTTCCGGCTGGTAAGCTGGAGGTCCTCGGGCGGCTGGTTGCCACGGCGCCGGCGGTCCATAAGTTACGGTTGCAGGAGGTCCAATGTTTGTTGGGACATCTGGTTTTTGCCTGCCGGGTGCTGCCGATGGGTAGAGCCTTTTGACGGCGGTTGACTCTGGCCACTGCAGGTATCTGGGCACCTTATCATTTTGTGCGCCTGACCCGTGGCATCAAGGCGGATTTGGTCGTGTGGCAGTCTTTCCTTTCCAGGTATGATGGCTGTACATATTGGCAGGAGGAGGCGGCGGCGAATAACCTGGCCTTGGAGTTGTTCACGGACGCGGTGTGGGTGCACGGTTTCGGGGCTTATTTTCATGGGTGTTTGTGTGCGCAGGCGTGCCCACCAAGTTGGGGGGGGGGGTTCTGATTTTTTTCGGAACCTGACTTTTTTGGAATTTTTCCCATGGTGGTGTCCCTGGAGCTGTGGGGGGGGGGGAAGAGTCTGGCGAATCCCAGAGTTGTCTTTTGGATGGACAACATGAGTGTGGTGCAGGTGGTTAACCGAATGTCCTCCAGTTCGTTGCCAGTGCTGTGTTTGCGGCAGAGTTTTGTTTTGCGACGCTTGGAATGCAATATTTGGTTCCGGGCGCGAGACGTACCTGGGATCGAAAATGTGATTGCTGACTCTCTCCCGGTTCCAGTGAGCAGTTTCTGGTAGGTCGCTCCAGGAGCGGATCAGAACGGGACGCCTTTCCTGGCTGGGCTCTGGGACCTCGCTTCTCCGGCTTGAGACAGCTGATGTTTTCAATCGGTGGAGGAATCCACGTGGGGGTCATATGTGCAGGTCTGGCAGTCGTGGTAGGCGGTCGCTAATGCCATGCGGGGTTGGGGTGACGCGGCCTGTCGCGTTGGGCTACTTGGGTGTTGCTGAAGTTCATGAGATCCCGGGGTCTATTGGTGGCGTCTGCAGAGACAGCATGGTCTGCCCTGTCGTTTTTGTGTCGCCTGTTGGATTGGGAGGATGTGGCCAAGTAGGTGGGCTGTTAAAAAAGGGTTGTGGAGGGTTGGAGAAAGGGTTCCGGTCAGGACGCGAGACAGCCGGTGTCTTCCTTGGTATTGGACTCTGTGATGGGGGTTCTCCTGGGCATTTGCGCAGATGCGTAGGAGTTCTGTCTGTTTCGAACTGCGTTTTCTTTTTGTTTTATGGTGCCCTCAGGATTGGGGAATTGGTGTCATGGGGTTCGTCGCTCCCCTCGGGGTTACATTGGGATCAGGTTCTCATAGGGGTGCAGGATGTGCAGCCGTGGGTGGTGCGATCTCAGACGGGCCAGTTGGGGGTTGAGGTGGAGGCAAATTTCGCATGTTTTAAGCTTTCCCAGTGGGCTCCTGAGGGTGTGGTGTTGGTTATTCATGTGGGGGTTGTTCACGTGTTGGTTATTCACCTGGGGCCCCTTCGGTCGGTTGAGTTGCTTCACTTTATTAAGCAGGACTTGGTGAGCTGTTTTACTTTGTGTCGGAAGTTGACGTTGGTATGGTCCAAAATTATTCACAGGTCGTTTGCGGCGCCGAAGGCTTTGGAATGGATGCGGTGGAAGGTTAATGAGGAAGTGTCCCAATTTGTGGTTAGTTTGGGTGTTTTGGTTGTCCGGCAAAGAGAGCTGGAGGGGGACAACCGGGATGTGATTCGTTCAAACAGGGATCACCTGACTGACATCTGCCTAGATATTTTCCTGGTGGGTGTTGTGGAAGGGATTGAGAGGGTGCTGGATGCGGGGGGAGCCATAGGGTTTGGCAGTCCCTCACAATGGCAGAACGAACCCTGGCCAGCGTGGGAAATGTTTAACGGTAAGCCGCCAAATGGTGGGCTGTGGGGAGACGCGCCTGGTGGCTGGCTGATGGCGCCACAGGTTGCGAGCTCATGGTTTAAGCGAAGGAGAAACTGGCACCCGTACGGTGCTGCCGGTGGGCAGATCTTAAGTGTGGAATACAATTTACTTAAAGCTGTAGCCCATGCCCTTCCAAACAAGAAATGGTGTTGCGTGATTATTGATGGAGGGCATGGGTATTGGAAGACAGATCACAGACATCAGCAGTCAAGAAAACCCCCCTTGGACCCATTAGGAAGGGGGGGCATGACTGCTGGTCTGGGGCTGGGTCATAAGGTGACCTGATTGAAGGGGATTGGTGGTGGTGTATGTATGTATGTTTGTAAATATTGTAAGGGTCATATAAGAGTGAGAGGGGTATTACCTCTTCTGATTCTTCCAGCATTGACGCATCAGAAATTTCCCACCTTCCCGCCCGTTTGTGGGTTGCGGGACTTTCAAGTCACAGCTGCGTAACGAACCCTGGCCAGCATGGAAAATGTTTAAAAGGTAAGCCACCAAATGGTGGGCTCTGGGGAGACGTGCCTGGTGGCTGGCTGATGGCGCCACAGGTTGTGAGCTCATGGCTTAATCGAAGGAGAAACTGCCACCCGTACGGTGCTGCGGGTGGGCAGATGTTAATCTGTGTGGAATACAATTTACTTGAAGCTGTAGCCCATGCCCTTCCAAATAAGAAATGGTGTTGTGTGATTATTGATGGTGGGCATGGGTATTGGAAGACATCAGCAGTATGTGCGTACGTTTCTTGGCCTTGTCTGTAGTAGTTCTTGTGACAGGTTTCATCTGTAAGTGATGCTCAGTAAGAACAAGGCCGAGCAGCTCCATAATGCAATAGCCTTGCTTATAGCACTTTCTCTAAGGCAGAGGTATTAACGCTTTAAAAGTCTCCTCACATACAGTATGATTATCATTCAAGGTAAAAAAATCATTTTAAGAAACTGCATTTTTCAATGAAGAAAAAAAAGATAGTACAGTTTAATCAAATGCTATTTTTCATTGTTTTGACTGCATATTCCCTACCTATAAAAAAGGCCCTGGGTAAATTAGGCCAGCCATCTCATCTTGTAAATAAAACCTAAACTATAATATCAGGGAACATACATAGCAAAATGCAGTTTGTGCACATACAGCTCATATTCCATGAGTTTTGTGACACTTTAACACCATGAGAAAGTAGGCACAGATCGAGACAAAGTGTTGATATGTGGATTAATTAAAAACCCTCTAACACCTTCTTATGCATGGCAATTTTAATTTAATCTAATGTAGCAACTGCATACATAATTTCTTCACTGCCAGACATCATTACATCTGTCAATTACATACGAATTTAAATTAGATTCACATAATCATTGTGTTATGTGTATATCTGTAAAACATAACCTGTGCATGCAGAACAGAGCCAAATGGCTAGACAGACCAATTCAATAGCTAGACAGCAACAAATGGAATGACTATCGGATGTGCTGGTGACCGCTGAGGAATGCATGCTGGCTCTTCCTTTGATAGGAGTGTCCTCTTACAGCTCCTGGAGCATCCAGGCAGAACATATTCATGCAAGGTTTATCAGCTGCAATGGATGGTTTTGTAGAGCTTGGTTACCAACCATTCATGAAGATAATGCCACCGTCACTTCACACATTCGTTGTTTAAAGGCGGTGCAGTGTCAGGTGAGAACTAGGCCAGAGATAGTAAAATGTGATGCAAACAATGCCAGCAGTGGAGGGACGTAGCCTCATCATCACTAATATGTTTATGAAAATCCTACATATGCGAGTGACCCAGAGAAGTCTTAGTACAATTTTATAATATGTAATATTTAACAACTCTGCATTTTTTATTCTGCTAAACGAAGTGTTACTTGTAACTAACATTAACTGTATAAAGTGCCAACAAGTTCTGCAGCGCTATACAATGGTCCAGGCATAACAATACATATAACTTACACACAGGGAACAGGAGGAGAGGACTCTGCTGGAGAACTTACAATCTAAGGAGGTACAAGATGGATAGATTTGATTTTGGGAAAGACCAACAAAGCATGAAGCCAACTTTTTTTATAATTCTTTATTTTAGAATTTTTAGCAGAAACATCAAGAAATCAACAGTGTAAGTGAGCCACGCAGGGCCACATAACATCTGAGTAGCTACCGAGCCATAAAAATAATAAACACACAAGAACATAAAGCAATGGGTCACAAACGTAAAAGCAGGTAGATGGCATCGTGGCACAAAATCTCAACGGCGATGTCCCCGGCCGGAGACATCCATTACTCAGCCATAATAAGAAAAAAAATAAAATAATAAAAAGGTAAAGTAAAGAAAAATAATGCAAATGTCCACAGAGACGTCGCAGTAAAGAAATTAAAGATAAGGGAAAGGAGGTGGTTCAATGAGATATCAGAAGGGGGGGGGGGGGTCATGCAAAAAAAAAAAATCTGCAGAATGTCGAAAAGGTGGGGGGAGGGGGTTATAGCGAAAGGCATCAAAAATGCTTCAGAAGAGTGAGAATGTCCAGAACGAAAGCGAGGGGGTCATCAACAAGTGTAAATGTCGCACGCGGGAGTCCACGAAAAAACTCTCAACCAGTGTCCCGGAAAGGTAACGGCGACAATGCAGGCAGGGAGAAGCCAAGCAGGCCCGGCCAGACAGCAGACTGAGGCATGGCAAAATAAATCAGGACCGGCCGGTCAGGCAAGCTCCTGCCACGACCACCGCCAAGAGCACGGGACAGGGCCGCAGGCAGAGTCGGGGTAGGGGACAGCAAAAAAGCGTCAAACAGAGGTATCCTCGCGAATTCCACGTGGGAGAGGTCCGTTGCCTCCAGTCGATGCCAACAGATGCCACCAGCACATCTGCCAGCTCCATCCGGGTGAGCGTTCCTCGGCAGATAGACCCCTCAGAGACGCACAGCGGGAACAGCTCCATCGGCTCGACGGGCAGCCGCGCCGGGGGAGTCAGCTCCCCGCTCGCATCCTGCAGCACTCCGACCTCCACCTCACATCCGCGTACCTCAGTGTCAGGCTGTTCATCCCCAGATACACTGCTGTGTGAGGCCTCGACTTCCCGGCCAGAACGCAGCACGGCCATAACCCGGCGCACATCGCCTCGTGTCATCGGGCGTCCATCATCCTCCAGCAGCTGCAGCAAGATGTCCAAAACGTCCGGGGGATGGGGGCCCTCCATCTCCCCGGTCTTTGTCATGGCACTTCGCAGGTTCAAGGCACTCGCCGCAAGCCCGCCAGGAGACAGACGGCAGGATGTAGGCCGCAAGATGGCCGCCAGCACCACACTTCAGCCGGGGAAGATGACCAGTGAGCAAGTCTCTCTCGACCGGAGGGGGGGGAAACTGGCTCCGGACAGCACACATCCGGTGGCCAGCCGCTCAGGAGCCCCCAGCAAAGGGTTTCAGTGGGTAAAACAAGCAAAAATAGCCCCAGGGAGAAGGGATCACCACGGAGCTCAAGCAGGATGTGACCTCTCTTTCCAGCCACGCCCCCCTCATGAAGCCAACTTTTCACCATTTTCAAGAAAGGTATTAATGTATGTTGGCAGACCTTCTCGTTTTTCTACAAAACAAAGTATTTGAAAAGGGAATATATTTAAAGGGTCAAAGAGTCAAGTGGTTTTTTCGTTCGGCACACTTTGACACGATATAGCACTTCCAGTTTGCTGACCCTGCGGTGAATTGACTATTCACCACAGGGTCCCCAAAGTGCACCGAACGTGGAGCCACCGAAGACAGCCACCGATCACCGAAGACAGCCAATCAGCCTGCTGAATGCTGCTAAACTGCAGAAAAAAAACATAACCCTGCTATTTTTAAATGGTGCTTAAAAAATAAAAATGTGTGGAAATAATAAAAAAGGACCTATAAAAAGTAATAAAAACATTGTTTCAGAATAAAAACGCCTTTCAAAAGAAATGGGAAACAAAAATGTTGCCTAAAAATCCAAAAACAAAATTCTAAAAATTAAAGTAAAAAGACTTTTTGCTGAAACGGAAAATAAAAAGTAAGTAAAAACTATACTATTGTTTTACATTGAATCCTATTGGATTCACCTGTTTGTACCGGCTGGGTGGAGTAGGGGTAACATCACTGCTCTGCATGGAGAGAGCCTGTGGAGTCATGGGTTTGATCCCAGCGAGCACCTCTCCAGTAAGTGTCCTTGGGCAAGACACCTAACGGTACATACTCGCCACCCAGGACATACTTGAAAACGAGCGAAATCTCAATGTATCCTTCCTGGTAAAATCCTTTCTTAAAAAAAAATAAAAAAAAAAAATGTCAAACTGAACCAAAAATCAGGACATTTCACGGACACGTTGGTGCAGTTTGGGCATTTTCTTACTAGATTAACCAATACTTCTCTATGAGACAATTTCATTGCCGCCAAAAAGTGCCGAATTGCGGCGATCTGCACTGTATTTCACTGCCAATTCGCCAGTATTCGGCAAATCAGCAGCTTTAAGAATAGATGAACTGCCACCGTACGGTGCAATTCGGTGGCAAGTTCATTGATCTTTGAATAACCCTTAAGAATTTCTAATGGTGTGGTAATGCAACCAAATTCTGACTGAGTAAAAATGAAAATAAGAATATACAGAAGACCGAGTCATGGGATGAACATTATTGGTCACAATGTTCTTTCTATAAATAGACATATCCTTAAGAGGTTAAGTAAAATCATGCCTAAATACTTAGAGATAAAAAATAAAACATATGTTGGGGCACATTTCTGTATTCGTATTATGTAACTAAATCAGCAAAATAGGAATGAAGGATTCTTCTACTTAGTCTGCCTAAACATTTGCTTAACCTTTTCACTACCAAAAAAGGAGTATACAAAAATTGCCATTGTATTACATTGAAACCTAAAATTAGCATACAATATCTCAGTTTGCAGCAAGAGGAGACGGCAGATTGCCCTGTCCTCTGCACTAGGGGACCAGAAGTGAGTAAGGATTGTTTTTCTCTTTTTATTTTATTGTGTTTAGGGAGTATGCAAATAGGAAGTTTGGGACTTGGCCTGAATAGGATAGGATCCTCCATAATGAGTGGGTACACTATACTTAACGGCTCATTCATTAATCATAAGGACTGGAGTAAATGTAGAATGTAGTAGTGAACCACTCACTACTGTACAGGGATAGGTTTCAGGGGATTTTAATTGCTGGGGGGGAATAAATTCTGTACAGTACAGATACAATGTTACTATAATTTCCATACACAGGCATTATGCCACATACAGATATCACTTTTTAGATTTTCTTGGTATTTTGTGGAAAGCTGCATCGCAAATAATCTCATAATGATCACCGCTATGTCCTTAAATGTACACCGTATACCCATAGGAAGGATGTCTGACCATTTTATCTAGCTTTATCATATCATCGTATTTGACACTCAAGCCATTTCTGCCTGTACATGGATAAGGGACACCATCTAGAGTTGAGAACCTTTCATCCCAGCAATATTTCTTCACACAATAAACAAATTAAAACCGAGCAATTTTAACTTTAGTTAAATCTTTGAACTATCAGTTTAATCTTTATTCAGAAGTGCAATTTTACCCACATCAAATGTAATCTAATCATCCTGTGTTTGAAATAATTGTTCTAAAAATAATTTAAAAAAATAAAAAGACATGATATTGAAAGAGTTCATCCGAGAGACAAAGTATTTATATTTTACTGGTGTTAATGTCTTGTTTAATCTCTAATGGTAATTGATTGGGCATGGACATCCCAGCACCCTGGTGCCCCCCCAGCACAGATAAACCTACAGGATCAGCCAATTAAACTTAACATTCACCTCATCCCCTTCTGCGGATGACCCACAAAACGTTAGTGACTCCCAGTCAATTACGCAGATAAAGCCATTACCGTTAACTAGGTGGGCCATCCCACTCTCAAGGGGCTGGCCCTGACAGCTGTTCACCACCTCTGCCTGGTATTACAGCACTATAACCACTACTATATAAACAGGCCATTTGAACTCTGGGTTTCTTCCATTACCAGTCTGGCACACTGCTCTTACACTGCTCCTGAGTATGCCATGATGGCGAAACGCGTAGAGCAGAGCATGGAATGTTAGTCATTTTTTATTTCTGTATTTGCTACATACTTTTCAGGTTCACAGTCTAGAGGAACTTATAGATTTTGAGCACTCATTATCTAACCTCCTAGACTTCCTGAACCCCTGGGGTTATCTCGTACCAATTGACAGAGAGGAACATAGAAACATTAGTTTCCTTCTATCTGCAGCAGACCCATGAAGGCTCGCTTTTCCTGTTGATCACCTTAGCTATTACTTAGGTAGCTCCTTAGTAAACACTTTCCAACCAAGATTTTGTTGTATGTCCATCTATGCACCCTTTTAATACAAGCCGATTAAACGCTAAGTTTTATGTTCTTTGCTAAGCATCATATATCCTGAGCTCTGATATTTCTAATGGGAATAATAAAAAGGAAAAAAAACCCTCTTGTGGTTGTAAACAGAGTTAACGTTTAGGTTTGCCCAAATTGCAGCCATTGAGATTATACCCAAGTTCTCCCACATAGCATAATATCACTGTCTTTCTCTTTAGGTTCACCCCAATTCGATGTGGGCCCCTATGAACTTGGACAACTTAACACTCTTGACAAAAGGAACTGCGAATAATTCTAGAAGTCACTGGTTTTCAGGATATATACCCAACTGCAATTTGCACTGCATTTCACCTGTGTCATTTTGTAGCTGTATCGTCGGGACATCTTAATTTTTAATGATTAGACCCCCAAAATCTCTGCTACAAGAGAGTAGGACAGTAGACAGTAAGCAAAAAGTAAAAAACAGATCCTGCATGTTCAAAAAGTCTCAAACAGCACATATGCTTTCAGGGAAAAATCAGGCTAAAGGTTGTAAGGTCCCAAAGAAATTATTAGTTGTGCTAGACATACAGAACAGACCGTATTTTACTAATTAGTAGTATGCAATTAAGACCCATTTTCAGTGACATTCACACGAAACCCAAGATAATTTCAAAAGATAATGAATTTCCACAGCATCAGAACAGTATCTTTTTATATAGCAAACAATCCAAAACTAGGTCATTTAGAGGAAGACTATTCTTGCATGAGGTTTCAGGTTGCTGCGTAATTAATATTATATTTCAAATTACGCTGCTAACAGTTCACATTAAAATTCAAGCTAAGTCGCCTTCTGTAATACCGTTTAAATACAAATTATGATGAACAATACTGCTTATGATCAGGATAACTTACAAGCAGGAGATTGTGCAATCATGTTATTGTCAGGGTAGAGGCTGGTGTTCTGCTGCCCATTAGCAAAAAAGGGGTTAAAGCTGAAACCCAGTGTCCAGAGAAACAAATCTAGACTCCGGTAAAGACCAAGGGCACCATTCCATAGTGAACGCTAACGGTAGTGTTCAGATGAGTAGGTGTTAACGCCAGGATAAGCGACTTTGACTCATGCCCCTATATTACCATTCCAACACTAAACCCGTGAAAAATCTGTTAGCGCATCAGTGATTGCGTTAACATGGGGAGCGCAAAGTACAGTAAGCTAAGTATAGGATGAACAATCACCAATTAGCATTTTGATAAGTAAGGTATTACAAAGTCCTAGCGCTAATTACCACAGTGATGCGTAAAGGCAAATATTTAGCTACGACTCAATACGGTGTTGTTCGCGAACATTGAGACAACGACTTTCTCCCCTTTTTGTGTCATGTCATGTGCCCCCTTTCTCTGTTTTGTATCCCATTTTGATTTTACAAATAAAAAACTTTTCATGCAAAAGAAATTTTAAAATAATATTTAGCTACACCTAAAAACTGGTGCTAAACGTTTACACTTTTGCAAAATCATTTAGTACCCCCTAAAAATTCCCAATAAATCAGATACGGTGGCCCAATTCACCGCTTCTTGTTCCCAGGAGCAGAGTGAGACTGGGGACAAATAAGCTCCCAGTCTCCCTCCACAATCACTCAGGGATGCTGCACGATCTCGCGGGAGCGAGACAACGCAGGGCTCGTGGCCTGGCAGTGCAACCTTCCATGGAATCCTATGGACTGCAGGAGGTGATACTCATGGAGGCGCAGAAGCACAACCATGAATTGCATTCAGTGCTGCATTCAGGGACAAGGTGCCAACACTGCATCTTCCCCGGAATATCACGCTAAAATGTGAATACTATGGAGAAACCTGTAGGTGCAGGTTTTCCCCAGTAGCATCCCCATTTTAGTTTTAGGAAGGGAATAGGACCCCAAGTGTATTATGGAATAAGTCAATCATACAAGAGAATAAACTAACAAAATAGTATTAGATAAATATTTGTAACTGTAAATGAGAACAAAAGAGGTACTCCAGGCAAGTGTTCTCAGGGCAGCAGAGCAGTCTCAAGGAAGGTTGGCAGCAAGGCAGAAGGTCTCAAGACAGCCAAGGATATAGTGCTCTGGACAGTGGGGCAGATGGTTCTCCAGAGGGCAGCAAGGTCTATGCGTCATCTGAGGTCTGAGAAGTAAAGGAGAGACTCTCCAGACTATACGGTGGATAGTCTCTGGATAACACATAAACCACCAGCTGGTTGACTGAACAATATTCTAGTAAGGCATGAATGGCAGATAGGATTTATAAAAGGCATACAAACCAGTAGCGACTGACCAATCAAACTTCTCCAGTCAGAAGGCAACAGCTCCAAGGAAAGGTAGTGGTCCTGGAGGTTACTGCACCAAACTGGAAGGACAAAGGACCAGGTTAAATCATGATAGCGTCCCTCTAAATAAAAGACACAGGATGCATAAAAGTGAGACAGATCAAATTTCAAGAGTACTGGATCCATGAACGATCACTGTGACTACAGATAATGGCGGAATGCATGCACAAAGCAAACAAAAATGGCCAAAGCCCAATACTTCAATGAAAATCTAAACAATAACATATCAAACCCGAGAAATTTTTGTAAAATAATAAATAACATACAATCGCCCCCTATCCACTCCCAACCAGCTGCTGTCAAAGTAAACAACCAAACCCTGAAACACCCCCTAGATGTAGCAAATGCCTTTTTTTTTGTTTAAATGTAGTTTTTATTAAGAGATAATTGTCATACATAAATCAAGCAAATATAGGTATAACATTTTAGAGAATAGGGGATAGAGGAGGGGGAAGGAGAGAGGAGGTGTCGCCCAAACCCAGAGAAGAGAGGTGAGAAAGAGGGAGAGATAGAGAAAAGAGAAGGTAGAGATTATACAGTGAGAGAGATAATTGCAACAGTGTCCATATTAACATCATCGGTCTATAAGGTTAGAAGAGCCAACCAAAACCCCAAAACTGTATAAGAAAAGGGAGATCCGTTTCAAACTGAGCCCATCTGTTCTATCCAAGGTGTCCATGTTTTATAATAGGCTGAGAGTGTGTGGTTTGTAGTGGCTGTGAGTTTATCCATCAGTTGGGCATCCCTGATTTTAGAGTAAATTTTTGAGAATGGCGGGATCGACGGGCAGTTCCAATGTTCCGCGAGAACGCGGCGGGCTGCAAGGGTTATCTTGGCCAATAATTTGTTTTCATGTCGCGACAAATCCGGTAAGGGCCTGGACAACAAGTAAGCCCATGGATCCATTGGAGTTTCTCTCGATAATATTGCCTGTAGTAGAGTGTGCGTTTGGTCCCAAAATCGTTGGACCTCAGAACAAAACCACCACATATGGGCGTAAGTACCCCGGAGTCCACATCCTCTCCAGCAAGATCAGGGGTCTGTGGAGACATGTGCGAAACTTGGACAGGAGTGGGGTACCATCGGATAATAGTTTTGATTAATTGTTCCTGATGAACCGTGCATACCGAGACATTTCTCATAGCGTCCCAGATATCGCCCCATTCTTCTACCTCCAGTGTCTCCCCAAGTCTCTTTCCCAAGCTTGAATGTAACGGAGTTCTCGCCAGTCGAGAAGGACTGTAAACTGGTGATAAATCGTAGAGATTAACCCCCTAGGGTAAGAGCCTCGAAGGCACAGTCGTTCAAAGGAAGATGGTGTGGTTAGTGCTGCAGTTTTGATGTGAGGGCTAGTTGCGTATGCTCGTATCTGGAGTAAATACTCCAGAGTGAGGTAGGTCCGTAAGTTGTAATAGTTGTCCTTTGGGATATAGATGGCAGATTCTCGAGATGTTGGAGCCCATCCAGCCCTCCGAGGAAGAGGAGATGAGTCCTGGCAGGAAATCACGATTCCGCATGATCGGTGTTAGCGGAGACGGGAAAGATGTAAGATTGCATTTAGTCGCCAATTTGTCCCATAGTCGGAGAGAATTAATGATGGCCGGACATGTGGTTTTCAAGAAAGGGCGGTGAGCTCTAGGGAGCCATATCCACATCTGGGGACGATCTGGGTACACGAGACCCTTTTCCAGGTCTACCCATCGACGGGAGGTCTGAGGGGAGTGCCAGGCCACAACCTGGGCAAGTTGTGCAGCGTAATAATAAGACAGCAGGCATGGCAGTCCCAGGCCCCCCGCCTCTTTTGGCCTGTATAGGGTAGCTCGAGCAGTTCGATGGCGTTTTCCTTGCCAAATAAAGGAGTCAATAGCCCTCTGTATGTCCCGTATATCATCAGAGTCCAGTGCAATAGGTAATGCTTGGAAAAAATAAAATAAACGTGGCAAGATATTCATTTTGACGCTATAAATGCGGCCTACCCACGAAATTTGGTACCTATCCCAACATTCCAAGTCCTTCTTTATTTGCGACCATAACCTCTTATAATTAGCATCATATAGGGTGGAAGGGTCGTTAGTAAGCATATATTATAAAACATGGACACCTTGGATAGGTATTTGAAAGAAGAGGGGGAGAAGCGGACAGGAAAGTTAGTGCAGAGAGAGTCATATTGAGGGGGGGGGACATGGACCGTGAAGGCTTCCGATTTGTTGATATTGATTTTATAGCCTGACAGTCTTGCGTATTCATCTAAAGTTGTAAACAATTGCGGCAGAGACTCCAAGGGGTGGGACAGGGATAAGAGGATATCGTCAGCATAAACCGACACCTTAAAGGATTCGGAGCGGACTGTGAGTCCCCGTATCCCTGGGTTCATCCGAATGTGTTGGAGAAGTGGTTCCATATAAAAGGCGAATAGGGCAGGGGAAAGGGGGCAACCCTGTCTCGTACCATTAGATATCATAAAATGGATTGGTTCCGCTCCAGGCAGTAAGATCTGGGCAGAGGGTGAGGTGTATAAAGCGTTAATAGCAGCTAGAAAGGATTCTGGTAATTTGATATGCTGCAGGAGGGAAAACAGGAAGGGCCACTCTGCTCTGTCAAACGCCTTCTCTGCATCCAAGGAGAGAAACAGAGAAGGCTGTTGTGTCTCCATAGCTGTCCATACCAAGTCCACCGCCCTCCTAGTGTTTTCATAAGCCTGTCGAGTGGGTATAAAGTCAACCTGGTCAGGGTGGATAAGAAGGGTTAAAAATGGTTCTAGTCTTAGGGAGAGGATTTTTTCCCTAATAATTTCAAATCTGTATTAATTAGTGAGATGGGCCTGTAGTTTTCAGTTAGATGGTGATCTTTATCTGGTTTGGGTATTAAGACAATAGACGCCAGTAGGGATTCTCGGGGTGGGGTGCCTCCCTCCATCAGGTCATTAAACATTCGGAGCAGATAAGGGAACAGTATTTTGGGGAAGGCTTTATAGTACTGGTATGTGAAGCCGTCAGGGCCAGGTGCTTTGTGGGGTTTCATTAGGCTCAGGGCATTACCAAGTTCTGTTTCGGTAATGGGAGAAGCCAGTGTGGCCGCCTGTTCTTCGCTCAGAGATGGAAGCGAGGCCCTGGATAAGTAATCCTTGATATCATCCATCAGAGAGGAATCTGAGGCTGAATGGGTCGGGGTGTGATTATAAATGGATGCAAAGTATTGAGTGAAGGCGTCTCTGATGGTATTCGGGATGGAGAGCCGGGAACCCATGCGGTCTTGTATGGGGGGCATGTTCTGTGAGTGCGGTCTAGGGTTAAGAAGTCGTGCAAGGGGTTGTCCATTTTGTTGGACCTTTCGTAGTATCTTCGCTTGGACCAGAGAAGCGATTGTCCTACATCATCTAGGAATAACCTATTTAAGTCCTGTCTGACCTGGGATAAGGTAGCGTAGGTCTCAGGAGAGTAGGACGTCTTATGAATCATCTCCCTCTCACGGAGTTGGCGTTGAAGATGCTGTATGTCTGCTAATTTCTGTTTTTTCAGGTGGGAGGCTAAATCTAGTAGTGCGCCCCGGATCACCGGTTTATGGGCAGCCCATAGTACCTGCATGGATATGTCATCTATGTCATTAAGATGGAAGTATTCTTGTAATGTTTCCCTCACAGAATCACGCACACCTGGCTTGTCCAGCAGGAATGGGTCTAATCGCCAACGGTGACCCGTTGCAGGAGCAAAAGGCCGCAGCCGGAGGGAGACATCCGCGTGGTCAGACCATGTTATGGAGTCTATGGAAGAGGAGATGACTAAGGGAAGACATGAGGCGGAGGTTAATATGCAGTCTATTCTAGAATAGGTGTGATGGACGGGAGAGAAATATGTGTAGTCTTTAACCGAGGGGTGTTGGACCCTCCATACGTCAATATAGCCCGCGTGATGTACGAAGTTATAAAATTGTTCGTCTTGTAGTGATGGGAGATGTGAAGTCTGGTCATTATGTGAGGTAGATCTGTCAATTGGTGGGCACAGTGTCGCATTAAAATCCCCCCCCAGAACAACATGGCCGTTAGCGTGGGATGATATAAAAGTGTGAGTAGAGGACCAAAAATTAGCGTCTGGTGTATTTGGGCCATAGACCGAGGCGAATGTATACTGTTGACCAGACACCATACCTGATACTAGGACACATCTACCCATGTCGTCTGTGTGGGAGTCCGTAATAGTAATGAGACAAGAGGTTCGAATCAATACCGCTACCCCATTACGCTTAGGAGTAGCACATGATAAAAAGACTCTAGAGTAGGCAGGATCCGATAAACGAAAAGCAGCCGTTTTAGGAATCCTAGTTTCCTGTAATAGAACAATGTCCACTGCTTTGCGTTTTAATTCTCGGAATAATAGGCGGCATTTACGAGGCGAATTAAGGCCTTTGACATTTAGTGATAATATATTTACCGGAGCCATCCCAGTATGGAGTCACAGTGTGCAATGTAGAACAGTGCATATGGAGAAAGAGAGAAGAGAAGATGTGAGGAGAAAAGAGAATCATTCAGAAGAAAAGAAGAAAGAAAAAGAAGGGACAGGAAACCCCATGATGGGCAGTCATGGGGGTAAGGGGTAGTACCAACCGAGCGGGTATACCGGAGGGGAGGTAAAGCGGGGGAGGAGGTGAGAGGAAGAGGGAAGCCGACGACCATCTGGTGCGAAACCAAAAGAGCACAGAGGGTACGCCGTCTGTCCGCCGAGTTTGAAAACTTTTAAACAAAACGGAGCATGCGCTCCAACCATAGAAGCAATATTAACGGTCAAGAGCAAAAACAAAAATAAAATAGAGACAGCATCCTGTAATGATATAGAACAACATAGAATATTACCACATGAATCATGGCACCCTGGGCTTGCAGTCCAGAGTCTCGGGGCGACGACCCCAGCATCCAAGGAGAAGATGCCATGCCTGAGATAATAGCCTCATCCAAGGCTTCAGGGAAAGACCTTTGCCTGTCAATCCGCTGCCGAGGACCAGTCTTGATCCAGGCGAGGAAGTGGTGGCGGGGGCCTCAAGTCCTCCAATGCCCGCGGAACCGGTAGGTCGAAGAGGCGTAAAACGTCCTTTGCTTGGTAAAGGTGTGAATATGCACGTGTGCGGCTTTGTTTGGTGACCAGAAGTTTGAAAGGAAAGCCCCAGGCGTACTTGATGTCATGCTGACGGAAGATCCCTGTT
Source organism: Leptobrachium leishanense (assembly GCA_009667805.1). Classification (NCBI taxonomy): domain Eukaryota; kingdom Metazoa; phylum Chordata; class Amphibia; order Anura; family Megophryidae; genus Leptobrachium; species Leptobrachium leishanense. The sequence goes on from CM019067.1 coordinate 143,781,087, forward strand.
ACCTCCCGCCACTCCCTGCGGCGCGCCAAGGTTGTGGGCGAAAGGTCTTGATAGAAGGAAAGTGGGGAGCCATCATAATCTACTTTCTGATCTCTGGCAGTTTTCAATAGGGCTTCCTTGGTGGAATAGTAATGAAATCGTGCCACCGCGTCTCTCGGAGGAGCGTTTTTGTCACGTCTAGGGCCCAGTGTTCGATGTATACGATCAAATAGCAGTTTAACCGGAGGGAGGTCTGGTAGAAGGCGTAGCAAATGCCTTTAATAACTATTTCGTTGGATGCGCCAACACCCTGATTGCTAAGCTAGCAATTGAAACACATTCAGAAAGGCAGCACACAAGTCAGATCCTTCCAACTGTGCAAAAACCCTGTATCAAAGGGAAATTCAGTTTTACACCGGTGCCTGTCAGTGCCATTACTAAACTTCTCTGTAACCAAAAAAATTAAACACCAGTCAGGACCTGACCAAATCCCAGCAATGCTGCTGAAAATCAGCGCGCCGGCAATTGCAAAACCTGACGCAACCCTAATCAATGAATCACTGGTGACTGGATATATACCCAAACTGTGGAAGACTGCAAGGGTGGTACCTATCCATGAAATTGGAGACAATACTTTGGTATCCAACTACCGTCCAATATCATTGCTTCCTGTAATGTCAAAAATTCTGGAAAAATGTGTTTACACTCAATTACGCGATTACTAGCAGTATTTGAACAATTTAACCCCAGATCAATCCGGCTTCCGTCCAGAAATTATTCAACCACAACTGCCCTTTTAGAAGTTTCCAATGATATCCAGGCTGGTATGGAACAAGTAAACCTAAGTGGAGCCATCTTCCTTGATTTTGCCAAGGCCTATGACACAGTAGACCATGGCATCTTATTACAAAAACTTTAACTCTGGTATTGGTGATCGCACGCTAACCTGGTTTCAATCATATGTGTCTGATCGGTCGCAATATGTGTCCATTTCTGACAGCACTTCCCTCCCCCTCCCAGTCCCGTGCGGAGTACCCCAAAGCTCGATACTCAGCCCTCTGCTATTCACAATATTCATAAATGATCTGCCCAACTTCTGCAAAGCCGCAACTGTACACATGTACGCAGACGACACTAATCTATACCAGCAAACCAAATCTCCCACAGCTGGAGGCCGTGTTGCAAGACCAATTCACATAGGTAGAAATGTGGATCAAAGATAACAAACTTTTTGTAAATGCTGACAAAACTGCTACAATGTTCTTTGGAACAGCACGTAAACTACACAAATTGCAAACACCCCATCTAAGTGTCAGGACAAAATCAAATGGCACGTTGACCACAGTCACTTCTCTCAAATATCTAGGTATGTGGTTAGACCCAAATCTATCCTTTGGCCCCCACATCGAAAAACTTTCATCTAAACTTTACCCCAAACTAGGTGCCCTGTGAAGAAACAAATCCTGCCTGAGCCCTGCGGTAAGAAAGCAGATTGAATACGGAGATGTAATGTATGCAGCCGCCCCGCAAACGCACCTCCAGAAACTTACTACATTGTATAACTCTTTCTGTCGCTTTGTGCTACAATGTAAATGAACTAAACTGGCCGTCGCTGGAATCTAGACGCACCCTTCACCTTTCCAACCTGGTGTTTAAGAGCTTTTCTGGGAAGCTACCACCCTACCTGAATAGGCTGCTTCCCTCATCCTATAACCTCCGATCCAGGACCAGCACCTTACTTGCAATACCACAATACAAAAAGAAAGTGGCTTGATCCTCATTTTCCTACAGAGCACCACAATTATGGAATAATCTCCCAGACGCCATCAAATCTTCCCCCAGTCTAAAGTCCCTTAAGAGCTCCCTATTAACATACCTCAATAAGGAATGCACCTGTAAACATGTAACATGTAACATAGTGACTATATTTCCTACATATTTATTTTCTGTTAATCTGTATATTTGTTTTGTGTTCATATCTTGCACTTTACTACTTTGTATTTCTGTAACCATGTTCTTGAACCCAGGACATACTTGAAAATGAGAGAAATCTCAATGTATCCTTCCTGGTAAAATCCTTTATAAATAAATAAATAAATAAAATTTGCATATCCTACCCAGAGTTCCTTGCTGCATTTGGGGAATGTGGCACAGTAGCTCTGGGATGCAATTCTTTGAATTGCTGTGATGTGCAAGCGGCTGCTGCAATAATAAACATATAAATAAAAGTTTATACATATACATTCGTGTTTTTTTCTTTTTAGAAAAGAAGATAGTCTGATGAACAGCTGGGATGTAAAAAAATTCTCAACCGGAAATATGCACTGGGCGCCAGCATATGGTGGGATGGGGGAAGATAAGCAGAACTAAATTAATACAAACTTGGTCTAGTTCGCTCTATATTTTAATACATAGAATTTTTTAGAATGTTGCAAACTAGTCACGAGATCTACAGGATGGTTTGCAAACCATTTTCTTCATTTTTGTTATAACTCTAAAGTCGTATGGTTTAAAATCACAAGACACTTTGCATCTTTATTTTCTCATCATTCCAGCCTAGTCTTCTAATTCAATATTTGTATTCACCAGTATTCTTTGTTTGGTGACTCTAAGCCCCTATTCACATATTCCCTTCAACACTGCTATATAAACACAGATGTCTGTTATGAATGTAGAGATGGAACAGGAACAGCAAGAAGACAACAATATACGATTACAGCTCCTCAAAACAATGTCATCCAAGACATCCAAACTGTATGAAAAAAAATGAATATGTTTATTCATAAATGCAAATGGGGGGGAAAAACAAATATAGGGCCCAATTCCCTAATAAATGATAACTGTAGCGTTCGGGCGAGTAAGTGTTAGGCTGGGGTCAGACCAGCGCATTTTTAACGTGCGTTCTAGCGCACTTAATTACGGCCGCACTAGCAGCAAATGACGGGCAATGACAGCCAATATACGAAGTACGGTGGCACGAAAGTCCGGCCGCGCAACGCAAGTGGAAAATGAACGCATTTTTTCGAGAACGCAGAACCTCTAGTACGGACGGACAGAGTGCGCTGCGCCCGCTAGCGGTGTGTGTGCGTGATTTGGAGACGTCAGACCCTGCTCGTGTCCGGCCAACATAACGTCCAGACGCAAAAAGTTTCCTGGTTTGGATTCGTAAAACATCGCGCACGAACATGTGCATCGTATGACCGTTTTCGCATATTCCGTGAAAAAAATACATCAATGCGTTCGGATGCACTTTTTTACGTTCGCGTGTAAAAATACTTTCGTTTGACCCTAGCCTTAATGTCTGGAAAAGTGACTTGAACGCATGTCACCAATATTACCTTCCTAACGCTAAACAGTTAAAAAAATACGTTTAGCTGATCACCAATGCGCTAGCTTCCACGAGCATACTGTACTATGCTTAGCATGGGAAGCGCAATCAGTAATTAGCGTTAGGACTTTAATTCCTTATTTATCCTAAAGCTACTCACCACACCGATGGGTTAACCGTTTTTTTTTTACCCTCACCCAAAAGCTGATGGTAACCGATTCCGCTTTTGCAGAATCAGTTAGCACCAGCTAACCCGCCCCCCCCCCCAATAAATCAGATACTCACCTCTCATCCCGCGGTGAGAGCGTTGGCCAGATCCGCTGCTTCTGGCCACCCAGAGCAGAGTGAGAGGGAGCTACAGCTAGGGGCGTAACTAGAAACCTTGAGGCCCAGGTGGGGGAATCCATGATGGGCCCGTAACAAGTACCCATAGAATATATAGCCGCAAAAGGCTTGGATGATAAAATGTGAAAAAAAATTACACGATGTAAGCGATTGAAATCTGAATGAAAATTCACTTTAAAAAATTTTTGTTGTTACATATAACAATGAATCTTCTGAGTCTGCTGAAAATAAGGATATAATTTGTCTGGGTCCTACAATAAAACAGAACTTCAAATCACTTTTAAACATGATCACAAAACGGTCAAAATAAGATCAGCACATGTGGGTGAAATGGCTCAGCAGTGAAGGGGTTAAATAATATTTAAATACAATTAAATATAAAAATGATATGAATACAATTTATATAAAAATATTTGCTTGTTACTTTTCCTAACTCTTTTTGCATGAGGAGGCTGAACCCTGTCGAGGCCCCGCCCCCTTCAGCCACGTGGCACTCACTGCACCCCTGGTAGTTATAGCCCTGGCTACAGCAATACCTTCATTCAGAAGTAGATTTAGGGTTGGACTTCCCTATATGAAGAGAGATGCAGTAAGAGACACACTCTGATACAACACAATGTAGGGTAAGAAAACAAAACCCTGGAGGAAGGCTTCTTAATGCTACATAAGGGGTTATTCAGAGAGCCGATCTGGCCCTGAAATGTCACCATACATTCCCTGTTTGGTGACATTTCAGGGCCATACAGTTTGCCAAATTTTGGCGAACTGCCAGCCAGTACGGTGCCTGTTCGAAGGCAGTGAAATCCCCTATAGAGAAACAATGGTTAATCTATTTCACTGAACACCAAACAGCAGAGAAAAGTTGACGAAGTGCCCTGCTGTTCGGTGGTTTCATTCGGCAGGTTTATTCAGGCGAATCCCATAGGCTTCAATGCTTTAAATATTCCCGTTTTTCTGCAATATCTAGTAAAGCGTTTAAGATTTTCATCTGCAGTAAAAAGTCTTTATAGATTATTTTTTTTTCACCCCACAAACATTTTTTCCTTTTTTTTTTAAAAGCGTATTCCTTTTTATTTTACAGAGCTTTTCATTATCATTCACAGGACCTTATATGCAAATTCCAGGTGTTGTCGTTCAGTAGTTTTTTGCAAACCGTTTCAATTTTGAAACTTTCAAGTGTACGGTTCCCCTTTTTTTTTTTTTTAAAACCCCATTCGTCAGCTGGTCTGCTTTTTCCGGCGGCTGGCCTGTGCTGTGATCGGCGGCTCATCGGCTTTTTCCGGCGTGTTTTCCCTGCGCTCCAGGAACCCTGCGGTAAATGCTGAATTCACTACAGGGTGGGGAACTTTGATTCCCTGAAGTGCAGGAAACGAGAGAGCACCGAAATGTCGGCGCTCTCTGAATAACCCCTATAGTCAATTGTAATTCCTGGTGGCTGTTTTTATGTGTGTGAGTAGTAAATGGATAGTGTACTGTTTATATTAAGCAGTTTTCTTTCCATTAGTGATGATGATCTGGTTTATACAATATCAAGTATTATTAATAAACATTTAGCAATGACATAGGGTTGTTGTTTTTTTGGCAAAAAAAATAAAATTGGGAAAATGTCAATGTCCTGTCTGGTTTTTAGTCATTCCTAAGTAAAATAGTACTGGAAAATATATCCAGATGAGGTTCAAAATGGCTTTATAAATCCCTGAAGTTGGTATAAAACTTTTATGACAACTCACACTAATGAGACTTTATTGGAAGCAGACAGGACTTCACATATTACTTTGTCTAGACCTTCCCACACAATATTTTCCTTCAGGAGGACAGCCATTGTATAAGTGAATGGGATTTTCCTATGACACACATCTGCGTGTCAGATGCTAATGCCTGTTAAAGTTCACCTGTCAGACATCTCAGTTTACTGAAAATATGTCATGCACACGTACTGCTACTGGAAAAAAATTATATATATATTACATACACACATTCATACCCGGCATATGACTTATTTTAAAGATATCCAGTCCTTAAGGCTAGGGTCAGACTAACGCATTTTTCGTTTTGTCCGTAAAAAAGTGCGTCCGAACTCCTTGATGTATTTTTTCACGGAATGCGCGAAAACGGTCATACGATGCGCATTTTCGTGCATGATTTTTTACGGATCCAAACCAGGAAACTTTGGGTGTCTGGACGTTATGTTGGCCGGACATGAGCAGTGTCCAACGTCTCCTAATCACGCACACAGCGCTCTCTATACGTCAGTACTAGCGCTTCGACGTTCTCGAAAAAATGTTTGTTTGCCGCTTGCGTTGCACAACCGAAATTTCGTGCGGCCGTACTTCGTATATTGCCCGTCATTTGCTGCTACTACGGCCGTGATTAAGTGCGCCTAAACGCACGTTAAAAATTCGTTGTCTGATCCCAGCCTAAATCTCGAGACACACACACTTTGGGTAAAATGCTTTTATACAAAGCAAAATAATATACTATTTTAAAGACCTAAAACGTATTTAAAACACATTTTTAATAAACCTTGTCTTGACCATCATTGTATGAAATTTAGGCTATGTGTTTATCGTATATTATAAAAATGACACAATTATTTTTTAAAACAATAAAAAAGGTTCTTCTCTGGCGATTTAAATGTGCAAGAGGTGTAAGGAACGGTATCCAAAAGGAAAGGGTGAATACCAGATGTGCAATCTGTTTCTAACTACACAAATGTATAAAATATATAACATGTGCAGAATAGCTGTAGCACAAGGTGAAATAGGGTGAAGCACGCTATGAAAATACAAGCTAATTTAAAAGTGATAGGAATATATCACTATGTTGTTAAATATATAAATTGCTTTTGCAATGAGTAATCCCAATATAATACTCATCTGTTAAATGTTATAAAAGAAAATACAGAAACGGCAACACTAAACTAAGAATAATGGTAGAAAGATACCGTGCTGTTTGAAAACACATTTTAAATGGGGATATGAGTTACCACGCGGAAAAGAAAACTCCCGTCATAGCTTGGCTTCCAGTAAGGTGTAAATTCCAAAGCATCATCAGCCATGTGCTAAAATTCCAAAACAAAGTGTTAGGGAGACACAACTTCTCAACCCACTAAATACTGTTGCTTGTTTAGCCAATGCCTTCATTCTTATTTGTCCTCAGGTTCTGTTGGCAGGGCATCGTTATTTTACAAGTGATAGGAATACAAAGATGAGTAAATTAATTAGGTTTTCACTTGTTTTAGGCTAGGGTCAGACGAATGCATTCTGTGCGGACTGTGCGTCTGTGCACAACGGCCGTACTTTCTGACTGACGACAAGGCAGTGGCCACACAGTCCATTTTCGTGACTGACTTTTTTTGACTGAAGTAGATGGGAAATAAAATTAATACGAAAAACCATTTTGTCCGTCAAAAATCCAGTTCGTCTGACTACGTTCCATCACTCACACACAAAGCTATGTGGATGTGGCGCACTCCGCACGTCTGTTCTAACGGTTTTACGTTCTTGCCTAACTTGCGTCCATTTGCCGCGTCCGTTGTGCGTCCGCACTTCGTGTGTGGATCTCTATTGATCATAATTGTAAGCTATCACGGACGTTAAAATGTGCGGCAACACGGACGTGAACACCGCGCTCGTCTGACCCCAGCCTTAGAGTTCGATGTGTTGAACAGGACATTACATGTATGAAGAGTTTACTGACTCACCAATGAACACCCAAACAACATAATGTCATGCCAGTAACAGTCTCTCAAAATACTCTAATTTCCAGTACAGTACTATGTTTTTGCTTCCTATTTCTTTACAGTCATCACCAGCCACACAGTAACACATATCAGCACAACACACTCACCAACCACACAGAATTGTCACTGAGGTTTGGTGGGACTGTTGAGCTCGCTACAAACTGCAACTGGGAGCTAACTGAAAACCATGCTGAAATCAGTCTACGCCAGTGTTTCCCAAACCAGTGTTTCCTCAACCAGGCCAGATTTTGCAACTCACTTTGGGGAAATGCAGACTGAATCTTGCAATCAATGAGCAGCAAATCATATCACCTGTGCTGTGCTTCATATATCCTGCAAACCTGGCGAAGCGGAGGGTCCTGAGGACAGGTTTGGGAAACACTTGTCTACGACATCAGCGCACACACATACACAGTCTTTTCCTCGTAAAACATACTGACGGTTTTTGAAAGCGTGGTAAGAATATTTTTAGATTAAAGGGTATTCAGTATAAAAAAAATCCTCTTTGTAAAGCATTGGATTTTACTTCTGTGAAATGTCAAAGAGTGACAGGAGAAACTTCACTGCGATGCTTCTCCTGCAGCTGTTTGGATTATTCTTTTGCGAAATGCCAGCGTTTATTTTTGGAAAGGATTTTACCAGGAAGGATACATTGAGATTTCTCTCATTTTCAAGTATGTCCTGAGTGGCGAGTATGTAAAGTTAGGTGTCTTGCCCAAGGACACTTACCGTATATACTCGGGTATAAGCCGAGTTTTTTGACTCAGATTTTGAGTCAAAAAAACACGATTCGGCTTATACCCGTGTCAAGGTCCTGAACACGGAGTCCGTCCGTGTTGAAGGGGATGCGGCTGCGTGCAGGCGCAGCCGGTCACGTGGTCTGGCTAATCAGGTGGTACTGAGTCTCTGTAGCACCTGACTGGCCGGACCGCGTGACCTGCGCACGCACGCAGCCGCATCCCCTTCAACACGGATGGACCCCTGTATCCATGTGAGAGCTGGCTGCCGCTGGGGCAATATCCAGGTGAGAGCTGGGGCAATATCCATGTGTGAGCTGGGGCAATATCCATGTGTGAGCTGGGGCAATATCCATGTGTGAGCTGGGGCAATATCCATGTGTGAGCTGGGGCAATATCCCACTTAGGCTTATACACGTCAATACGTTTTCACAGGTTTTTTGGGAAAAAGTAGGGGGGTCGGCTTATACACGGGTCGGCTTATACCCGAGTATATACGGTACTGGAGAGGTGCTCGTCGGGATCGAACCCATGTCTCCACAGGCTCTCTCCACGCAGAGCAGTGATGTTACCGCTACTCCACCCAGCCGGTTTGTCGGCATTACAACAGCAGCAGTTTTAACTGGTGTGGCACTGGCGACTATGAATACAGTACTTGATAAAGTGTCATGGAGTGAGCGGAAATATTCTCTCCTAGGTCTGATTAAAGGAACACTACCACCAAAAAATAAAAAAATGAAGTTTCCTTATTGTGTTTATGTTGTGGATATCATGCATGCACTTTGTTTTTCTCTTGTATGTTTAGTTAAAATATTTTACTCTATATGGGTCACTGTATCCATTTTTGTTGTGTGATTAAGCGTCGCAATTTAGGGATCAGTTTGCATAGTTTTCTAGGGTAAGCTTTACAGACACTGGAATTCCTTTTAACATTACTTTATTTGTTCAATTAAGTGAGCGTTTCGCAGACACTTCAAAATAAAATTAAAAGACAAAACAAATCCTTGCCCTCACCAGAGCACTAACTAAACACAGTCAATGAAACAAGGAATGAAAGGGACTCACTTGGACAGAAATCCAACGAAGGGAGCTGGGTTAGGTATACAAGTACAGAAAAAAATATATATTAAAAGACACACATAACGAAGTGAACAACAATAGTTGTGGGATACCTTCAAATATATGGTCAATAAAGCTTGGCAAAGAGTATCCCCGTAGCCCAAATATACTTAATGCAATTAATGAACAATTCATAGGGCAGGGGGTGGGGAACGCCAGGGCCTGTCTGCAGAAGTCAAATGAACCAGAGGTGAAAGTTGGAGGGATGATCAAGACTCAGACATATTGAAGAATTAGGCAGATGCCCTATTGGGTCTCCTACTCCACATTCATTTCTGGTCTGTCCCAAAAATAACCCTGGTATCGGTTTTCTGAATCATTAAAATAGACAGGCACTGAAGTGAAAAAACCTTGCAGGCAAGGAAAAAGAGTACCCCTGTACCCACTCAAAACTCTGACATCTTGAGGAAGAGCTAGGCAAGTGCCCTACTGTGTTTCCTACTCATTTCTGGTCTGTGAAATTAACGCGGAGTAGGAGACACAATAGGGCATCTTCCCAATTCTTCCTCAATACGTCAGAGTCTTGATCCTCCAACTTCCACCTCTGGTTCATTGACTTCTGCAGACAGGCCCTGGCATCCCCCCCCCCATGAATTGTTCATTGATTGCATTATGCACATTTGGGCTACAGGGGTACTAGTTTTCCTTGCCTGCAAGGTTTTTTCACTTAAATAATTACAGGCACTAAAGTATTCATAAAACAGATATCAGGGTTATTTTAGGGACAGACAAGAAATTAATGCGGAGTAGGAGACTCAATAGGGCATCTTCCTCAATATGTCTGGGTCTTGATCCTTCCTCCAACTTTCACCTCTTGTTCATTGACTTCTGCAGACAGGCCCTGTCATTTCCCCCCTGCCCTATAAATTGTTCATTAATTGATTGCATTAAAGGGATACTCTAGGCAACATGACCACCTAAGCTTTTTTAGGTGGTCATGATGCCATGAGTATGCCCTTGCCTTCCCCCCCCCCTCCCACCGCTCAGCCGAACGGCTGAAAAAGCTGAAAACAGCTGAGAGACGCGGAGGACTTTACTCCGCTTTCCCAGCTGTCAGTCAGCCGAGCGGGATTCATATTTCCCGCTTCTGCGACTATTGCCGAGTAGGAGACGCCATTGCGCTTTCGGCATGATGACGTATCCAACTCGCCGCAGTAGCTGGCTGCAGCGGCTGAGGATTATTATTGCGCGCAACACTAAGCTAAGAAAATGGAGCCAGGAGGAAGCCTGCCGATTGGCTGGCTTACGTGAGAGGCGCACATGCGCGCTTCTCACGTAAACCATTAGCCAAGTGAAACTAACATGGACGGGAGCGGAAGAGGAGGGAGGGGAGTATTTAAAAAAAAAAAAAAAAAAAGACGCCGTTGGAAACAAGTGGATTTTAGGGTAAGTATTACAGTTAAAAAAAAAAAATCCCTACCTAGTTAGTGAGGGAATAGGTATAGTTTAATGTAAAAAAAACAGGGGGGATTTTTGATTAGAGTGTTGGTTTAAGTATATTTGGGCTACGGGATACCCTTTGCCAAGCGTGCTTGACCATATATTTGAAGATATCCCACAACCATTGTTCACTTTGTCATGTGTGTCTTTGTATTTAACGAATATATTTTTTTCTGTATTTGTATTCCTAACCCAGCTCAATTCGTTGGATTTCTGTCCAAGCGAGTCCCTTTCATTCCTTGTTTCTTAGTTCCAATATAGAGGTTTAATCCTTCTGGTTTAGGTTTTTCCAATCCCTCCTGGTTCATACTGTATCTTTGTGGGATCATTTCTTATGTTTTGTAACCACAGTCAATCCCTGACTATCACTGGATGGCTAACGCCATTTACCAGTCCAAAACATTCATGACATGGAAACACAACTTTATATATACAGTACATTTCAGTCTTTCTACCTTGGATGCTCTGTCCTCTCTTGTTCACCACAAAACAGAAAACCAAGGCCATGAGCATTTCCTGCTCTGAACTTTTAAACACCATCTTTTCCTCAATTAGCATTAGGTGTGGCTCCTGAGAAAATCCCCACCTGCAGAGCTGCTTGCTGGGAAATGTAGTTCAGATTACTCACTTTTCACCCATGTAGTGGATACAGGCTATGTATGATCCTAGGTCCTAAATACCTTCCTTTCACAAGCACATCTCTGACACAGTTACAGTTGTAAACTTCCCCCCACAGTATTACTTGCTCCTCACTGGGTGGCTTTGGCCATAGATTGAGTCTATGGGTCGATCATGACTCAAATCATTCAGGGTGATTCAGAGCGAGGTGAAAACCAGGCAAATGACTGGAGAAGTGAAAATTCTAGGTCAAAATAGCCGATTTGGAAAGTGAGATAAATGGGAGAATTTTTCTGGTTTGGCTATTTTGACCGAGAATTTTCACTTCCTGATAGTATTGTTTGGGATGTATTCAAATGACATCACCAGGTAGTAGTTTAGAAGTCTTTTAAGCCCCCTGTCTTATCTCATTCAACTGCCAGCTCTTATCTCAAATAGCCTGGAGAACACAATTAACCCTCTGCTGCCTTATCTAAACATTCCCTCCTCATAACTGTAAGGCCCGTGTCAGACGAACGCAGTGATCACGTCCGTGTTGCTGCACAGTTTAACGTCCGTAGTAGAATAGAATCATGAGCAGTAGAGACCCACACACAAAGTACATGCGCACCGAACTGCGCACACACAACGCACGTGGCTAACGGACGCAAGTTAGGCAAAAACGTAAAACTGCTAGATGGACGTGCAGAGTGTGCCACGTCTGTGTAGCGTTCTGTGTGAGTGATGAGATGTCAGACACAGCGCATTTGTGACGTCCAGCACCTTGACGCACACAATGGCTTTTCATATCTTTTTCAAATTTTTATCATTTTTCATATTAATTTTGTTTCCCATAATTCCTTTTTTCTACGTCCGTCAAAAAAAACGGACCATGTGGTGTCTACAGTATCTTCCGTCAGTACGTCTGTCGTTAGACTGCGTTCGTCTGACATTAGTCTTAGATACTGTATAAGATGAAGAACTGCCACAAAGTCTAACTTTTGCACAGATTAAAGTTAAATGTTGCATCATGGGAAAAATCCAGAAAACAGAATCAGATAAAAACCTAACAGGGTTATTCAGAGAGCGGGGAAAACCAGGAGAATGACTGGAGAATGGAAAATTCTAGGTCAAAATAGCTGATTTGGAAAGTGAATGGAGAATTTTTCTGGTTTGGATATTTTGACCTAGAATTTTCCATTCTCCCGTCATTCTCCTGCTTTTCACCTCTTTTTGAATAACCCTGTAAATATATTTTTCCTTTGTACATGCAATTGCTTCAAGCAAAGAAAAAAAAACAGCAGCATGTGTTTTATGATGTGGTTTTGTTTACAATGCGCAAGTAATCTAGTTACAGTTTATGTAAGTGGTAGTGTCCTTTTAACCTCCCTGGTGGTATTCCTGAGTGTGACTCGGGGTTAAATTTCACTACCGCGAATGGTAACCCCGAGCCACACTCGGGCTGGATGAATACTCACCTCCTCCTGCGCTCCCTGGCTGCCCCCGCAGTGTAATCACGGTGAGTTGCTTCCTGGTAAGGCTCCCTGCAAGTCACACGATGCAGGGGGGTGGGACCAGGCAGCAAACTTAAAAAAAATTATAATACAGTTTTCCAATGTACAATGTTTATGAACGGCCACTAGGTGGCACTACAGGATAAGAAACAGACCATACTAACCCTGGTTTCCAGACAGATTTCAGTGTTTTTTGTTGTATTTTATTGAATATCATTTATTTGCATTATTTTGGATAATTATTTTTGGGATAATAAATTATTATGTCGTGTTTCAAACTTTGTCGGACTCAGTGTATTTACTATTTTTTTTATTTATTTATTTATTTATAAAAGGATTTTACCAGTAACGACTCTTGCTTGCACGGATTTAAGTGCGTGATTCCTAATTAATACAGGCTAACTATGTACAAAAACACGTTTGCTTTAGAAAAAAATTGAGACGCTTTTAGACACAAAATTTTGAAACAATTAGACCGCCAGGGAGGTTAAAGCAGCCTTATCACATCCTATGGTGTTTGCAACTTTGGCAAATACTGATTCTTACTGAATAACCCTTCAGTTGATTTACACATTTAACAGGAGAACGGATGTTAACTGTTTCTCTTTCACTATCAAATCTTGGCACTGCCACCAACCTCGGTGCTCACCTGGTGCCCTTCTGACTCCCATGGGGTCCTGGTGCCATGTTGTGCTGTGGTGTCTGGGTTGGGGTATCATTGGGTCCAATGACCCTTGGGGTGTTCTGGCTGAGCAGAGTGAGGCATCCATCCAAGGACAGGCCGGGATTGGTGTGCGAGCCTTGATGTATGGTGCTGATGTACGGTGCTGATGCACCTGACTCTGGAATTCCAAGATGACAAATATTACCTTTACTCCTTGATAGAGATGTTGGATGACTGCTTTGCAGAGTTTGCAGAGACTCGAGTCCAATGTGGACACCTGTTTAGGTGGGTACCAACCAGTCAGGCACTGTACACTGAGGGATGTGGATAACTTACCTACCTATAAAATTAGTACAGGTGCACTCCCTTCTTGCTTTAACCTTTTTACTTGCAGTCCTGCTGTGTTTTATTCCTTTGGCACTATCCTCGTGTATCCTAGGCCTGTTCTGTTCTTTTGGCTATTGTATTTCAGTTTATGGTCCATTGCCACCTATTTTGGAGACCCCTTGGCTATTCTTTTACACTTGCCCTACATTTCCAAGCATTTTTGACACATACAAAATTTTAAGCGTTATTAAAGACAAGGGGCTAAATTAAGTAGCGTCCCCATTTTAGGGTTCTTTAACGGGGAAAACCTGCACTTTCAGATTTCCACGTAATGTCCCCATTTTAGCTTTAGATTCTGGGGCAGGTGCTACAAGCAGTGATACTCCCGTTAGCATTTCCGCACCGCCACAAGTATCACCTACTGGACTCCATAGGACTCCATGGAGGGTTGCACTTCTGGGCCGTGAGCCCTGCATGATCTTACTCTTGTGAGATTGCGCAGCGCCTCGGAGTGATCGTGGAGGAAGACTGGGAACTATTTGTCCCAAATCTCACTCAGCTCGCAGCCAGGAGAAGCGGCGGTTCGAGCCACCGTTCTTGTCGTGGGATGAGAGGTGTGTATTGATTTATTAAGGGGGTTTTAGGGTTGCTAAATGATTCTGAAAAAGCAGAATAATTTAGCACCAACTTTTAGTAGCTGAATATTTGCTGTGCGAATCCCTGCTGTAATTAGCGGTAGTACTATGTAGTACCTTACTTATCTTTACACTTATCAGTGATTGCACTCCCCATGTTAAGTATAGGATTCGCAAAGTACAATAAGCTTGTGGAAGCTAGTGCAGTCACCGATGCACTACTGGATTTTTCACGAGTTTAGTGTCAGGAATGAAGTATGGGGGCATGCGTTAAAGTCACTTATCCTAGCGTTAAGAGGTACTCATCCGAACGCTACCGTTAGTGTTCAACTATGTAATTTAGCCCAAGGAAGGTAATTAGATGCCAGTTGAGTTTAGATCCATCTTCTTTTTCACCACTTTTCTATCTATCGTTAATTCAGACTTTGATATTAACTGTAATATAAGTTTTCTCACTTGATTTTTAGTAATAGAAACATCAAGACTGTCTAATTTGCGTGAAATCTGTGGATTTTGGTCATGGCCTCTTGTTTTCAATCAAGATTCTTATTACAGGAGATCTACTATTAACTTTAAGAGCCCCTACACAGTAAATGCTTCTTTGACGCCCACACATCAAAACCTTTCATAAGCATGAACAATAGGCCTGTTCTGTTTGAACTTATTACAGAAAAGATGTGCTGATTTCAAGAGGGAGTTGCGGAAAGGGAAGAGACGTTCAACAAAGGCAGAAGAAGAAAAATTCTATGATAATGGATGATAGTGACTGATATTATTTGTGGTTAAACAGGAAATGTATAAACCAGTGAGATGATTAAATCAAATATCTGTGCTTTGGAAGAAGAAGCAGAGCGGAGCCCATTATTGACTAATGCCGTCAGAGGAGTCTCATTAGAAAATCCCCTGCTTAAGCAACCTAAAGATGATATAAAGATTGCCAAACCTTTCCCGTTTGACTAAAAAAATGGATGTTTGACCATAACTATGACCACCTGGCTGGCCGCACTTCCTGATTCAAATAAAGAAAAATAAGAGTCAGGTTCAGTGCTACTGGCTACTGGGAGGAGAAACAAGTGTCAGAATTGATTAATGCGATTTATTAAGGTTTTTAAAAAGCTTGAAAAATAAGCCCCCGGGAAAACTTAATATACTAATACCTTTAACTCTAATGACAATGTGTGTTATACGAGAAGTCAAAAACATCTCACTTATCATTTTCATCATATCATGCTACTGACTTTTATTACAGGTTTCACAAAGCATCCATTCGCAGCCGCTGGCAACATATTCCAAGCTGTGTTTGGTTTGGAATGTGGGCCTTCGGGCTCTATTGATTTGCTGTATGTTGCAGCTGTACTTCTGAAGTGCTCTGCTCACGGCATCTGATTAAACATTCATGCCGAAGCAGGTTGTGTAGAGCACCGTTTCCATTATACTGAGTGCAGACAGACAGCACACATACCCTCAGATTTGATAAATGGAGAGCACTTGTTGTGTGCCGCGAACGTCGTTTACATTCATAGATGATAAATCACTTCATTTTCTGAAGTTATTTCTTACGATGCCGGGAAATCACGTATAGATCTCGAGGACAATGTCTGTAATCTTTCATTATGAAAAGATCAAGAAAAGAAAAAAAAGAGAATATTCAGTGTTACTAACTGTACTCCAGATTACAGTGAATAAAGCAAATGAGCAATTTCTCTGACAACACATAAAATAGAAGCTGTAATATTGGGAAGATTTTTTTTAATTAAGATATTTTAGCCTAAAATTCACAAGTCAATACCTAATACTGAACACGTATTTTAAATGGACACTGCTGAAAAAAAGCCCAATAACCCGCACCCTGTACTGACCCCCCATCTCCGGGCGCTGTTACAATCCCCGCGCTAAAACGGGGGCGGTAGGGAGAAAAAAACTGCACCCGCAGTTTTCCTCCTACCGCCCGCGTTTTAACGGGGGATTACAATGCAGGCGCAAAAAATGCTGCCTGCATTGTTTGCGCCCGCTATGACCCAGGATGCGCGCGGCAGCGCTAAGCGCAGCTGCACGCATCCTCACAATGGAGTCCATAGGACTCCATTGAAACAGACGCCGGCAGTCACATGACCAGCCGGATCTCACCTCGCAAGATCCGGCCGGTCAGCGTAGGGATACACAGGGAGAGACTGGGGGGACTTTTCCCCCAGTCTTTCCCTGCTCCCACCGGCCCTCCATGTTTTGCCGTGAGTGATCATACTTATATTTTGTTCTGCAACACTGTCTCCTTGTGACTTTTCTGACTGCCAGAGTCTAGCTTCAGGATGCAGCCATAATGATGGATGTACATTTAGTCAATTAGATTCAGAACCATTGAGCAGCATTGGAGATTTGTCTCTCTGAACTATCATTCAACCAGCCGACTCTTTAACCCCTTATCGAGGCACGTTGTATGCCACTGTCAGTGTCATTTCCTTGATACATGACAACCAACATACCCTCTATATCACCTGTATGCCCTGTTTTGTCGAGATAGGTGAGACCTTCAGGTCTATTCACTAAAAGGTGAAACTCAGGAGAACTGGCAGGAGAAGAGAACAATTTAGACCAAATAGCAGATTTGGAAAGTGAGATAATTGGGAGAATTTTTCTGGTTTGGCTATTTTGACCTAGATTTTTCACTTCTCAGGTCAATTCCTTGAGTTTTACCTTTATTGAATAGACCTACTTCTATAATTAGATTATTCACTACTGGAACATACCCCTGCCACAATGACCACTTTAGTTAGCTTAGGTAGTTATGGGCTAAAGTATTATTATTCATCAATAGGGGCTACAATAAATTAGGACAAGACGTAGACAGACACTAGAGATGATGGTCCTGCTCCATAGAGAGTTACTTTCATTGGTTTTCTCTTATTTATGTGTGTGTGACAAAGTCGCCTAGAAGGGGTAATCTACTAATTGCTGTTGTTCAGCATTGTTGCAAACACCTAGGAAAACTGCCACGGTTGCAACCATGATACACTTTGGTGATACACATAAGGAAATTCAAACAACAACAGGTAAACATTCGTTCATGAAACGTAGCCTGTTGATTTTGAATTTCCCTAACTGGATTATCTGTTGTTTAGTTTCCCTATCAGCATCGCCAAGGCTTATCATGGTTGTAGCATTGGCAATTAGTGCATAACCTCTTGTCTCTTTTTTAAAAAACTTTTTTGTACAAAAATATATAGAAGTGGCATGCGGAATCTCACAAGATGGAGCCATCATAAAGGTCTGGGTAAAAGCCGGATCCATGTGCATCTTTTCTTCAGTATCCACAACTTTTTTCCTGGAAAATTGCTGGATTCTTCTGGATCGGTGCACTTTTTTAAAAAAAAAGTGGTGGATCCTTACAAATCCATGCAGGTTTTTTTGTGAAATCACACCGGATCTTTTCATATATCAATAAAACACAATATTAGCTTTCAGGATCAACATCTTGTTACCTGAAAATTGCTGGATTCTATTGATCTTTGTGTTTTTTGATAGAAACATGCCGGATCCATGCATTTTTGAGTACTCACTTAATACTTCAATAAAACAGTGTTACCTTTCAGGATCCACTTGAAGTTGTTTTGCTGAACAACTGCTGGATCCATGCGTTTATTGATTAAAAAGTGCCTGATCCTGGAGGACCCATGCATTCTTCTGAGAAATCATACCAGATCTTTTAATTTTTTCAATTAAACCCAACTTTTTCTGAAACTGTTGAATTTTGCTGGATCCATCCAAAAAACGTTATGGATCCTGAAGGATAATATTTAATTTTTATGAACTGAGTGATTTCTCAAAAAAACTGCATGGATCCAGCACTTTTTTTTTAAACAAAAACCATATGCGCCCAATAGAATCCAGTATTTTTTCAGAAAACAATGTTGTGCAGATGTTACACAGGGAACTGGAGGAGATTGTGGGTATTCTGAGTGGAACAGAGGACTGGGCAACACAGGGTACACAGGAAGCAGAACAAGTTGTGGTTCAGCAGGAGATAGTAGCAGGGTTGGAACAAGGCAGGACGGTTGCAGGGCACAGGAAGGCAGAGGCTTACAGGCTCAGCACACTGGATAGGAGGGAGAAGAAATATTGTAACAGAAGGCCCGGGAAGCTCAGGATACACCATGGATTCTTAACAAATGCAAAGGCATTGTGAATAGGGCCTGCGCCTCTTAGATAGGAGGGCCAAGTTCCCCAATAGGAAAAGTGATTCCACCTGTGGATCTCTTGAGGTGGAAGACCATGGATGGAGGTTACATGGAGCAGATTACAAATCAGCAACCTAGAAAGGCAGGAGTGGAGTCACCCAAGACTGTGAGAAAAATGAATCAAGATCTGGCAGAGCCAGCACGGTTCTTCATCCTCCTGTTCTTGAGTCTGGTGGCATGACACCAATATTAACTTTTTTGTCTGCTAGCAATCTCCAACATCAACCAGAGTAGGTTGGTTGAGGTTGGAGATTGCTAGCAGAGTTGGCAGCTGTCTGTGAGTGGCAAGACTCTGCCCCGCACACGAGAAAGGTTACCTTGTTGGTTTATCCACTATTGTAGCACAAAGAGAAAAATGGACACACATTGGGCTCAAAAGAAAATTCTACATCTCAAGTAATTTTTTGCAATTCTACTTTCAATTCAGCTCACACTAGTTATTATATCTATACCAGAAAATAATACTTAATACATAATAATATTTCTTTAAAACATCTCTTTATCAGCAAGTAAAAGTCCCCAGACAGTGCTATATACAAAGGCATGGCAAAGTGCTACAGAAATAATCCTTTATATTGTTCTATAATGCAGAGATGAATATTGTTTTCAGTGCAAATTGGGTCAAGAAGACAGTATGATAATTTCCAGAAACCACAAAATGAATCTGTTTGCCTCTAATTACAGGATATGAGGATTTTAGTTTTGATTATTGCATGTTAAATGAAAATATGTATTAATGCTATAGACAAGAGGTTATTTCATCTAGAATTAAATTGACAGAATTAAAGTAAAAACTCCTGGTCAGTGCGTAGAAAACACAGGAAGTCATCAGAGGTCTGACTTAGGATGCCAGAAGTAGGAAAACTTGACAATATGATGACGTGCCATCTGAAAAGAGTTAAAAAAAGATACTCTTCATTTCATAGCATCTGTGCTAGAAATAAAAGATATACCTGTTGACCATATGCAGCAGGCTCACGCTCAGATACCAGTCTGCATTTGGACATTATCATGCAATTTACCATTTTTAATCTCTGAAGGATTTTACAGCTCAAAAATTCACAATCACCTCATTTATTGAGTGAATCGAACATCTGCATTTTATAGGAATGGGGGCTGGAACCTATGTGGACTTCTTAACTAGATCACATGCTGTGCCCAGCAAGCTTTAACCCCTTGAGGACCAATGACGTACATGGTACGTGCTGGGAAAAAATCTAGTTAGGGACCAAGGGCGCACTATGTACGTCATGTTCCTCTAACCCCATCCCTCCCTATACTCACCTCTCTGGCCGGGGTCCCACGTCGGTCTGAACTCCTTGAAGTCAGACCAAAGGTTTTAAGGACCTCGGCCGTCACACTGATGTCATCAACAGGCGCAATAACATCAGTTTCAGGCGCCCCACCCCCGGCACAGCCTAGAGAGAGCCTGAAAGGAGGGTGGGGTCTTTTAGACCCCTCTCCCTCCCAAATGGCAGAGAGATAAAAAGAAAGAGAGGCACCCGCTGGAAAGGTCACAGTATTTCTAAACTCAGGACAAAATTTCAGAACTATTTAGCCTGGGTCTGTTTTGGCGGTTGTAAATTTTGGGGGTCAAAGATCGAAAAGGGTGTTTTTTCCATCATATTTCATAAAATGTTATATAGTAAATTATACAATATGATGAACATATTATCATCTTTAGAAAGTCAATTTAATTGTGAGAAAATCAGTATATAATATGTGTGAGTACAGTAAACGAGTAAGAGGAAAATTAAAGCTAAACACAAACATTGCAGAAATGTAGAAACAGCAGTGGGTACTTTCGGATTGATAAGAATAAAACCACCAGGTCACTATGGGGTTAACTTGGCCAGTTGTGGCTAAAGTAAAATGATGAGGCAATCCACTTCCTAAACCACAGTAGGAAGTGGCTATTCCAATTGGCTGCACAAGGCTCTCGCCAGTCGGCTGAACAGCGCAGCAATCATCATTCCACGTCGTATTGACCCACTGGGCAAACGTCGGTGTGCTCAATGGCCAAATCAGGCCTGCTTGTGTTTATTAGTTTTTATTTTGAACAGCTTCATAAAATAGAAGATCACATTCTTGTACATGTTATTAGATCTACTTCATTATATTCATATACCACAGAAAGGAACACTACACTTTGAGTTAGGAGATAATGGAAGGTGTAGCGAGATAGTAAATGGAAACTGAAATCTAACCTGCATTCTACTTAGTTGCCTGGAGTTACTACTTATTAAAATAACTTGTAGGAGAGGGGAGTTCAGGAGAGGGGAGTTCTGGGGATTGTAGGCAAAGGCTCTGCCAGCTAGGAGGCTGGACTTTGAAAAAATGCAGCCCTATATATATTCTGAATCAAGCATGGCTCGGGGCTATTTCCTTGGAGGTCAATCGAGAAGTGAGGGAATATTGCCAGCTCCTAATAGAACCTCCTTATGGCTGATCGTCTAGCGTATATTGTAAGTAACTAGGATCTGCTGTTATCTCCCTTTTATTTGTTTGCTGTTTGTGTGTAATGTGTAATTAATTGATTTATCCTATCCATCTTTTTTATAACAAATGCACTGTGATAATTTTTTCTATATCATAATAAATATTCCTTATTAACCCCTTAAGGGCCGCTGACGTACCCTGTACGTCTTGTCCTCGGGTCTCCCTTAGACCCACGGACGTACAGGGTACGTCAGGGGCGCCTAATCCCCCTCCCGCCCGATACTCACCTCCCTCGCTGGATCCCACGGCGATCTGGCAGGGAGGAAGCCTGCCCATGTGATTTACATGGGCAGGCGAGGCTGATGACGTCACCACACTGCGTGGTGACGTCATCAGCAGGCGTCCCCATGCATTTCAATGGAGGGGAGGGGGGGCTCCTTTGGAGCCCTCTATCTCCCCAACCATTGAAGCTAGGGAGATGCCGTTTGCACTGCTGGAGAGGGGAGAGCCTCCCCTTTCCAGCGGTGCATGGCATTATCCGTTTCGCCGCCGGATGGCGTTTTAGCGCCAATTGGCGCCAAAACGCGATTCAAACCTGGAGGGGGGCTGACATCTTGGATGTCAGCCAAGCCTCCAGGTCCCCCCCCCACCCACTGACAACCTCACCATATGTGTGAGGATGTCAGTGGGCCAGTTAACCATCTAGCTGCCATGTAGAGATAAGGGGATCCTAAGGATCCCTTTATCTCCCAATGGCAGCTAGATGGTCATATTTGCCATCATTTGAAAGGCCTGATTATGGCCTTTCAACTGATACCAAACATGACCAGGTTTGGTTTTAAAAAAAAGAAAAAAAATTAAATAAAGAAATAATAATAAAAAAATAAATAAAATAAAAAAATGTTTTTTTTTTTTAAAGTTTTTTTTGTCTGGGGGGGTTTAATTAAATAGGACCTAGGCTGTCATCTAAAAATAATTAGCACAAAATGGTCAGAATGAGCGCAGCGCACATAGGTGAACTGTCTCAGCAGTGAAGGGGTTAAAAAGCAAACGCATGTAAAAATTGGGTATTTCTATTCTCAGGACAAAATTTTGAACCTATTTAGCCGGGGTCGTTTTGGGTGGTTGTAGATTTTGGGGATTAAATTACAAAAAAGTGTGTTTTTACCATTTTTTTTCCTCATATTTCATATTTTTTTTTATAGTAAATTATTCGATATGATGGAAATAATGGTATTTCTATAAAGTCCATTTAATGGCGGGAAAAAGGGTGTATAATATGTGTGGGTTGAATAAACGAGTAAGAGGAAAAATTGACCTAAACACTAACAGCGCAGAAACGTAAAAACAGCAGCGGTCACTAAAAGACGGATTTGTGTAAAACCGCCCGGTCACTAAGGGGTTAAGATCTGCTTTCTGCCTGATCTCCGATCCATGCTAACTAAAGAGACTGGAGTATTGCTTGTTGTTTTACGCTCCGAAAGTAGCTACGAAATTGTGACTTGCGGTCGCTGGAGACGGTGGGGTAAGCAAGCGGGGATTGTTGTCTATGCAGTCACTGTCTGGGTCTAGGATAGACAGACAGCGGGGTTGCTTAGCCCTGCGTCTCTCACTGCGACGCGCGTAGTGTCCATGAGGACTGGTGGCAGCATAACTAATAGAATAGGAAAGCGAGCCCAGGGATTGTGGTAGACGTAGTCACTACCCGATTCAAGAGAAGACTAGTACTGCGTTACACTCCTGGGACCATTGTATCGCGCTCTACGTACCTGTTGCGAGAGAAAGTGTGGCTGGGGACGGTTAGATGAGAGCGCGCGTGGATTGTGGTCCACGCAGTCATTATCTGGGTCTTGGATAAACAGATAGTGAGCGGCTTAATCCGGCGTCTTTTGCGGCAGTGCGCATAGTGGTCGTGAAACACGTTTTTTCAGAGAGCCTAACTGGCCCCCAAATTGCACCGAACAGTGAATTTCCCCATACGGTGCAATTTCGGGGCCATTCGGCTATTCAAAAGCTGGCAATTCGCCAAATATTGTTGAATTGCCAGCGAAATAGGGTGCCTTGTCTTTGGCAGTGAACTCCCCATGGAGAAGCAATGGTTAATCCATTCAGAGAACACCGAACAGCAGAGAAATGTCAGTGAAATACACTGATGTTTGGTGCTTTTGACAGGTTTAATCAGGCGAACCCCATAGGCTTCAAATGTTAAAAATATTCCTGTTTTCACTAAATATCTATTAACCCTTTCGCTGCTGAGGCTTTTCACACCTCTGTGCTGAGGTCATTTTTACCGGTTTTGCTCATCATGTTTAAACGTGTTTTGAAGGCTTATTTTAGTATATGACCCAGACATATTATATATCGTTCTTTCCGTCAGACTCGGTAGATTCATAATATGTCATTATTATATGTATACGTTATGTCATGTCTGTATATTATAACAAAAAATGCAATAAAATATGTATTTTCAATAATTTACAACGTGTAAAGTGTTTTTTTTCACATTTTAACATGCGAGCAATTGCGGTTATATTTTGTATGGGGTGCGCTTGTTAAAAAAATTAGAGCTGGGGTCTTGTTACATTTTTTTTTGGGGAAAATTACACGATTTTTAACAAACGCACCGCATACAAAAATCGTTAGTGCAGCATCATTGTTCACATTATAATTGAAATGGGAACAATATTGCTGCATTAACGAACCAAAAAAAAGAAAAAAAAATGTTTATTTTTTTTATAATTTTTTTCAAATATATTTTTATTTTTATTTTTAATTTTTAGTTTTTTTAAAAAACTTTTTTCACTTTCGTGTTTGGTATCGTTGGAACGGCCATGCTCTGGCCGATCCAACCATACCAAATTTTAACCCCTAGCTGCCACGGATCGGGAGATAGGGAGTTCCAATGAACTCCCTATCTCCACCGTTGGTGGCAGTTAGGGGTTAACTCTAGGACTGGCGTCATCGTGCTATGCACGATGACGCCAGTCCTCAGGGGGAGTTCCCGGAGGCTTGGCCGACATCTTGGATGTCGGCCAGCTCCAGGAAAGGATCACGAACCGGCGCTTTTCAGCGCCGATTCGCGATCCAGCTCCCCAGGGGTTAATGCCAGGCACCATTTGGAAGGGCAGGCTGTGCCCTTCCAAATGGTGCCTGGGTTAACCCTCGCAACCCCGCCGATCGGGAGGGAGAGAGGTCCGAAGGACCTCCCTTTCAGGCGCCTCCTACGCACATGCGGGGGGGCGCCTGAATTAGGTGTCATCGCGCTGCCGCGATGACACCTAATTTCAGCGGCGGCGGTTCCGGATGCTGGGCTGACATCGAGGATGTCAGCCCGCACCGGGGGGCCAGTGATCGGCCGGAACTCGGCCGAACGCTGACCCCAAAGTGAGGACGCGCTCAGCGCGTCCTCAGCACACCAGCAGCCATGCGGAGGACACGCTGAGCGCGTCCTCCGCATCGAAGTGGTTAAACGGTTTATTCTTTGAATTTTTAGCAAAAAGTCTAAGTATTTATTTTTTTTAGACATTTTTCTGGTGAATTTTTTTTCCGATTCTTTTAAAATAGCATTTTTTCCCTGTAATAGACCTTTTTTTATTATTCATAGGAGTATGTAATAATTCCAGGCATTTTCATGCAGTAGTTTTTTTTGCACACAGCTTTTGAAAGTCACTTTTTTTTTTTTTACCCCGTTCGTCGGCTTGTTGGCCTTTCTCTGTGGCTGGCCAGCACTGTGTTCGGTGGATCAGTGTCTTTTTTCTGACAAGTTCAGCGGATTTGAGGCGAATATGAGGGTGTGTTCAGTGGGTTTGCGGCTGCTTAACGGATCAGATCCGATGTTTTCTGGCGGTTTTGCAGCAGCTTATTGGATCCGATATTTTCGGCGGTTTTTACTTTCGATTTGGCGTTTGTTCGGTGGCTTTACCCTGCACTTCAGGGACCCTGCAGTGAATGCTGAATTCTCTGCAGGGTCGGGGAATTTGATTCCCTGAAGTGCGGGGAACGAAAGAGCACTAAAATTCTGGTGGAATTTCGTTGCACTTTGAATAACCCCCATAGATTTTCTTTAATTCTATATCAAATAAACTAACCTATCTGCCAAGTACAGGTTCACCGTATAGTGATAATACTATCATAAATAGCTGCATTACTAGGCTAATTGGTTTTATGTCATCTTTGCGTACTGTAAAGAAACTCATTGTTGTTTTGCGTTATATTTTCAGAGACTCGTTGAAAAGTATCCATCAATTTATTTGGCTCATTTCAGTTGACTGTGACACTGTTGTGTCACATTTCAAATAACAATATGTTTGGCATGCTTTTACTGTTGGGATATTTCCCCTGTTTTTCTTTTATTTGTCACAGTGATGGCAAACCTTGCACAGCATATTCTACTAGTAGAACATCATAAGCTACATTCAGTTTATTTGCGGTTATTTATTCTATGGGGTACGCTTGTTTAAAAAAAAAAAATAGAACTGGGAACTGATTACTTTTATTTTTCAGAAAAATTACATGATTTTAGCTAAAAAAAACAAAACAATTGTTAGTGCAGCATCATTGTTCACATTATAATTGAAATGTGAGCTATAATGCTGCATCAATAAAAATATATATATATAAATTTTTTTCATTATTATTTTTATTTCTTATCTTTTAACATGGTAATGTTTGGTATCATTGGAAAGGCCATGCTCTGGCCTTTAAATTATACCAAACAATGACCTCTAGCTGCCACAGATTGGGAGATATGGGGGGCAATAGGTGGCAGCTAGGGGTTAACTCCCAAACTTACGTCATTGCGTCCATGCATGATGACATCAGTGGGTGGGAAGATTCCGGCGGCTTGGCCGACATCCAAGATTTCGGCCACCTCCGGGAGAGGACATCAGTCTGGTGCCGAATTGCGATCCAGCCCCTAAGGGACGGACAGACTGTGCTCTTCCAAGCAGTGCCTGCCTTTGTTCTGTGGTCCTTACCGATGGGGAGGGAGAGGGGTCCAAAGGAAGCCCTTCCCTTCAAGCACTTTCCCTACTCTGGTGGGGGGGGGGGTGGGTGCCTGAAATAGACATCATCGTACACTGTGTGATGATGCTACAATGCTGGCCAGGATCCCAGAATGGGGGGTTCACATTCAAGATGTCAGCCTGCACCGGGAGACCACAGTGATCGGCCGAAATAATGGGCAATCGCAGGCTACAATGTGAGAACACGCTCATTGAGTCATTTGCATGATGAACACAATTGAGATGATGTGCTGAGCGCGTCCTTCACAGCCAAGAAGAGAAAATAGCTCAGTCAGTAAAAAAGGGGGACAAAACATTTTTTAGATACATAAACGAGAAAAGAAAAGTAAAACAAGGATTAGCTAGATTAACCCCTTAGTGACTGGGCGGTTTTACACAAATCCGTCCTTAAGGCTAGGGTCAGAGTGGGGCAGTCGGAACGCGCGTGCAGACGCACTAAATCACGGCGGCAGTAGCAGCACATAACGGCCAATGACGGCCAATATACGCAGTACGTGCGTACGAAAGTGCGCCGACACCACGCAACCAGCAAATGAACGCATTTTTATCAGAACGTTAAACCGCTGGTACTGACGTACAAAGTGCGCTGCGGCCGCATAGCAGCGTGTGTGCGTGATTAGGAGACGTCAGACGCTGCTAGTGTGCGGCCAACATAACGTTCAAACAGCCGGATTTCCCTAGACTTCTTTTTACCCCACCGTCATGAAATACGTCCAGAATTGCGCATCGTCTGACCACTTAAGCGTATTCCGTGAAAAAATGCGTGCGCACGCATCGACGTACATTTTGACGGTGGCTGCAGAAAATGCGCTCATCTGTCCCTAGCCTTAGTGACCGCTGCTGTTTTTACGTTTCTGCGCTGTTAGTGTTTAGGTGAAATTTTCCTCTTACTCGTTTATTCAACCCACACATATTATACACCCTTTTTCCCGCCATTAAATGGACTTTCTAGAAATACCATTATTTCCATCATATTGAATAATTTACTATAAAACAATATGATGAAAAAAAAGGTAAAAACACACTTTTTCGTAATTTAATCCCCAAAAGCTACAACCACCAATAAAGACCCCAGCTAAATAGTTTCAAAATTTTATCCCGAGAATAGAAATACCCAATTTTTACATGTTTTTGCCTTTTAACCCTTTCACTGCTGAGCCAGTTCACCTATGTGTGCTGCGCTCATTCTGACCATTTTGTGCTAATTATTTTGAGATGACAGCCTAGGTCCTATTTAAACCCCCCCCAGACAAAAAAAATAAAAAAAATAAAAAAAAATTCAGTTTATTTAATTTTTTTATTATTATTTTTTTATTTTATTTTATTTTTTTTATTTTTTTTTAAACCAAACCTGGTTATGTTTGGTATCATTGGAAAGGCCATGATCAGGCCTTTCAAATGATGTCAAATATGACCATCTAGCTGCCATGGATCGGGAGATAAAGGGATCCTTAGGATCCCCTTATCTCTACATGGCAGCTAGATGGTGAACTGGCCCACTGACATCCTCACACATATGGTGAGGTTGTCAGTGGGTGGGGGGGACCTGGAGGCTAGGCTGATATCCAAGATGTCAGCCCCCCTCCAGGTTCGAATCGCGTTTTGGCGCCAATTCGCGCTAAAACGCCATCCGGCGGCGAAACGGTTAATGCTATACACTGCTGAAAAGGGGAGACTCTCCCCTTTTCAGCGGTGCAAAAAGCATCTCCCCAGCTTCAATGGTTGGGGAGATAGAGGGCTCTTAAAAGAGCTCAGTGATGTAATAGCAAAACCGTTAACAGATTTATTTAACCAATCCTTGCTAACGGGAGTCGTCCCAGAAGACTGGAAATTAGCAAATGTTGTGCCCATTTACAAGAAGGGTAGTAGGGAGGAATCGGGGAACTATAGGCCAGTTAGTCTTACGTCAGTTGTGGGGAAATTAATGGAAACCATGTTAAAGGAAAGGATTGTTGAACAACTAAAAACACATAGATTACAGGATCAGAAACAACATGGGTTTACCTCGGGGAGATCATGCCAAACTAATCTTATTGATTTTTTTTATTGGGTAACAAAAATAATAGACACAGGTGGTGCAGTAGACATTGCTTATTTAGATTTCAGTAAGGCTTTTGATACTGTTCCGCATAGAAGGCCTATCAATAAATTGCAATCTTTGAGCTTGGATTCCAATATTGTTGAATGGATTAGGCAGTGGCTGAGTGACAGGCAACAGAGGGTTGTGGTAAATGGAGTTTATTCGGCGCAAGGTCTTGTTACCAGTACCCCACCTCAGGGGTCAGTACTTGGACCCATTCTCTTTAATATTTTTATTAGTGATATTGCAGAAGGTATTAATGGAAAAGTATGTCTTTTTGCTGATGACACAAAGATTTGCAACAGGGTTGACGTTGTTTGCTGTTTGTGTGTAATGTGTAATTAATTGATTTATCCTATCCATCTTTTTTATAACAAATGCACTGTGATAATTTTTTCTATATCATAATAAATATTCCTTATTAACCCCTTAAGGGCCGCTGACGTACCCTGTACGTCTTGTCCTCGGGTCTCCCTTAGACCCACGGACGTACAGGGTACGTCAGGGGCGCCTAATCCCCCTCCCGCCCGATACTCACCTCCCTCGCTGGATCCCACGGCGATCTGGCAGGGAGGAAGCCTGCCCATGTGATTTACATGGGCAGGCGAGGCTGATGACGTCACCACACTGCGTGGTGACGTCATCAGCAGGCGTCCCCATGCATTTCAATGGAGGGGAGGGGGGGCTCCTTTGGAGCCCTCTATCTCCCCAACCATTGAAGCTAGGGAGATGCCGTTTGCACTGCTGGAGAGGGGAGAGCCTCCCCTTTCCAGCGGTGCATGGCATTATCCGTTTCGCCGCCGGATGGCGTTTTAGCGCCAATTGGCGCCAAAACGCGATTCAAACCTGGAGGGGGCTGACATCTTGGATGTCAGCCAAGCCTCCAGGTCCCCCCCCCACCCACTGACAACCTCACCATATGTGTGAGGATGTCAGTGGGCCAGTTAACCATCTAGCTGCCATGTAGAGATAAGGGGATCCTAAGGATCCCTTTATCTCCCAATGGCAGCTAGATGGTCATATTTGCCATCATTTGAAAGGCCTGATTATGGCCTTTCAACTGATACCAAACATGACCAGGTTTGGTTTTAAAAAAAAAGAAAAAAAAAATTAAATAAAGAAATAATAAT
This sequence comes from Leptobrachium leishanense, assembly GCA_009667805.1. Taxonomy (NCBI): domain Eukaryota; kingdom Metazoa; phylum Chordata; class Amphibia; order Anura; family Megophryidae; genus Leptobrachium; species Leptobrachium leishanense. The sequence goes on from CM019067.1 coordinate 143,810,419, forward strand.
AAAAAAATAAATAAAATAAAAAAAATGTTTTTTTTTTTTTAAAGTTTTTTTGTCTGGGGGGGTTTAATTAAATAGGACCTAGGCTGTCATCTAAAAATAATTAGCACAAAATGGTCAGAATGAGCGCAGCGCACATAGGTGAACTGTCTCAGCAGTGAAGGGGTTAAAAAGCAAACGCATGTAAAAATTGGGTATTTCTATTCTCAGGACAAAATTTTGAACCTATTTAGCCGAGGTCGTTTTGGGTGGTTGTAGATTTTGGGGATTAAATTACAAAAAAGTGTGTTTTTACCATTTTTTTTCCTCATATTTCATATTTTTTTTATAGTAAATTATTCGATATGATGGAAATAATGGTATTTCTATAAAGTCCATTTAATGGCGGGAAAAAGGGTGTATAATATGTGTGGGTTGAATAAACGAGTAAGAGGAAAAATTGACCTAAACACTAACAGCGCAGAAACGTAAAAACAGCAGCGGTCACTAAAAGACGGATTTGTGTAAAACTGCCCGGTCACTAAGGGGTTAAGATCTGCTTTCTGCCTGATCTCCGATCCATGCTAACTAAAGAGACTGGAGTATTGCTTGTTGTTTTACGCTCCGAAAGTAGCTACGAAATTGTGACTTGCGGTCGCTGGAGACGGTGGGGTAAGCAAGCGGGGATTGTTGTCTATGCAGTCACTGTCTGGGTCTAGGATAGACAGACAGCGGGGTTGCTTAGCCCTGCGTCTCTCACTGCGACGCGCGTAGTGTCCATGAGACTGGTGGCAGCATAACTAATAGAATAGGAAAGCGAGCCCAGGGATTGTGGTAGACGTAGTCACTACCCGATTCAAGAGAAGACTAGTACTGCGTTACACTCCTGGGACCATTGTATCGCGCTCTACGTACCTGTTGCGAGAGAAAGTGTGGCTGGGGACGGTTAGATGAGAGCGCGCGTGGATTGTGGTCCACGCAGTCATTATCTGGGTCTTGGATAAACAGATAGTGAGCGGCTTAATCCGGCGTCTTTTGCGGCAGTGCGCATAGTGGTCGTGAAACACGTTTTTTCAGAGAGCCTAACTGGCCCCCAAATTGCACCGAACAGTGAATTTCCCCATACGGTGCAATTTCGGGGCCATTCGGCTATTCAAAAGCTGGCAATTCGCCAAATATTGTTGAATTGCCAGCGAAATAGGGTGCCTTGTCTTTGGCAGTGAACTCCCCATGGAGAAGCAATGGTTAATCCATTCAGAGAACACCGAACAGCAGAGAAATGTCAGTGAAATACACTGATGTTTGGTGCTTTTGACAGGTTTAAATCAGGCGAACCCCATAGGCTTCAAATGTTAAAAATATTCCTGTTTTCACTAAATATCTATTAACCCTTTCGCTGCTGAGGCTTTTCACACCTCTGTGCTGAGGTCATTTTTACCGGTTTTGCTCATCATGTTTAAACGTGTTTTGAAGGCTTATTTTAGTATATGACCCAGACATATTATATATCGTTCTTTCCGTCAGACTCGGTAGATTCATAATATGTCATTATTATATGTATACGTTATGTCATGTCTGTATATTATAACAAAAAATGCAATAAAATATGTATTTTCAATAATTTACAACGTGTAAAGTGTTTTTTTTCACATTTTAACATGCGAGCAATTGCGGTTATATTTTGTATGGGGTGCGCTTGTTAAAAAATTAGAGCTGGGGTCTTGTTACATTTTTTTTTGGGGAAAATTACACGATTTTTAACAAACGCACCGCATACAAAAATCGTTAGTGCAGCATCATTGTTCACATTATAATTGAAATGGGAACAATATTGCTGCATTAACGAACCAAAAAAAAGAAAAAAAATGTTTATTTTTTTATAATTTTTTTCAAATATATTTTTATTTTTATTTTTAATTTTTAGTTTTTTTAAAAAACTTTTTTCACTTTCGTGTTTGGTATCGTTGGAACGGCCATGCTCTGGCCGATCCAACCATACCAAACTTTAACCCCTAGCTGCCACGGATCGGGAGATAGGGGTTCCAATGAACTCCCTATCTCCACCGTTGGTGGCAGTTAGGGGTTAACTCTAGGACTGGCGTCATCGTGCTATGCACGATGACGCCAGTCCTCAGGGGGAGTTCCCGGAGGCTTGGCCGACATCTTGGATGTCGGCCAGCTCCAGGAAAGGATCACGAACCGGCGCTTTTCAGCGCCGATTCGCGATCCAGCTCCCCAGGGGTTAATGCCAGGCACCATTTGGAAGGGCAGGCTGTGCCCTTCCAAATGGTGCCTGGGTTAACCCTCGCAACCCCGCCGATCGGGAGGGAGAGAGGTCCGAAGGACCTCCCTTTCAGGCGCCTCCTACGCACATGCGGGGGGGCGCCTGAATTAGGTGTCATCGCGCTGCCGCGATGACACCTAATTTCAGCGGCGGCGGTTCCGGATGCTGGGCTGACATCGAGGATGTCAGCCCGCACCGGGGGGGCCAGTGATCGGCCGGAACTCGGCGAACGCTGACCCCAAAGTGAGGACGCGCTCAGCGCGTCCTCAGCACACCAGCAGCCATGCGGAGGACACGCTGAGCGCGTCCTCCGCATCGAAGTGGTTAAACGGTTTATTCTTTGAATTTTTAGCAAAAAGTCTAAGTATTTATTTTTTTTAGACATTTTTCTGGTGAAATTTTTTTCCGATTCTTTTAAAATAGCATTTTTTCCCTGTAATAGACCTTTTTTTATTATTCATAGGACAGTATGTAATAATTCCAGGCATTTTCATGCAGTAGTTTTTTTTGCACACAGCTTTTGAAAGTCACTTTTTTTTTTTTACCCCGTTCGTCGGCTTGTTGGCCTTTCTCTGTGGCTGGCCAGCACTGTGTTCGGTGGATCAGTGTCTTTTTTCTGACAAGTTCAGCGGATTTGAGGCGAATATGAGGGTGTGTTCAGTGGGTTTGCGGCTGCTTAACGGATCAGATCCGATGTTTTCTGGCGGTTTTGCAGCAGCTTATTGGATCCGATATTTTCGGCGGTTTTTACTTTCGATTTGGCGTTTGTTCGGTGGCTTTACCCTGCACTTCAGGGACCCTGCAGTGAATGCTGAATTCTCTGCAGGGTCGGGGAATTTGATTCCCTGAAGTGCGGGGAACGAAAGAGCACTGAAATTCTGGTGGAATTTCGTTGCTCTTTGAATAACCCCCATAGATTTTCTTTAATTCTATATCAAATAAACTAACCTATCTGCCAAGTACAGGTTCACCGTATAGTGATAATACTATCATAAATAGCTGCATTACTAGGCTAATGGGTTTTATGTCATCTTTGCGTACTGTAAAGAAACTCATTGTTGTTTTGCGTTATATTTTCAGAGACTCGTTGAAAAGTATCCATCAATTTATTTGGCTCATTTCAGTTGACTGTGACACTGTTGTGTCACATTTCAAATAACAATATGTTTGGCATGCTTTTACTGTTGGGATATTTCCCCTGTTTTTCTTTTTATTGTCACAGTGATGGCAAACCTTGCACAGCATATTCTACTAGTAGAACATCATAAGCTACATTCAGTTTATTTGCGGTTATTTATTCTATGGGGTACGCTTGTTTAAAAAAAAAAATAGAACTGGGAACTGATTACTTTTATTTTTCAGAAAAATTACATGATTTTAGCTAAAAAAAACAAAACAATTGTTAGTGCAGCATCATTGTTTACATTATAATTGAAATGTGAGCTATAATGCTGCATTAATAAAAATATATATATAAAAAAATTTTCATTATTATTTTTATTCTTATCTTTTAACATGGTAATGTTTGGTATCATTGGAAAGGCCATGCTCTGGCCTTTAAATTATACCAAACAATGACCCCTAGCTGCCACAGATTGGGAGATATGGGGGGGAATAGGTGGCAGCTAGGGGTTAACTCCCAAATTTACGTCATTGCGTCCATGCATGATGACATCAGTGGGTGGGAAGATTCCGGCGGCTTGGCCGACATCCAAGATTTCGGCCACCTCCGGGAGAGGACATCAGTCTGGCGCCGAATTGCGATCCAGCCCCTAAGGGACGGACAGACTGTGCTCTTCCAAGCAGTGCCTGCCTTTGTTCTGTGGTCCTTACCGATGGGGAGGGAGAGGAGTCCAAAGGAAGCCCTTCCCTTCAAGCACTTTCCCTACTCTGGTGGGGGGGGGGGTGGGTGCCTGAAATAGACATGATCGTACACTGTGTGATGATGCTACAATGCTGGCCAGGGTCCCAGAATGGGGGGGTTCACATTCAAGATGTCAGCCCGCACCGGGAGACCACAGTGATCGGCCGAAATAATGGGCAATCGCAGGCTACAATGTGAGAACACGCTCATTGAGTCATTTGCATGATGAACACAATTGAGATGATGTGCTGAGCGCGTCCTTCACAGCCAAGAAGAGAAAATAGCTCAGTCAGTAAAAAAGGGGGACAAAACATTTTTTAGATACATAAACGAGAAAAGAAAAGTAAAACAAGGATTAGCTAGATTAACCCCTTAGTGACTGGGCGGTTTTACACAAATCCGTCCTTTAGTGACCGCTGCTGTTTTTACGTTTCTGCGCTGTTAGTGTTTAGGTGAAATTTTCCTCTTACTCGTTTATTCAACCCACACATATTATACACCCTTTTTCCCGCCATTAAATGGACTTTCTAGAAATACCATTATTTCCATCATATTGAATAATTTACTATAAAACAATATGATGAAAAAAAAGGTAAAAACACACTTTTTCGTAATTTAATCCCCAAAAGCTACAACCACCAATAAAGACCCCAGCTAAATAGTTTCAAAATTTTATCCCGAGAATAGAAATACCCATTTTTACATGTTTTTGCCTTTTAACCCTTTCACTGCTGAGCCAGTTCACCTATGTGTGCTGCGCTCATTCTGACCATTTTGTGCTAATTATTTTGAGATGACAGCCTAGGTCCTATTTAAACCCCCCCCCCCAGACAAAAAAAAATAAAAAAAATAAAAAAAAATCAGTTTAATTTTTTTATTATTATTTTTTTATTTTATTTTATTTTTTTTATTTTTTTTTAAACCAAACCTGGTTATGTTTGGTATCATTGGAAAGGCCATGATCAGGCCTTTCAAATGATGTCAAATATGACCATCTAGCTGCCATGGATCGGGAGATAAAGGGATCCTTAGGATCCCCTTATCTCTACATGGCAGCTAGATGGTGAACTGGCCCACTGACATCCTCACACATATGGTGAGGTTGTCAGTGGGTGGGGGGGACCTGGAGGCTAGGCTGACATCCAAGATGTCAGCCCCCCTCCAGGTTCGAATCGCGTTTTGGCGCCAATTCGCGCTAAAACGCCATCCGGCGGCGAAACAGTTAATGCTATACACTGCTGAAAAGGGGAGACTCTCCCCTTTTCAGCGGTGCAAAAAGCATCTCCCCAGCTTCAATGGTTGGGGAGATAGAGGGCTCTTAAAAGAGCTCAGTGATGTAATAGCAAAACCGTTAACAGATTTATTTAACCAATCCTTGCTAACGGGAGTCGTCCCAGAAGACTGGAAATTAGCAAATGTTGTGCCCATTTACAAGAAGGGTAGTAGGGAGGAATCGGGGAACTATAGGCCAGTTAGTCTTACGTCAGTTGTGGGGAAATTAATGGAAACCATGTTAAAGGAAAGGATTGTTGAACAACTAAAAACACATAGATTACAGGATCAGAAACAACATGGGTTTACCTCGGGGAGATCATGCCAAACTAATCTTATTGATTTTTTTTATTGGGTAACAAAAATAATAGACACAGGTGGTGCAGTAGACATTGCTTATTTAGATTTCAGTAAGGCTTTTGATACTGTTCCGCATAGAAGGCCTATCAATAAATTGCAATCTTTGAGCTTGGATTCCAATATTGTTGAATGGATTAGGCAGTGGCTGAGTGACAGGCAACAGAGGGTTGTGGTAAATGGAGTTTATTCGGCGCAAGGTCTTGTTACCAGTACCCCACCTCAGGGGTCAGTACTTGGACCCATTCTCTTTAATATTTTTATTAGTGATATTGCAGAAGGTATTAATGGAAAAGTATGTCTTTTTGCTGATGACACAAAGATTTGCAACAGGGTTGACGTTGTTTGCTGTTTGTGTGTAATGTGTAATTAATTGATTTATCCTATCCATCTTTTTTATAACAAATGCACTGTGATAATTTTTTCTATATCATAATAAATATTCCTTATTAACCCCTTAAGGGCCGCTGACGTACCCTGTACGTCTTGTCCTCGGGTCTCCCTTAGACCCACGGACGTACAGGGTACGTCAGGGGCGCCTAATCCCCCTCCCGCCCGATACTCACTCCCTCGCTGGATCCCACGGCGATCTGGCAGGGAGGAAGCCTGCCCATGTGATTTACATGGGCAGGCGAGGCTGATGACGTCACCACACTGCGTGGTGACGTCATCAGCAGGCGTCCCCATGCATTTCAATGGAGGGGAGGGGGGGCTCCTTTGGAGCCCTCTATCTCCCCAACCATTGAAGCTAGGGAGATGCCGTTTGCACTGCTGGAGAGGGAGAGCCTCCCCTTTCCAGCGGTGCATGGCATTATCCGTTTCGCCGCCGGATGGCGTTTTAGCGCCAATTGGCGCCAAAACGCGATTCAAACCTGGAGGGGGCTGACATCTTGATGTCAGCCAAGCCTCCAGGTCCCCCCCCACCCACTGACAACCTCACCATATGTGTGAGGATGTCAGTGGGCCAGTTAACCATCTAGCTGCCATGTAGAGATAAGGGGATCCTAAGGATCCCTTTATCTCCCAATGGCAGCTAGATGGTCATATTTGCCATCATTTGAAAGGCCTGATTATGGCCTTTCAACTGATACCAAACATGACCAGGTTTGGTTTTAAAAAAAAAGAAAAAAAAAATTAAATAAAGAAATAATAATAAAAAAATAAATAAAATAAAAAAATGTTTTTTTTTTTTAAAGTTTTTTTTGTCTGGGGGGGTTTAATTAAATAGGACCTAGGCTGTCATCTAAAAATAATTAGCACAAAATGGTCAGAATGAGCGCAGCGCACATAGGTGAACTGTCTCAGCAGTGAAGGGGTTAAAAAGCAAACGCATGTAAAAATTGGGTATTTCTATTCTCAGGACAAAATTTTGAACCTATTTAGCCGAGGTCGTTTTGGGTGGTTGTAGATTTTGGGGATTAAATTACAAAAAAGTGTGTTTTTACCATTTTTTTTCCTCATATTTCATATTTTTTTTATAGTAAATTATTCGATATGATGGAAATAATGGTATTTCTATAAAGTCCATTTAATGGCGGGAAAAAGGGTGTATAATATGTGTGGGTTGAATAAACGAGTAAGAGGAAAAATTGACCTAAACACTAACAGCGCAGAAACGTAAAAACAGCAGCGGTCACTAAAAGACGGATTTGTGTAAAACTGCCCGGTCACTAAGGGGTTAAGATCTGCTTTCTGCCTGATCTCCGATCCATGCTAACTAAAGAGACTGGAGTATTGCTTGTTGTTTTACGCTCCGAAAGTAGCTACGAAATTGTGACTTGCGGTCGCTGGAGACGGTGGGGTAAGCAAGCGGGGATTGTTGTCTATGCAGTCACTGTCTGGGTCTAGGATAGACAGACAGCGGGGTTGCTTAGCCCTGCGTCTCTCACTGCGACGCGCGTAGTGTCCATGAGGACTGGTGGCAGCATAACTAATAGAATAGGAAAGCGAGCCCAGGGATTGTGGTAGACGTAGTCACTACCCGATTCAAGAGAAGACTAGTACTGCGTTACACTCCTGGGACCATTGTATCGCGCTCTACGTACCTGTTGCGAGAGAAAGTGTGGCTGGGGACGGTTAGATGAGAGCGCGCGTGGATTGTGGTCCACGCAGTCATTATCTGGGTCTTGGATAAACAGATAGTGAGCGGCTTAATCCGGCGTCTTTTGCGGCAGTGCGCATAGTGGTCGTGAAACACGTTTTTTCAGAGAGCCTAACTGGCCCCCAAATTGCACCGAACAGTGAATTTCCCCATACGGTGCAATTTCGGGGCCATTCGGCTATTCAAAAGCTGGCAATTCGCCAAATATTGTTGAATTGCCAGCGAAATAGGGTGCCTTGTCTTTGGCAGTGAACTCCCCATGGAGAAGCAATGGTTAATCCATTCAGAGAACACCGAACAGCAGAGAAATGTCAGTGAAATACACTGATGTTTGGTGCTTTTGACAGGTTTAAATCAGGCGAACCCCATAGGCTTCAAATGTTAAAAAATATTCCTGTTTTCACTAAATATCTATTAACCCTTTCGCTGCTGAGGCTTTTCACACCTCTGTGCTGAGGTCATTTTTACCGGTTTTGCTCATCATGTTTAAACGTGTTTTGAAGGCTTATTTTAGTATATGACCCAGACATATTATATATCGTTCTTTCCGTCAGACTCGGTAGATTCATAATATGTCATTATTATATGTATACGTTATGTCATGTCTGTATATTATAACAAAAAATGCAATAAAATATGTATTTTCAATAATTTACAACGTGTAAAGTGTTTTTTTTCACATTTTAACATGCGAGCAATTGCGGTTATATTTTGTATGGGGTGCGCTTGTTAAAAAAATTAGAGCTGGGGTCTTGTTACATTTTTTTTTGGGGAAAATTACACGATTTTTAACAAACGCACCGCATACAAAAATCGTTAGTGCAGCATCATTGTTCACATTATAATTGAAATGGGAACAATATTGCTGCATTAACGAACCAAAAAAAAGAAAAAAAATGTTTATTTTTTTATAATTTTTTTCAAATATATTTTTATTTTTATTTTTAATTTTTAGTTTTTTTAAAAAACTTTTTTCACTTTCGTGTTTGGTATCGTTGGAACGGCCATGCTCTGGCCGATCCAACCATACCAAACTTTAACCCCTAGCTGCCACGGATCGGGAGATAGGGAGTTCCAATGAACTCCCTATCTCCACCGTTGGTGGCAGTTAGGGGTTAACTCTAGGACTGGCGTCATCGTGCTATGCACGATGACGCCAGTCCTCAGGGGGAGTTCCCGGAGGCTTGGCCGACATCTTGGATGTCGGCCAGCTCCAGGAAAGGATCACGAACCGGCGCTTTTCAGCGCCGATTCGCGATCCAGCTCCCCAGGGGTTAATGCCAGGCACCATTTGGAAGGGCAGGCTGTGCCCTTCCAAATGGTGCCTGGGTTAACCCTCGCAACCCCGCCGATCGGGAGGGAGAGAGGTCCGAAGGACCTCCCTTTCAGGCGCCTCCTACGCACATGCGGGGGGGCGCCTGAATTAGGTGTCATCGCGCTGCCGCGATGACACCTAATTTCAGCGGCGGCGGTTCCGGATGCTGGGCTGACATCGAGGATGTCAGCCCGCACCGGGGGGGCCAGTGATCGGCCGGAACTCGGCCGAACGCTGACCCCAAAGTGAGGACGCGCTCAGCGCGTCCTCAGCACACCAGCAGCCATGCGGAGGACACGCTGAGCGCGTCCTCCGCATCGAAGTGGTTAAACGGTTTATTCTTTGAATTTTTAGCAAAAAGTCTAAGTATTTATTTTTTTTAGACATTTTTCTGGTGAAATTTTTTTCCGATTCTTTTAAAATAGCATTTTTTCCCTGTAATAGACCTTTTTTTATTATTCATAGGACAGTATGTAATAATTCCAGGCATTTTCATGCAGTAGTTTTTTTTGCACACAGCTTTTGAAAGTCACTTTTTTTTTTTTTACCCCGTTCGTCGGCTTGTTGGCCTTTCTCTGTGGCTGGCCAGCACTGTGTTCGGTGGATCAGTGTCTTTTTTCTGACAAGTTCAGCGGATTTGAGGCGAATATGAGGGTGTGTTCAGTGGGTTTGCGGCTGCTTAACGGATCAGATCCGATGTTTTCTGGCGGTTTTGCAGCAGCTTATTGGATCCGATATTTCGGCGGTTTTTACTTTCGATTTGGCGTTTGTTCGGTGGCTTTACCCTGCACTTCAGGGACCCTGCAGTGAATGCTGAATTCTCTGCAGGGTCGGGGAATTTGATTCCCTGAAGTGCGGGGAACGAAAGAGCACTGAAATTCTGGTGGAATTTCGTTGCTCTTTGAATAACCCCATAGATTTTCTTTAATTCTATATCAAATAAACTAACCTATCTGCCAAGTACAGGTTCACCGTATAGTGATAATACTATCATAAATAGCTGCATTACTAGGCTAATGGTTTTATGTCATCTTTGCGTACTGTAAAGAAACTCATTGTTGTTTTGCGTTATATTTTCAGAGACTCGTTGAAAAGTATCCATCAATTTATTTGGCTCATTTCAGTTGACTGTGACACTGTTGTGTCACATTTCAAATAACAATATGTTTGGCATGCTTTTACTGTTGGGATATTTCCTGTTTTTCTTTTTATTGTCACAGTGATGGCAAACCTTGCACAGCATATTCTACTAGTAGAACATCATAAGCTACATTCAGTTTATTTGCGGTTATTTATTCTATGGGGTACGCTTGTTTAAAAAAAAAAATAGAACTGGGAACTGATTACTTTTATTTTTCAGAAAAATTACATGATTTTAGCTAAAAAAAACAAAACAATTGTTAGTGCAGCATCATTGTTTACATTATAATTGAAATGTGAGCTATAATGCTGCATTAATAAAAATATATATATAAAAAAATTTTCATTATTATTTTTATTTCTTATCTTTTAACATGGTAATGTTTGGTATCATTGGAAAGGCCATGCTCTGGCCTTTAAATTATACCAAACAATGACCCCTAGCTGCCACAGATTGGGAGATATGGGGGGGGAATAGGTGGCAGCTAGGGGTTAACTCCCAAATTTACGTCATTGCGTCCATGCATGATGACATCAGTGGGTGGGAAGATTCCGGCGGCTTGGCCGACATCCAAGATTTCGGCCACCTCCGGGAGAGGACATCAGTCTGGCGCCGAATTGCGATCCAGCCCCTAAGGGACGGACAGACTGTGCTCTTCCAAGCAGTGCCTGCCTTTGTTCTGTGGTCCTTACCGATGGGGAGGGAGAGGAGTCCAAAGGAAGCCCTTCCCTTCAAGCACTTTCCCTACTCTGGTGGGGGGGAGGGGGTGGGTGCCTGAAATAGACATGATCGTACACTGTGTGATGATGCTACAATGCTGGCCAGGGTCCCAGAATGGGGGGGTTCACATTCAAGATGTCAGCCCGCACCGGGAGACCACAGTGATCGGCCGAAATAATGGGCAATCGCAGGCTACAATGTGAGAACACGCTCATTGAGTCATTTGCATGATGAACACAATTGAGATGATGTGCTGAGCGCGTCCTTCACAGCCAAGAAGAGAAAATAGCTCAGTCAGTAAAAAAGGGGGACAAAACATTTTTTAGATACATAAACGAGAAAAGAAAAGTAAAACAAGGATTAGCTAGATTAACCCTTAGTGACTGGGCGGTTTTACACAAATCCGTCCTTTAGTGACCGCTGCTGTTTTTACGTTTCTGCGCGCTGTTAGTGTTTAGGTGAAATTTTCCTCTTACTCGTTTATTCAACCCACACATATTATACACCCTTTTTCCCGCCATTAAATGGACTTTCTAGAAATACCATTATTTCCATCATATTGAATAATTTACTATAAAACAATATGATGAAAAAAAAGGTAAAAACACACTTTTTCGTAATTTAATCCCCAAAAGCTACAACCACCAATAAAGACCCCAGCTAAATAGTTTCAAAATTTTATCCCGAGAATAGAAATACCCAATTTTTACATGTTTTTGCCTTTTAACCCTTTCACTGCTGAGCCAGTTCACCTATGTGTGCTGCGCTCATTCTGACCATTTTGTGCTAATTATTTTGAGATGACAGCCTAGGTCCTATTTAAACCCCCCCCCCCAGACAAAAAAAAATAAAAAAAATAAAAAAAAAATCAGTTTAATTTTTTTATTATTATTTTTTTATTTTATTTTATTTTTTTATTTTTTTTTAAACCAAACCTGGTTATGTTTGGTATCATTGGAAAGGCCATGATCAGGCCTTTCAAATGATGTCAAATATGACCATCTAGCTGCCATGGATCGGGAGATAAAGGGATCCTTAGGATCCCCTTATCTCTACATGGCAGCTAGATGGTGAACTGGCCCACTGACATCCTCACACATATGGTGAGGTTGTCAGTGGGTGGGGGGGACCTGGAGGCTAGGCTGACATCCAAGATGTCAGCCCCCCTCCAGGTTCGAATCGCGTTTTGGCGCCAATTCGCGCTAAAACGCCATCCGGCGGCGAAACAGTTAATGCTATACACTGCTGAAAAGGGGAGACTCTCCCTTTTTCAGCGGTGCAAAAAGCATCTCCCCAGCTTCAATGGTTGGGGAGATAGAGGGCTCTTAAAAGAGCTCAGTGATGTAATAGCAAAACCGTTAACAGATTTATTTAACCAATCCTTGCTAACGGGAGTCGTCCCAGAAGACTGGAAATTAGCAAATGTTGTGCCCATTTACAAGAAGGGTAGTAGGGAGGAATCGGGGAACTATAGGCCAGTTAGTCTTACGTCAGTTGTGGGGAAATTAATGGAAACCATGTTAAAGGAAAGGATTGTTGAACAACTAAAAACACATAGATTACAGGATCAGAAACAACATGGGTTTACCTCGGGGAGATCATGCCAAACTAATCTTATTGATTTTTTTTATTGGTAACAAAAATAATAGACACAGGTGGTGCAGTAGACATTGCTTATTTAGATTTCAGTAAGGCTTTTGATACTGTTCCGCATAGAAGGCCTATCAATAAATTGCAATCTTTGAGCTTGGATTCCAATATTGTTGAATGGATTAGGCAGTGGCTGAGTGACAGGCAACAGAGGGTTGTGGTAAATGGAGTTTATTCGGCGCAAGGTCTTGTTACCAGTACCCACCTCAGGGGTCAGTACTTGGACCCATTCTCTTTAATATTTTTATTAGTGATATTGCAGAAGGTATTAATGGAAAAGTATGTCTTTTTGCTGATGACACAAAGATTTGCAACAGGGTTGACGTTCCTGGAGGGATCAGCCAAAGACAAATGATTTAGGTAAACTAAAAAAATGGTCGGAGCTGTGGCAATTGAGTTTTAATGTGGATAAGTGCAAGATACTGCACCTGGGACGTAAAAACCCAAGGGCTGAATATAGAATATTTGATACAGTCCTAACCTCAACATCTGAGGAAAGGGATTTAGGGGTTATAATTTCAGAGGATCTAAGGGTAAGTAGTCAATGTAATAGAGCAGCAGGAAATGCTAGCAGAATGCTTGGTTGTGTAGGGAGAGGTATTAGCAGTAGGAAAAGGGAAGTGCTCATGCCGCTGTACAGAGCACTGGTGAGACCTTACTTGGAGTACTGTGTGCAGTACTGGAGACCGTATCTCTAGAAGGATATAGACATCTTAGAGAGAGTTCAGAGAAGGGCTACTAAAATGGTGTACGGCTTGAAGGAGAAAAGTTACCAGGAAAGGCTTAATGATCTTAACATGTACAGCTTGGAAAAAAGCCGAGACAGAGGAGATATGATAGAAACATTTAAATACGTAAAGGGAATCCACAAGGTAGAGGAAGGGAGTATATTTAAAAGGAAACAAAGTAGCAAAACAAGAGGACATAGTCTTAGATTAGAGGGGCAAAGGTTTAAAAGTAACATCAGGAAGCATTATTTTACTGAGAGGGTGGTGGATACATGGAACAGCCTTCCAGTAGAAGTGGTTGAGGCCAAAACAGTGATTGAATTTAAGCAGGCATGGGATAGGCATAAGGCTATCCTAAACAAAAGATAAATCCAGGTAAAGTATCCATGTAATTGGGCAGACTAGATGGGCCGAAAGGTTCTTATCTGCCGACATTTTTCTATGTTTCTATGTTAAAGAGCCACTGCCACCAAAAAATTAAATGTCCCTATTGTATGTATTTTATTTTGCTGATCTCTTTGCTTTGTTTTCTCTTCTATGTTTACTCTATACGCGTCACTGGGTGCATCCATTTTGTGATCTTTTGTGTTGTAAACTGCCCCCCCCCCAGAATCTTTTCATCACTTGCTCCTCACTGGGTGGCTTTGGCCATAGAATGGAGTCTATGGGTCGAAGACTGACTCAAATCAATGAATTGTGTGGGATGTATTCAAAGGACATCACAGGGGTAGAAATCTTTTAAGCTCCCTGTTTTAGCTCATTCAGCTGCCATCTCTTATCTCAGGTAACAAACGCCACACAATAGCCCACTGCAGCTTTATCTAGACATTCACTCGTACACCCCACTGCCTCTTCAATGCTGTAGAAACTATACCACAACTGTAAAGTAAAACTTTTGTACGGATTTTGTTAAATGTTGCGTCATGGGAAAAATCCACAAAATGGAAACTGATTAAAAAAAAATACTTTGTTAAATCTTTACATACAATTACTTCAGACAAAGAACAAAAACAGCATCATGTGTTTTATTATGTGTTTTATTTGTAATGCACAAGTAATAATTACAGCTTATGTAAGTGGTAATGTCCCTTTAATTCTCCTGGGACATAACACAGTGAGAGTAATCTCTCAGCTCTGCATGATTGACCCTCTTCTCTGATTTTGTCACATGACTGATGACTGTATGATTTGACTGAATAAAGGAATGCTCTTCTGTCTGCACCTCATCATCACCAATTTGATCAGCATGCCCTGGAAGTTTGTAATAGCAATTTATATGTGTTTTTTTAGATTGTGAATTCCCTTTCGAATGAGACCATATTGTTGACCATGACAGGTTCACTTTAATAGGAAATAATGGGATTTCAGTGTTTGAGCATTTTTACAGCGCGTAGGAACACGCCGTAAAACACCCAGGAGTGAACCAGGCCTAAGACTTTTTATGACGATTCTCTTTGTTTATAGAGGATATTTCATTATCAGTATTTTTGTCTACATTACACATAAACCCTAGGGCCTCTTTTCTCAACAGGTTGTTAGTGGTTACACCAGTTTTGGTAATTATTGGAAGGGTTCATACAAACATTAACCCCTTTAGGCCTAGTTCACACCTGAGTGTATTTCATATGTACGTTTTACGTGCATTTTTGTCTGGTGCTTTAAGAGCATATTACCTGGCGATTTCGCACATTTTTGACAATTAGAAACGCACATCATATGCACATTTTTTTGATTGACTACGGAGGCGTCCAATGAAAAAGACTTTAGTGCCTTTTGTGACTGTTGCCATATGCGTTATTCATACACGCATTTTTGATGACGCAAACGCCCATTTCAGCGCGTTCATGTTGAAGTCTATGGCCGCAAACGTGCTGTAATACTCCCCAAAGAAGCTCCTGTACTTCTTTGGGCGCAGGGCGTTTTACAGCGTGTTCCTACGCGCTGTAATACACCCAGGTGGGAACCATGCCCATAGGAAATAATGGGATTTCAGTGTTTGAGCGTTTTACATCACGTAGGAACGTGCTGTAAAACGCCCAGGTGGGAACCAGTGTGTTGCCCCCGGGATTTGATTATCGCCTCACTGCCAGGTACTGCCGCAGGCCTCTGATTTGGCCCGCCCCGCAGCTGTTGTGCTTCATTCTGCAGGTGGACGGCCTGCTTTAAGGCTGTCTCTCTGCAGCCAGTAACAGTTACAAGCATTTATAAAGTGCCAACAATTTCCGTAGGGCTGTACAATAGGAGAAACAGAATAACAAATATACACATTACACACACAGAACAGTAGAGAGGCCCTTGCTCGATAACGGTACACGCTGGCTGCGGGGAGGGGCCGAAGTGGCCCATTAAAGTCAGCAGGGCATACCAGTTCGCCACGCCTCTTCAAGGCCCACCTGCCGCGCGAATGGCATGGTACTTCGAGCAGCAGGAAAGGGTTAAGCAGAGTAGAAACCTAGGTCACAACACAACTTTTATAGGCCCTTATTGTACTTTTACACTATGCAAATACTTAGCAATTCAACTATAAACACACCAGTAACCTACTATGCTACTGTCAGTAATAACTCCATGAGCACGCACTCAAATCACTGCTCCACATAGAACAGTCTATGTCAACGATCTCAAACTCTGGCCCCCCAGATGTTTCTGAACTACACCTCCCATGATTCTCTGGCCACTTACTGCATTAATAGAATTCTGTAGGCAATAAAAATCTGGTGGGCCAGAGTTTGAGATCCTTGGTCTATGTATTTGCTTTGACAATGACATTTTTCCAGAACCTGAGACGTTGTGTCAGTTGTATTAGGAGTCATTGAGGTAAACCAAGGGATAGAAAGTGGGAAGCAGTGGAGGCTTTAGTGGCTCAGTTAATTCCAGCTTACATGAAAAAGGAAGTGTATGGACCAGGCATATCCTGTCTGAGTCTTAACAAGCAATTGTGCCTCATTTTTGTATCCTTCGGTTAGTCAAATAAATAACAATAAACATGCTGTCAAAAATTATATTGTGATGGACTCCTACCAGAATTCCATAGCATGCATATTGTGCCATCCAGTAGATGACCTAAAAGGACCGGTCACATGTGTCTTTGCATCCACAGTAGCTTTATTGAGGGAGCAGCAATGTTTCAGTCCTAAACCTAGGAACTTTCTCAACGACCTGCTTGAGAACGGTCCTAGAATTAAGAACAAAACGTTGCTGCTCCCTCAGTTTCAGGTATTTATAAAGCGCTAACAAGTTCCGTAGTGCTGCACAATGGGAGAGAGAACAACAAATGTCCATACAAGTTAAACACACAGAGCAGTAGGAGAGAGGGTCCTGCCCAAGAGTTTACAATCTAAGAGGAGAGGGGTTGTCGAATGCAAAGTCACTGGACTGTGGCAAAAGTAGAGAGGCCCTTGCTGTTGATGTTAAAAGGGAGCAGGTAGGGGAAATTAATCACTGATCTGATTTCCGTTACCAGCCTTCTTTTAATGTATCTATTCTGGTCCAGTCATTTTATTAAGGACTGGCATCGGAATAAAATGGAGGCAAATACAGTCACTTGTATCAGCTCCTGGAGTCAATAGGATTTCTTGGGGTCCAGTGTGCCAGCCACTCACACTTGTGGGATCATGCAGGAGCAACAATCGGAACGATTTGTTTCCAGTCTCCCACTGCTCGTGGCGAGAAGAAGTGGTGGATCACACCTCCCTCTCTACTGTGGGATAACAGATGAGTATGGGATGGGGGGTTATTTTACTAAAATCACTTAAAGCCAGGTTAGGAGTCTGTATTTGAGAAATACCAACTCCAGAATAGGACAATGAGCTACTATTGAATCAGGGGCGTACCTAAAACATTTGGCACCCGAGGTGGATCCTATATTTGGCAACCCCCCATTTTAAAATGTAAAAAAATTTAAAAAAGTGTGAGATTTTTTATTTTTTTTATATTTTCAAAAATATTTTTAGTTTTAGAATTCTGGCAGGACATGATGTATACATATAATGATATATTATGAATCTGCCAATGGTGGATCATGCGTCCTCTGCTGTGCAATAAGAGTCGAGTGTAGACTCTTTTTGAATAATTGTTATTTTTAAGTGATTTTGCAAACTCACAACATATCCATCCTCATGCTATGATGCTATGAACAAAAGTACACATGTGGCTGGTTTTGTTGATGGGAGTTGTGTGTGGGTTGGGGTGGCTGGTTTTGTGATGGGGTTGTGTGTGGGTGGCTGGTTTAGTGTGATGGGGTTTTGTGTGATGGTTGTGTATGGGTGGCTGGTTTAGTGTGATGTGGCTGTGTATGGGTGGCTGGTTTTGTGTGATGGGAGTTGTGTGTGGGTGGCTGGTTTTGTATGATGGTGGTTGTGTGTGTGGGTGGCTGGTTTTGTGTGAGGAGAGTTGTGGGTGGGTGGCTGGTTTTGTGTGATGGGAGTTGTGTGTATGTACTGGGTGGCTGGTTTTGTGCAATGGGAGTTGTGTGTGCGTGTGTGCGGTGGTTTTGTGGATTGGAGGTGTGTGTGTGTGTGCGCGTGTGTCGGTGTGGCTGGTTTTGTGGATTGGAGTTGCTGAGCAGAGAATGGGTATGTGTTTTGCAGGTATAAGATGCTGCTATGGTCTTTTTTCTTTCTTTTAAGACTCCCTCTTCCCTGACCCTGTTTACCCTGGGCTGCCTCTTCCCTGGTGATGCAGTGAATGCAGCCTGGCCCCCTCTATGCAGGACCTCACCAGGAGCCAGGCAGCTCAGTGACAAATTTCTGATAACTGCAGTGCTGGTTAAGGAAACAGCAGTAAGCAGATAGGGATTCATATTCTGCTGACACCCCCTTTACCTGCTGTTTACTGTCATCTTCTCTCTCTGCACACAAATCACACCCCCTCCCCTCTCCTAGACCTGCTGTGGGGCAGGGGAGGAGCTGTGGAGGGAGGAGAGGGGGATTTTTATTCTCCTAATGCAAACACCCTGCTCCACTGCTTGTTGTTTGAGAACATAGCTCACAGCTGACACACAGTGACAGTGGCAACTCCTAGTACCCCCTCAATAATCACTGGTACTGGTTTTAAGAATTTTTTCAGCAATTTTTTTCCCCCTTTTTTTAATAGTGGTTTTTCTTTCTGCAACAGACCTTTTTATTATAAATCATAGGACCTTATATGTAAATTCCAGACAGAGTAGTTTTTGATAAAATCAGCAGGCCACGGGTTTGCGGCGGCGGCGGCATTCAGCGGCCGACTCCCTGCACTTTGGGGACCAGACCATGCAGTGAATGGTGAATTTACTGCAGGGTGGGGAAATTTGATTCCCTGAAGTTCAGGGAACAGAACACCAGAATGTTTGCGTCATTTCGGTGCTCTGTGAGTAACCCAGAGTGGTGGGATTTTTTTACCGCCCCCTGGAAAGTGCCAGCCTAGGCCTTGCCTACCCAGTACATACTTGAAAATTATTGAAATCTCATTGTATCCTTCCTGGTAAAATACTTTGTAAAAGTAAAAAAAAAAATGTTTTTTTTAGGGTGTCACCCTAGGGGATGGGGTCACCCGGTACAGGCCGCCCCCCCCCCTAAGGACGCCACTGTATTGAATAGCTTGTCTTCTAGTCTCAGCTGAAAATTAACACCACCCAGGGCCGCCATCAGGGCATTACGCCCAATACTGCCGTAAGGGGCCCGGGCCCGGTGGGAGCCCGGGCCGCTGGGGCCTGGGGGGAGGATCCCGGGCCCCCGACGGCAGCGGCGTCGCCCTTTAACAGCTCCGGTATCGGACTCGATGAGTCCGAATCCGGAGCTGTGTCCCTGCTGCTGCTGCAGGAGCCGGAGGAGACTGAGACACTGTGTCTCCTCCGGCTCCTGGCAGCTTCACTTCCTGGCTGGGCGGGGCCAAGCAGCGTGTGAGGGGCCTCCCAAGCACGTTGCTTTGGCTCCGCCCCTCCACTCAGTGAAGCTGCGCGCCGGAGCTGGAGGGACCAGGAAGAAGACAGAAGAAAAGAAGAGAAGAAAATTAAAGAAAAGGTGAAGAAAAGAAGAGCTGAAGACAGAAGAAAAGAAGGTAGAAGACAGCGAGTGGTGAGCCAGGGCCCAGACCCTAAGACCCAGGGCCCAGACCCCTAGGCCCAAACCCAGGACCCAGACCCCAAGGCCCAGACCCCTAGGCCCAGACCTCTAGGCTCAGACCCAGGGCCCAGACCCAAGGCCCAGACCCCAAAGCCCAGACCCCAAGGCCCAGACCCTATGGCCCAGAACCAGGGCCCAGACCCTATGGCCCAGACCCAGGGCAAAGGCCCAGGGCCCAGACCCAGGGCCCAGACCCCTAGGCCCAAACCCATGGCCCAGACCCCAAGGCCCATGACCCAGACTCTAGGGCCCAGGGACCAGACCCTTAGGCCCAGACCCAGGGCCCAGACCCCAAGGCCCAGACCCCTAGGCCCAAACCCAGGGCCCAGACCCCCTAGACCCAAACCCAGGGCCCAGACCCCTAGGCCCAAACCCAGGGCCCAGACCCTAAGGCCCAGACCCAAGGCCCAAACCCAGGCCCAGACCCTAAGGCCCAGACCCAAGGCCAAACCCAGGGCTCAGACCCTAGGGCCCAGACCCTAAGACCCAGGGCCAGACCCCTAGGCCCAAACCCAGGACCCAAGGCCCAGACCCCAAGGCCCAGACCCTGGGCCCAGACCCCCTAGGCCCAAACCCAGGGCCCAGACCCCAAGGACCAGACCCCAAGGCCCACCCCTAGGCCCAGACCTCTAGGCTCAGACCCAGGACCCAGACCTCTAGGCACAGACCCAGGGCCCAGACCCCAAAGGCCCAGACCCAGGGCCCAGACCCCTAGGCCAGACCCTAGGGCCCAGGGTCCAGACCCCTAGTCCCAGGGCCAAGGCCCAGACCCTATGGCCCAGACCCAGGGCAAAGGCCCAGGGCCCAGACCCAGGGCCCAGACCCCTAGGCCCAAACCCAGGGCCCAGACCCTAAGGCCCAGACCCAAGGCCCAAACCCAGGGCCCAGACCCTAAGGCCCAGACCCAAGGCCCAAACCCAGGGCTCAGACCCTAGGGCCCAGACCCTAAGACCCAAACCCAGGACCCAAGGCCCAGACCCCAAGGCCCAGACCCTGGGCCCAGACCCCCTAGGCCCAAACCCAGGGCCCAGACCCCAAGACCCAGGACCCAGACCCCAAGGCCCAGACCCCTAGGCCCAGACCTCTAGGCTCAGACCCAGGGCCCAGACCCAGGGCCCAGACCCTAGGGCCCAGACCCTAGGGCCCAGGGTCCAGACCCCTAGGCCCAGGGCCAAGGCCCAGACCCAGGGCCCAGACCCAGGGCAAATGCCCAGGGCCCAGACCCCAAGACCCAAACCCAGGGCCCAGACCCTATGGCCCAGACCCAGGGCAAAGGCCCAGGGCCCAGACCCCTAGGCCCAAACCCATGGCCCAGACCCCAAGGCCCAGGACCCAGACCCTAGGGCCCAGGGCCCAGACCCTAGGGCCAGACCCAGGGCCCAGACCCCCTAGGCCCAAACCCAGGGCCCAGACCCAGGGCCCAGACCCCTAGGCCCAAACCCAGGACTCAAGGCCCAGACCCAGGGCCCAGACCCAAGACCCAAGGCCCAGACCCTGGGCCCAGACCCCCTAGGCCCAAACCCAGGGTCCAGACCCTAAGGCCCAGACCCAAGGCCCAAACCCAGGGCCCAGACCCTAAGGCCAGACCCTGGGCCCAGACCCTGGGCCCAGACCCCCTAGGCCCAGACCCCCTAGGCCCAAACCCATGGCCCAGACCCCAAGGCCCAGGACCCAGACCCTAGGGCCCAGGGCCCAGACCCTAGGGCCAGACCCTGGGCCCAGACCCCCTAGGCCCAAACCCATGGCCCAGACCCCTAGGCCCAAACCCAGGACCCAAGGCCCAGACCCAGGGCCCAGACCCAAGACCCAAGGCCCAGACCCTGGGCCCAGACCCCCTTGGCCCAAACCCAGGGCCCAGACCCTAAGGCCCAAACCCAGGGCCCAGACCCTAAGGCCAGACCCTGGGCCCAGACCCTGGGCCCAGACCCCCTAGGCCCAGACCCCCTAGGCCCAGACCCCCTAGGCCCAAACCCAGGGCCCAGACCCTAAGGCCAGACCCAGGGCCCAGACCCTAAGGCCCAGACCCAGGGCCCAGACCCCCTAGGCCCAAACCCAGGGCCCAGACCCTAGGGCCCAGACCCCAAGGCCCTGACCCCAAAGCCCAAATACAGACCCAGGGCCCAGACCCTAGGGTCCAGACCCCATACCCAGGGCCCAGACCCAGGGCCCAGACCCCAAGGCCCAGACCCAGGGCCCAGACCCCAGACCCTAGGGTCCAGACCCCAAGGCCCAGACCCAGGGCCCAGACCCTAGGACCCAGACCCCAAGGCCCAGGGACCAGACCCAGAGACCAGGGCCCAGGCTAGACCCCAGGGACCAGACCTCAGGGCCCAGACCTCAGGGACCAGACCCCAAGGCCCAGTCCCAGGGACCAGACCCAGGGCCCAGGCCCAGACCCAGACCCAGGGCCCAGGCCCAGACCCAGACCCAAAGGCCATCATACACAGCCTGTTTCTGTGAGATTTATTGCTGTGGATTCTGTGATATGTTCAGACACACCGCTCATTACTGTGAGTTTTATTGCTGTGGATACTGTGATAAGCTAATACACACTGCACATTACTGGGAGTTTTATTGCTGTGGTGCTATGTTATGTCCTTTTTTTTGAAGGGGGAGAAAAGCTGTTAGAGGTTGAGGGGGGGCCCTGGGGGGCCCCATCATGAGGTTTAGTAAGGGGCCCCATCATTTCTGATGGCTGCCCTGACACCACCTATACAAAGGTATAGAAGATAATTTACAGTAAGGATGCACGATCTGCAAGTTGCAAGCAAAGCTTGCAGCAAGAGCGGTATAGCTTGTCCAGCCATTAGGATGTTGACTAGACCTTATATGTATATCAACTCCAGCCGAAATCTTAACAGCAAAAGGAGAATACCGTCCAATAGGTTTTTGGAACTGTTGTGGCAGCTATGACATCATACTTTCAGCTAGTATATATAATATTAATGCATTTTGTCTAGAGAACCTATAATAAAAGTGTTAAAAGTTCTGTCTATGCAAGTGATCAATGGCTTTCACAGCTTTTCAGATACTTCACACACTCTTTCACACCTGCACACTCTTAACCAGCTAAAACCACGCACATCTTCTCCCTCTGACACTTCCCTACAAGAAAACACACCACATAAATACAGCACGACACCTACTCAATTAGGCACATGCCCACACACAAACACATGCTGCATCTACTCAAACTTTTCAAACAAACGCACTGACAGCTGACAATGTGGACAGATACCTCAGCTTGCTCTACTGCCTAATGGCTCGTAAACAAAAACACACAGTGACACCTATGCACACTCCATCACACGCTGAGAGGCATCTAATAACACACTGGCAGTTGGAGAGGTAGACCGTAACATTATGAGACCAACTCATATGTAGAATAGCCAGATAATTAGATTAACAAAGTTGAGCACCCTATTGGGTTGTCAACCTTGTGAAATTTTGGAAAATGAAAAATGGAGTTTTGCTACATGACATGAAACACTATAGGGTTTAAGCGGAGAGCTTAAACCCTATAGTAATGTCACAGACATTTCGGTGTTCTCTATTTTCGCCGCACTTCGGTGAGATAAATTCGCTGAACCTGCAGTGAATTCAGCATTTACCGCAAGGTCCCGAAGTGCACCGAGTTGACCTGCTGAACGCATCCTCAAACTGCCGCAAACCCACTGAATCGATTGCAAAAACCGTCGCTAAACACCCCTTTAGTAATTGTAGCAAAAAACAGTAGTAGTAAAAATTCTAATCTAGTTATAATTTGTTTAGTTTTTCCTAATTGGTAGAAGCTTAGAAAACATTAGCAGTCTCTACAGTACATCACATAAATTTTTTCAGTTGTGTAGGTTGTATGCAGAGGGATTTCGATAGATTGGGGGACTGGGCACTCATGGCAGATGAAGTTTAATGTAGACACACAAGCAACTTATACCCTAAATCAGGGCTCAAAATTTCAGGTCCTGAGCTACTAGCCAGGCCTTAAGAGTTACTCGCCATCAGTTGCCCCACCTAACCCAACCCTTACCTTTAAATCTGCCCCTAAACACACTCTCTTAAATTATTATTTAATTATAATTATCATAAAGCTGTTTAAACAAAGAAAAATAATGTGTGGCGTGTATGAGAGTATCACAGAGCTCAACAGCAATAAAACTCACGGTCATACACACTGCACATTAATGTGAGTTTTATTGTTAGGAAACTCTGATTCACTGATACACACTGCACATTACTGTGAGTTTTATTGCTATGTAGCTCTATGATACGCTCATGCACAGCGCACATTACTGTATCACAGAGCTCCACAGCAATAGAAATCTCACAGCAATGTGCAGTGTGTATGAACGTGAGTTTTATTACTGTGGAGCTCTGTGATACGCTCATACACACGGCACATTACTGTATCACAGAGCTCCACAGTAATAAAACTCACGTTCATACACACGGCACATTACTGTGAGTTTTATTGCTGTGGTGCTCTGATGCAGCAAGGTGCAGTGTGTATAAGTGTATCAGAGCATCACAGCCATAGCTCACAATAATGTGCAGTGTGTAGGAGCGTATCAGAGCTCCACTGCCTTTTTTTCACCCCCTCTCTTATTCTTTTTACCCCTTTCTTTCCCCCCCTCATTCTAATTTTTTCCTCTCATTCTCATTCTTTTCACCTTTCTTTTTCCCCTTCATTCTTATTTGTTTCACCTCATTCTCATTCTTTTCACCATTCTTTTTCCCCTTCATTCTCATTCTTATCCCTATCATTCTTTTTACCCCTTTTCCCCCTTTCTCATTCTTTCACCCGTCACTTTCTTTTCCCCCTCTTCCTTCATCTTCCTCTCCTTTAACCCCCTACCCCTCCCTTCAGCAGTCACCTACCAAGTCAGAGGTGCTGCAGCACGGAGGCTGGGTTGGTGCCGCCCCTCCCACGCATCACCTGACCCACCCACCCACGTGATGCGTCGTCGACTCGCAGCAGTGTGTGCGATGCATCACGTGGGTGGGCAGGTGACCCTCGCAATCCTCACAAGCCGCGCGGGAGGGGGCAGCCACGATTGGTCAGCTCCGGATTCGGACTCCAAGAGTCCGATACCGGAGCTGAGAAGCAAGGCGGCGGCGGACCACTAATCTGGGTCTGAGCAACTTGCGGGCCCGACGGGTCAATCCGCCCCACTCGCCCGCAGCTAATTTCCACTCGCCATATGCGAGCAGGCGAGTGGAAATTTTGCGGTCTGCCCTAAATGGTACGGAGTTAGGGAAATCAAGGCAGGAGAAGGATTTGGGAATAGTCATAATAGGTTATTTAGAAAGCACTGAAATCTCAGCAAAATTCTGGTGCATTCTAGCTTGGTGCACTTCGGTGATTCCATTTTGCCAACACTGTGGTGAATTCTCTCCTTTTTTTTTTTAAATTAAAGATTTTTATTTTCATAAAAACATAAATAATAGGGTACAAAAAAAAAAAAGGGGAAATACATAACGTAACATAAAAGGGGAAGAATACAGAAACAGAAACAACCAAAGTAATAATAATCTCTGCCGACAGTAAGGAGCAATCATTAAAAAAGAGAAACGATTCAGTAAAAACACAAAAAGATATCTATGCAACGGCTTCTACTTAGAGTCAACAAGCCCATAGGAAAACTACGATATCCCCAGAAGGTCCCAGAACAGCCAATGATCCTTTTTAGATGTAGGAAGGCCTCTAGCTGTTTCGATTGAGAGTTTGTACTCTCTCAAGGTTGTGACCAGCCTCCTAACCTCCTCAATAGTAGGAACCGCCGTTGTTTTCCATCGTCGCGCAACTAATAGCAAAACTACGCCAATGATAACATTAAACATTTTACGTTGCTCCGCCGAAAAGTCCATTGATGGAGTACCTAACAGGTAACCCTCGGGGGTTAGGGGAACCTGTTCTCCCACCACCCTGGTTACCAAAGCCGCAGCATTCCGCCAGAGCGGCCGAAGTTCCACTCATGACCACCATACATGCAACATAGTCCCCACCTCTGAGAGACATCTCCAGCAAGTCGAAGATGCCCCCGAGACGTGTTTTTCCCGGGCAGGAACCAGGTACCACCTGTATAACACCTTTCTTCTCACCTCCATTAAAGAAGTGCATCTGTACGCCCCATTGTCTGCCACATACGCCCTATGCCACATTTGGGCAGTAAGCTCCTGCCCCATCTCCCCTTCCCACACCTTTTGGAAATTCCATTTACCTGTTGGTGTATGGACGTTCAACGCTGCATAACAGAGTGACAGAAGTTTTGTCGATAATTCTGGAGATAATACGAAACTCTCAAACACTGACAAAACAACCTTATCGCGGAGGAGCAAAGATGGTAAGTTCGTAGTGTTCCATAGGGAATGCAATTGTTGGGATGAAAACGAAAGAGTATCTTGCAACCCATATCTATCAGCTAAAGTCTGAAATGATGACAGCGAACCCCCGAAGACCAGATGTCGAAGATGAGTAACTCCACTCACCATCCATCTGGAGTAAGGAAAGTCTCCTATCCAATATCTCAGGACTCCAAAAGGAGTCGCTAAAGACGGAAAGGGTTTAGACAATAGCCGACTACGGTGCTTATCCCACATTTTAAGATATAAAACAGTGGATGGTAAAAGACAAGGCAACTCCTGCCTCTGTCTTGGGGTAAGCCAAATCAGAGACGTAAGTAAATGTGTCCGTGCACAAGACTGTTCCACCGTAGTCCACTGTGGAGCAGACGGCCGGAGAAAGAATTCTCCCAAGGACGCCAACACAGACGCATTGTGATAAAGCGTAACGTTTGGCATAGCCATACCGCCATCTCTGCGCGGCAAGTACAATAATTTAGCAGATATCTTAATTCTCCTGGGCAGAGATATCCTCAGAGTACATAAGGTACGGCAACAAATTAATGGTCCACATGATGCTCCATTCGGTCAAACGCCTTGATCTAGGTTGGGTTATCATAGGCAATGTTTGTGTAACGTTGGGGGCTTCCAGCCTCTCCAGTGCGCTTGATGGCTGCATGTCTGATGCTGCTCGCTGACCAACACCCAGTTTAAATAGAGACAGGCATGGAGGTGGCTGCATGAGGCGTAGCTTGAGAGGGGGGCGCGGTCTGGTGAAGGTCTTTATAAACCCACAGTTCCTCCTCAGCAGTGCCAGATCGTGTTATCCATACCTGAGCTCCCTGTACCTGTATTCTCTCGTGATTTAACCTGTTATTGACCTCTGCTTGTTTTCTGACCATTCTGCCTTCCGTTGCCCTAGACTATTTTCCTTGTACTACACTACTGCACTGATATCGACTCGGCTATTCCATTTGACTATTCTATTCTCTGTATTCCTGACTCTGGCTCGTCTGACTACCCCCGTGTTGCTGACCTGGTTTTGTATTACGACATTGTCTTTGATTAACCCTTCTGTCTAGCTAGTATACTTATACCTGGCCATTTTTTAAGGACCAGACAGTTAGGGATTGTTCTATGGCTACTCTGTTGGTAGCTTTATGACTCTGTGGAGTGTTGGGCTTTAAGGGCTGCGTGGTGGGATACGGGAACCGTGACAGTTTGTGTAAGAAAACTGAAGGTGCCTACCAAGATTTCTTCCTTCAAAACACACATCTTACCAAATGGTCGCATCACCTATCGTCAGCATTCACCGCAAGGTCCCGAAGTGCACCAAATTGACCTGCTGAACGCATCCTCAAACCGCCGCAAACCCGCTGAATCAATTGCAAAACCCGTCGCAAAACACCCCTTTAGTAATTGTAGCAAAAAGCAGTAGTAGTAAAAATTCTAATCTAGTTATAGTTTCTGTTTAGTTTTTCCTAATTGGTAGAAGCTTAAAAAACCTTAGCAGTCTCTGCAGTACATCACATACATTTTTTCAGTTGCAGCGGTTGTATGCAGAGGGATTTCGATAGATTGGGGGCCTGGGCACTCATGGCAGATGAAATTTAATGTAGACACACAAGCAACTTATATCCTAAATGGTATGGAGTTAGGGAAATCAAGGCAGGAGAAGGAGAAGGATTTGGGAATAGTCATAATAGGTTATTTAGAAAGCACTGAAATCTCAGAAAAATTCTGGTGCATTCTAGCTTGGTGCACTTCGGTGATTCCATTTTGCCAACACTGTGGTGAATTCAATATTCACTGGAGGGTCCCCGACGACCACTGCGGGAAAATTTTTTACCGAACTCTTTTCTTTTAATAGGTGTTTAAACCAATACAAATGCATGAAAATGGGTCTAAATAGTAAAAAAAGGTCCCATAATAAAATAAAAATGTCTGTCACCCAATGAAACAAAACTACATTTAAAAATAAATTGGGAATCAAATTTTGTCTAAAAATACGTTCAAAAAAAATATATAAAAAGAGGTTTTGCTGAAAATGAAAAGAAACTGTTTAGTAAAGAAAAATTAAAACGATAATATTTTTTTACATTGAATCCTATGTGATTCGCCTGTTTAAACCGGTTGAACTGAAAAAAAGGGCATTTCACTGACACTTCAGCGTTCTCTGAATAGATTGACCATTGCTTCTCTATGTGGACAATTTCGCTGTCGCAGATCTGCGGCAATCTGCACCCTATTTTGCGAGTTTTCTTAAGCAAACTGACAGTTTAGGCTAGGGTCAGAGTGGGGCAGTCGGAACGCGCGTGCAGGCGCACTAAATCACGGCGGCAGTAGCAGCACATAACGGCCAATGACGGCCAATATACGCAGTACGTGCGTACAAAAGTGCGCCGACACCACGCAACCGGCAAATGAACGCATTTTTCTCAGAACGTGAAACCGCTGCTACAGACGTACAGAGTGCGCTGCGGCCGCATAGCAGCGTGTGTGCGTGATTAGGAGACGTCAGACGCTGCTAGTGTGCGGCCTACATAACGTTCAAACAGCCGGATTTCCCTAGAATTGCGTTGGTGAGTACCTGCGACTGTGCGACTGTGGTCGTCTGACCACTTAAGCGTATTCCGTGAAAAAATGCGTGCGCACGCATCGACGTACATTTTGACGGTGGCCGCAGAAAATGCGCTCATCTGTCCCTAGCCTTAGTTTAGTGAATAGATGACTGCACTGAAATTGCAGCATACGGTGAAATTCACATATGGTGCCTGTTCTTTACCTGTTCGAGGGCAGTGAAATCCCCATAGAGAAGCAATACTTCGTCCATTCAGAGAACAAAAACCAGCAGTGAAAAGTTGCTGAATTGCCCTGTACTTTTTTTTTCTTCACTCCATTCGTCTGTGGTGTCTGCTTTTTCCGGCAGCTGCTCTGCGCTGTGATCGGCGGCGGCTCAGGTTTCTCCGGCATGTTGGGCGGGGTTAATCCAGATGTTTTTGTGGGTTTCAGTGTGCGTTTGCCAGGTTTTACGAGTGTTCGTCGGGTTTGCGGCGGCTTTTCCCTGCACTACGACGGCCCTGTGGTGCTTGCTGAATACACCGCAGGGTCGCCGAAATGGGATTGCTGAATCACACCGAATTGAAGAGAACGAAAAGTCACCGAACGTGCAGTGACTTTTCGATTCTCTTTGAATAACCCTGATAATCTTGCCTCTTATAAATCAATGGTAAGACCGCACCTTGAATATGCTGTGCAATTTTGGTCACGGGTTTTAAAAAAGAGACAATATGGCACTAGAAGAAGTGCAGAGACGGACAACTAAATTAAAAAGGGTCAAGGAATATTTAAGTTATGAGGAAAGTCTAACAAGCTAACCCTTTCTCTGCTGAGCCATTTCATCCCTGTGCGCTGAGCTAATTTTGATCGTTTTGTGCTCAGGTTAAGGCTAGGGTCAGACGAACGCATTTTTCACGTTGTCCGTGAAAAAGTGCGTTCGAACGAATGGACGTATTTTTTCACGGAATACGCGATAGCGGTCATACGATGCGCATTTTCGTCTGTGATTTTGTACGGATCATCAATAAAACCCTTTTTGCGTCTGGACGTTATGTTGGCCGGACGTGTGCAGCGTCTGACGTCTCCCAATCACGCAAACACGCCGCTATGCGGACGCAACGCACTCTGTACGTCAGTAGTAGCGGTTTGACATTCTAGAAAAAATGCGTTCGTTTGCCACTTGCGTTGCGCGGACGAACTTTCGTGCGGCCGTTCTTCGTATGTTACCCGGCATTGGACGTCATTTGCTGCTAGCACGGCCGTGATTTCGTGCGGTTAAACGCACGTTAAAAATGCTTTCATCTGACCTTAGCCTTAATGTTGAGTGTTTTAAAGTCATGTTTTATCATAAGACCTAGGCAAATTATATATCCTTATTTTCAGCAGACTCGGCACATTCTAGATATATAATTATTATGTGTATATGTCATGTCCGGTCAGAGTGCTATATCAAATTTTTTTAAAAAAAATAATTAGGCGTCTATTCAGATTTCACTCATTTACAGCTCGTAAAATAATTTTTTTCACATTTTATCATCCAAACCTTTGTGGTTATATATTCTATGGGGCACTCTTGTTAAATAATTTTGGAAATGGGAACCTGTTACTGCATTTTTCTGAGAAAATACGTGATTTTAACTAAAACTGGAAAAAAAAAAACATTTGCTTGTATTTTGGCGCATTATGTTTTATAAATAAATTGTCTTTCACGGTTATTATACTGGAATTTCGGTGCTCTTTCGTTCCCTGCACTCTGGGGAATCAAATTCCAGGATCCTACGGTGAATTCGGCATTCAACGCAGGGTCCACAAAGTGCAGGGAAAATCCACCGGCCGCATCCGAAAACCCACCGCAAAACTGTCATATCGAACAGAAAAACCGCTGCAAAACAGTCAAAAACACCAAACACATCCGAAAAAGCCAACAGCCACCAGAAAAAAAACGAGAAGCCGACGAACGGGGAAAAATAACAAAACAAAAAAAAAACAAGTGCAACTTTTAGGCTAGGGTCAGATGAACGCGTTTTTCTCATCGTCCGTAAAAAAGTGCGTCCAAACGCATGGAAGTACTTTTTTCATGGAATACGCGATAGCGGTCATATGATGCGCAATTATGGCCGTGATTTTTTACAGATGCAAACCAGGAAACTTTGGGTGTGTGGACGTTATGTTGCCCGGACATGAGCAGCATCTGACGTCTCCTAATCACGCACACACGTCGCTATGCGGACGCAGCGCACTCTGTACGTCAGTACTAGCGGTTCGACGGTCTTGCAAAAATGCGTTAGTTTGCTGCTTGCGGTGCGCTGCCGAACTTTCGTGCGGCTGTACTTCGTGTGTGGGCCTGCGTTGTACGTCATTTGCCGCTACCACGGCCGTAATAAAGTGCGGCTAAACGCACGTTCGCACTGTGTTCGTCTGACCCCAGCCTTAAAATTTTATACGTTGTTTGCAAAAAAACTACTAGACAAAAGTGTCTGGAATTAACATATAAGGTCCTATGAATAATAATAAAAAGGTCTGTTACAGAAAAAAAAACGCTGCTTGAGAGAAAAATAAATATAATTAGGAAAAAAATGCCAAGAAAATCCAGAGAAATGCCTAAAGGCTAGGGTCAGACTGAGGCAGTGCGAACGCGCGTGCAGGCGCACTTAATCACGGCCGCACTAGCAGCAAATGACGGGCAATGACGGCCAATATACGATGTACGGTCGCACGAAAGTCCGGCTGCGCAACGCAAGTGGAAAATGAACGCATTTTTTCGAGAACGTAAAACCGCTAGTACAGACGTACAGAGTGCGCTGCGTCCGCTAGCGGCGTGTGTGCGTGAATTGGAGATGTCAGACGCTACTAATGTCCAGCCAACTTAACGTCCAGATGCACAAAGTGTTTTATTGATGATCCGTACAAAATCACGGACGAAAAATGCGCATCGTATGACCGGTATCGCGTACTCCGTGAAAAAATACGTCCATTCGTTCGAACGCACTTTTTCACAGACAACGTGAAAATGCGTTCGTCTGACCCTAGCCTTAAATATTCTAAGAAATAGACTTTTGCAGTAGATTAAAAGAATAAATGGTTTAATAGATATTCAATAAAAACGTGAATATATATCTCATTGATGTCTATGGAACCTAGAATTTTCACTTCTCCAGTCATTCTCCTGGTTTTCACCTCTCTGAATAACCCTGTAACTATTGGTTCTCTATGGGGATTTCACTGTTGTCAAACAGGCACTCTATTTCGCTGGCAATTCGCCAATATTTGGCGAATTGCCAGCTTTTGAAAAGCCGAATGGCCACGAAATTGCACCATACGGGGAAATTTCTCTGTTCGGGGCAAGTTCAGATCTCTTTGAAGTACCCCTTATGTATAAAATACTGACTGTTAATGGCATGGGAAATGAGAAGGTAAGTAACGACAGTGGCATTGTGGGGTGTTAGGAATGGAAATACAAGGTCAAAGGTTCTCCTGCTCTCCTTGCAGCGGTGAAGTGGCTTGTGTTTTAGATGGATCTATCAGGGTTATCCAAAGAGATCCGAATTGCTTGAGAAAGGTAACCGAACGCTGAAAATCACCGTTCGGTTACCTTTCTTGGCCATTCGGCTATCCAGAGAGCAGGCAATTCGCCAAATCCTGGCGAATTGCCTGAACATACGGTGCCTGTTCGAGGGCAGTGAAATCCCCATAAAAAAGCACTGCTTCGGCTATTCAGAGAGCACAAACCAGCAGTGAAAGGTTCCCGAAATGCCCTGCCATTCGGTGGTTTAATTCGGCAAGTTTATTCAGGAGAATCCCATAGGCTTCAATGTTAAAAATATTCCCGTTTTAATTCAATATCTAATAAACCGTTCACTATAACATTCTGCAGTAAAGAGTCTCTTTATTTATAGATTTTTTAGTATACTTTAAGCATTTTTCAGAATTTTTTTAATTTTTTTTTAAAAGTCCGATTTTTGTTTTTTTCAACTTTACTTATTTTTTCTGTAACAGCCCTTTTTATTATCATTCCCTGGACCTCCTGTGTAAATTTCAGACATTTTCGCTCAGTAGTTTCTTTGCAAACAGCGTTTCATTTTCAACCAAACTATTTTGCTAATTTATTCACCTCCCTCGTCTGCGGTCTCAGCTGCTTCGGCTGCATGTGATCGGCTCCTGCTTGGGATTTTTTCCGTGGTTTTCGGCAGGTTAATCCAGATGTTTGAGGGTTTTCGGCGTGCATTCGCTGGGTTTTGCGGTGAGTTTTGGTCAGGTTTGCGGCAGCTTTTCCCTGCAATTCGGGGACCCTGTGGTGTTTGCTGAATACACCGCAGGGTCGCCGAAATGGGATCGTCAAAAGGAACCAAATTGAAGAGAACGAAAAGTCACCGAATGTGCGGTGACTTTTCGAATCTCTTTGAATAACCCTGTATGTGTAATAACACTTTGCGCCATCATCTCCATATTTGGTCCCAGCATGGGAAATGAGGTAAGTTAGTACAGTGGCATTGTTTGCTTTTCAAGTAAAAGCACATAATGCCACCACCCAGGGCCGGTGCTAGTTTATTTTGCGCCCTAGACAAGACGAGCTACTTGTGCCCCCCCCCCGAAAAACACGGTCGTTCGGTGACCATATTACCCCTCCGCTAGTCGGGCCCGGGATCGGTCTGTGCTTCTTTTCTTCCTCTGCCTCATTCTTTCTTTCCTCTGCCCTCTGCGCCTTTTTCTTTTGCCTTTTCTTTCATCTGACCGATTTTTCCTTTCTCTCTTTCGTGCCTTTTCTTCATTTCGTGCTTTTCTTTCTTTCGTGACTTTCTCCTGCTTCTTTTCTTTCATCTGCCTCTGGTGCCTGCACGTCACCATAAGACGCCCATCTTCTGCGCCGCTAGCGGGGGTCCAGGAGCCAACAATGTCGGCTTCCAGCTACACGAGCCGCACAATGAGAAACGGGTACAATAATGGAACCCAGGTTGGGCTGGCTGCACCCCTAAGCTGTAGTGTGCACTAGGCAGTTGCTTAGTGGGAGCACCGGACCTGCCACCACCTTAGAACACAAGAAAAACAAAGTAAATTTTGGATTTTTTTCTTTTTGCTATTTTTACACATTGTATGGTCATGTTTGGTATCGTTGGAAAGACCAGACTCTGACCTTTCCAAAGACATCTCAATTGACATTCTACAGTGTAAAAATAAGAGACACAGGGTTCCAAAGTCCCCCCTGGCGCTCCACGCAGCAGTGCGGCGGCTTAGGATTTCGATGAACCAATGCATAATATAACACATTGTGCCATTGCCTTCAAACTTGCTGGAATAGTGTAAAATGAGAAAGTGAGTTAGTGCAGCATCATTGTTCACGTTATAATTAAAAAGTGAATAATAGTGCTGCATTAGAAAAAATTAATTTTTACTTTTTAAATTATTTTTACAGCTAACATTGGCATGTTTGGTATCATTGGAAAGGTCATGCACTGATGATGTAAGTGGACTGGGGGATGTCCTGGAGGCAGGGCTGACATAAGATGTCAGCCTGCACCGGTAGAACACTGCGGTCAGTGCAGGGCCAAGTCGACACACTGAGCGCGTTATACGCACCCTAGCGGAAAAGTGGAGGACCCACTCAGCGCGTCATCTGCAGCCTTGTGGATAAAACTGTTCAGTTTAGAAAAATGGCACCATAGAGGGGATCTGATAACTTTATGTAAATACTGTGTATACAGTTGTGTTCAAAATTATTCAACCCCCAATGCTGTAAAGGGTTTTAGGGAATTTAGTGTACATTTGTAATTGTATTCAGAATGAAATCCTACAAGGACTTTTTAAAGAACCATATGCAACTAAAATGACATCAATTGGTTTTGTAATACAGTAGTAAATGTTTCTTTTGTGAATTCTTCATTGACACAATTATTCAACCCCTTAACCACTTCTATGCGGAGGACGCACTCAGCGCGTCCTCCGCATGGCTGCTGGTGTGCTGAGGACGCGCTGAGCGTGT
The DNA here is from genome assembly GCA_009667805.1 of Leptobrachium leishanense. Classification (NCBI taxonomy): domain Eukaryota; kingdom Metazoa; phylum Chordata; class Amphibia; order Anura; family Megophryidae; genus Leptobrachium; species Leptobrachium leishanense. The sequence continues at coordinate 143,844,803 of CM019067.1, forward strand.
CCTCACTTTGGGGTCAGCGTTCGGCCGGGTTCCAGCCGATCGCTGGCCCCCCCGGTGCGGGCTGACATCCTCGATGTCAGCCCAGCATCCGGAACCGCCGCCGATGAAATTAGGTGTCATCGCGGCAGCGCGATGACACCTAATTCAGGCGCCCCCCCCGCATGTGCGGAGGAGGCGCCTGAAAGGGAGGGGGGGAGGTCACAGCCTGCCCTTCCAAATGTTACCTGGCATTAACCCCTGGGGAGCCGGATCACGAATCGGCGCTGAAAAGCGCCGGTTCGTGATCCTTTCCCGGAGCTGGCCGACATCTTGGATGTCGGCCAAGCCTCCGGGAACTCCCCCTGAGGACTGGGGTCATCGTGCATAGCACGATGACGCCAGTCCTAGAGTTAACCCCTAACTGCCACCAACGGTGGAGATAGGGAGTTCCAATGAACTCATTATCTCCCGATCCGTGGCAGCTAGGGGTTAACGTTTGGTATTGTTGGATCGGCCAGAGCATGGCCGTTCCAACGATACCAAACTCGAAAGTGAAAAAGTTTGTAAAAATAAATAAAATAAAAATAAAAAAATATTTAAAAAAAAATTATAAAAAAAAATAAAACACTTTTTTTCTTTTTTTTGGTTTGTTAATGCAGCAATATTGTTCCCATTTCAATTATAATGTGAACAATGATTCTGCACTAACGATTTTTGTATGCGGTGCGTTTGTTAAAAATCGTGTAATTTTCCCCCAAAAAAAATGTAACGAGACCCCATCTCTAATTTTTTTAACAAGCGCACCCCATACAAAATATAACCGCAATTGGTCGCATGTTAAAATGTGGAAAAAAAACACTTTACACGCTGTAAATTATTGAAAATTCATATTTTATTGCATCTTTTGTTATAATATACAGACAGGTCATGACGTATACATATAATAATGACATATTATTAATCTGCCGAGTCTGACGGAAAGAACGATATATAATATGTCTGGGTCATATACTAAAATAAGCCTTCAAAGCGCATTTAAACATGATGAGCAAAACCGGTAAAAATGACCTCAGCACAGAGGCGGGAAAAGCCTCAGCAGCGAAAGGGTTAAAGACTACAACTCTGAAGAACAGAGGTTCATTCAAGTGTTTTCAATCAGGTATTGAAAACACCTGTGGATGTCACGGAGCAGCAATAAAGCATAATAAGCACCAATTAGGCAGCTTTAAAATGATTGTGATACTCAGCTCCTTCTAGACATTTACTGGTGTGGTTACAAACATGGTGAAGTCAAGAGAATGGTCCAGGAAGACAAGAGAAGAGGTGATTACTCTTCACAGGAAGGGCAATGGCTATAAGAAGATTGCAAAGATGTTAAACATACCAAGAGAGACCATAGGAAGCATCATTCGCAAATTCAAGGCAAAGGGCACTGTTGAAACGCTACCTGGTCGTGGCAGAAAGAAGATGCTGACTTCGACTGCTGTGCGCTACCTGAAGCGTAGAGTGGAGAAAAATCCCCGTGTGACTGCTGAGGAACTGAGAAAAGATTTGTCAGATGTGGGTACTGAAGTTTCAGCTCAGACAATACGGCGCACACCGCGTAATGAAGGCCTCCATGCCAGAACTCCCAGGCGCACCCCCTTGCTGTCTCCAAAGAATAAGAAGAGTCGACTGCAGAATGCCAAAAGTCATGTGGACAAACCACAGAAGTTTTGGGATAGTGTTCTGTGGACTGATGAAACAAAATTAGAACTGTTTGGGCCCATGGATCAACGCTATGTTTGGAGGAGGAAGAACAAGGCCTATGAAAGAACACCTTGCCTACTGTGAAGCATGGCGGGGGGTCAATCATGCTTTGGGGCTGTTTTGCTTCTGCAGGTACAGGGAAGCTTCAGCGTGTGCAAGGTACCATGAATTCTCTTCAGTACTAGGAGATATTGGATGACAATGTGATGCAGTCCGTCACAAACCTGAGGCTTGGGAGACGTTGGACCTTTCAACAGGACAATGATCTCAAGCATACCTCCAAGTCCACTAGAGCATGGTTGCAGATTAAAGGCTGGAACATTTTGGAGTGGCCATCGCAGTCACCTGACTTAAATCCGATTGAGAACCTCTGGTGGGACTTAAAGAAAGCAGTTGCAGTGCTAAGAATGTGACTGAACTGGAGGCTTTTGCCCATGACGAATGGGCGAAGATACCCGTAGATCGCTGCAAGACACTTGTGTCAAGCTATGCTTCACGTTTAAAAGCTGTTATAACTGTAAAAGGATGTTGTACTAAGTACTAAGATTGAATGTCACTTGGGGGTTGAATAAAACTGATAATGATGTGAGCACAGAAAAGACATTTGTGGTTATTTCATTATAAATGTTATGTTATATTTGTCTGACCTACACGTGCCTCTTTCAGGGTTATCCAAAGAGATTCGAAAAGTCACCGCACGTTCGGTGACTTTTCGTTCTCTTCAATTCGGTTCCATTTGCCGATTGCATTTCGGTGACCCTGCGGTGTATTCAGCAAACACCACAGGGTCCCCGAATTGCAGGGAAAAGCTGCCGAAAACCTGACGAAAACTAACCGAATGCACGCTGAAAACAAGCAAAAACATCTGGATTAACCTTCGAAAAAGCCGAACAGGAGCCGAACAGGAGCCGAAAAGGAGCCGAATCACACAGAGCCGAAGCAGCTGTGACGTAGAGGAGGCAGTGAATAAATTAGAAAAACCATTTGTATGAATCTGGGAAAATGAAACGCTGTTTGCAAAGAAACTACTGAGCGAAAATGTCTGAAATTTTCACAGGAGGTCCAGGGAATGATAATAAAGAGGGCTGTTACAAAAAAAATAAGTAAACTGAAAAAAAAATATAAAAAAAAATCGGACTTTTAAAAAAAAAAAAAAAAATCTGAAAAATGCTTAAAGTATCCTAAAAAATCTATAAATAAAGAGACTTTTTGCTGCAGAATTTTATAATGAACGGTTTATTAGATATTGAATTAAAACGGGAATATTTTTAACATTGAAACCTATGGGATTCTCCTGAATAAACTTGCCGAATTAAACCACCGAATGGCAGGGCATTAGGGGAACCTTTCACTGCTGGTTTGTGTTCTCTGAATAGCCGAAGCAGTGCTTTTTCATGGGGATTCACTGCCCTCGAACAGGCACCGAACAGGCACCGTATGTGCAGGCAATTCGCCAGGATTTGGCGAATTGCCTGCTCTCTGGATAACCGAATGGCCAGGAAAGGTAACCGAACACTGATTTTCAGCATTCGGTTACCTTTCTCAAGCAATTCGGATCTCTTTGGATAACCCTGTTTGATTTAATTGTAAGCAAGATGACTGAATGATCAAAATCTATGTCAAACTGGCCAAAACATCAATTTCAGTGGGGGTTGAATAATTTTGAACACAACTGTATGTGGCCATTATAAACTTGTCTGGAAACCTATTCATTAACAGGACTATACACAGGACACAAGGTCACCCATTTAGACTGGACAAAAGGAAATTCAGTCTAAAGCATAGGAAGAGTTATTTTACGGTGAGCATAATAAAGCTGTGGAATTCTCTGCCTGTTGAGGTGGTTGGGTCAGAGACTGTACAGACCTTTAAATAACAACTTCAGAACAGCATAAATAAATTTCAGAAACCCATATATTAAATCAAAAGTGGATTTATTCCAGCACCAACAAGGTCTTTGTCAAGACCAGTTCTAGTCGAAACGTCGTCCTTGTTGGTCTGGAATAAATCCACTTTTGATTTAATATATGGGTTTCTGGAATTTATTTATGCTGTTCTGAATTTGGAATCGTGGAGCAAGGATTCTCATCCTGTTTATCCAATTTTTCGTGAGTAGTATCTGGGTTCTATTGTTTAAATAACAACTGGATGACTTCCTGCACAAATGGGTTATAATATTTAATGTGGGTAAAAGCTGTTTGATCCAAGGAGAAATTTTTTTCACAGTTGTTGCATGTTGCATTTTGGTGTGCTTGATCTGTTGTCACAGACACCAATCAGCTGATACAAACCTGCACAAACGGCGGCGTTACCCAACTCTTTTCCCTTTTTGAAGGCTGCTGCATGATACAATTGAAGCGATGAGACTGGAACACACTTCTGCTTCAAACTGCTATCTCAATCCTTAAACTTAGCCACACTTTAGCTTTGAAATATGATCTTTTTTTATGTTGTTCTCATGAATCCTAATACAAAAGGTGGTAAACGACGGTCCAGACTTTTAAAGAGTGTGTTTCTAGATTTTGTATCTTGGATTGCAGACCTCTGCTCATAGCGTCACACTCCTGCCCATGCAAAAAAAAAATAATACCACACACTATATTCCTATTGCTAAATATCTAGCTTGCCATGTCAGACTTCATGTTCCATGAGATGCCAACTTCTCATCTTTCTTGCATTTTGTAGATCACTCTTGGATTACTATCCATTCCACCAGAATTCTATCAATTGTTCTTCCCACGGCTACAGGATGTCTGCACAACAAACGTTTGACAGTAAATTATTGTGTACATTTCAGGGGAACTCTTTTAAATATTTTCACTTTCTTGCATAGTCTACTATGCTGTTTATATGATCTTATTAGTTATTAACTGGTGAGTAATAAAAAAAAAATTCCAGATTGACCAATGATGAAATGTAAAGAAATTAACCTTCCCCTCTACCCAGGAGATTCACATGAAATCAATTATTATCCTTTATATAGCACCACAAATTCCACAGCGCTTTACAAGATCAGTGTACAAGGAGTTGATACACTGGAACACCACACATGGATGATATGGCCTGATTCAGGGGAACCTGTTCCCAAGGGACCTTACAATCTCTGAGAAGTACAATCTTTTGTGAGGTAGGCGCATCCATATCATTAGGTGTCTTAGCCGAGGACACTTGCTGGAGGTATCTTCTGAGTGGGATCGGGTCATCTTTCCATGATTGTAGAGCAGTGACCTGGTGGTTGGGTTGAACCCGCTTCTCGTAAAGTTGAGACTTGCTTCTCTACAGTTTTATTGGAGGGATGTGCTGAATGGTATTTTGACTTGCTTCTCCACGGTCAAAGGACAGAGACGTTACTACTGAACTCCACAGCCGGTAGGCAAATATGTACCGTACACTTACTGGAGAGGTGCTCTGGCTGGGATTCAAACCTGGGTCTACACAGTTCTAGAGCAGCGATACCTCTACTCCATCCAGCCATCTATTACAAAGCAAAGATAAAATAAATGACAGAGGGAAAGCTGAGGGGGTATATTTTATTTGAAATATTCTTATGTCTTATAAATTAAAGGATGGCATATCTTTTGCAACTAATACATATACATTCCTATGAATAACATAGGAATATACATATAATAAGTAACATCAATAAATACATAGTGGTGTAAAGTGGTGGTTAAGATGTAAGATGTGGTAATAACTGTATGAGTGGTAGATATCTTCCCACATCTGTCCAATGTGGAACGTTGAATTTTTACATCATTTAATTGATTGAACCTATACAGATCCTTTTTAACAACCATTCACTTCCTTTTATTTTTGGGGCAGGTGGTATTTGTCTTTCTCCGTGTGCAGGTGCGAGTAGTCAATTTCATTATGAACCTGTTTCCCGAAGCAGTTAAATTATTACAAACTAATCTGGAATGACAATGTAATCTTACCTGCACTCATTAAACTGACATGAACTACTGAAGCAGCAATGTGTGAAATAAGCTTCAGACACTAGCACTAAAACCGGAAGGAAAGGCCTGTGGCTAAGAAAAAAAACACTACTTTTTGAAACTGCTACGGAAATGCTAAAAAGAGACTTTTATGATTTTGAAAATGTACAAGTTGTGCCTTGCATATGCTGACATCTGAGATGAGCTATTACTCAAGCTGAAAGGTAAAAGACGTGTAAATGGCGAGTGCATTCTTGTGTTGCTTTATGTATTTCTGTGTAAGTGATATGTGTATAATACTAGCTTTTGTCTACATTTCCGATCTGTCGTGTCTTTGTAGCACAAACATAACAATTGCCCGATATATTAATGGGAGTGGTTTCAGCCTCAACATATTGATAGAGAGAGAGACTGGGGAAAGCATTCATGCAGTGTGGTTAAATAACACCATTGATGGATTCTGAGGACATATATTTTATGGACATCACCAGAACATCAATATCCTTATATTACATTAAACTGTACAATTATAAAATACACTTTAACTGACTTTTGTTAAATATCAGCGGATACGCCCAGAGAATATCTACTCCCTGACCTGCCAGCTGGGATGCAGCATACATACTCATTCACACACATATTATGTAATATATATATAATTTAAGGGATTATTCAATAAGAGCCGAATTTATCACCGAATTGCACCGAACGGTAAATTTCACTGTATGGTGCAATTTTGCACAATTCGGCTATTCAGAAAGCTGCCAATTTGTTAAATATTGTCTAATTGACAGCAAAATTTGTTGTAATTCGCCCAGTTAGCCACGAATTGGCGGCAGTGTATTTCTCCATGGGGAAATAATGGTTATTCTATTCAGAGAGCACCGAACTGCAACGAAATGCCCAGATTTTTGGTGCAATGACAGGTTTCAAAGGAAAAAAAAATTACCTTTTTTTATTCAACCGTTTATTCTTTTCATTTGCAGCAAAAAGTCCTTTATTTTAGATTTTTTTAGGCGGTTTTAGTTGAAATTTAGGATTTCCATTTTTTTAATTGTCATTTTTTTTAAATTCTGTAACAGACCTTTTTATTTCCATGAATTTTCATGCATTTTTGTTTTAAACACCTTTAAAAAAATTGTTCATTTTTTTTGCCCTCAGTTCGACAGCTGATCGGCTTTTTTCAGCTGAGTTTGGCTAGGGTCAGACGAACGCATTTTTCACATGCGTTTAGCCGCAAGAAATCACGGCGTGCTAGCAGCAAAGGACGTCCAATGCCGGGGAACATACGACGAACGGCCGCACGAATGTTCGTCCGTGCAACGCAAGTGGCCAACGAATGCATTTTTTCGAGAACGTCAAACCGCTACTACTGACGTACAGAGTGCGCTGCGGCCGCATAGCGGCGTGTTTGCGTGATTGGGAGACGTCAGACGCTGCACACGTCCGGCCAACATAACGTCCAGACGCAAAAGGGTTTTATTGATGTTCCGTACAAAATCACGTACGAAAATGCGCATCGTATGACCGCTATCGCGTATTCCGTGAAAAAATACGTCCATTCGTTCGAACGCACTTTTTCACGGACAAAGTGAAAAATGCTATAAACAGCAAATGGTGCAGCGCCACACAACATGCATCCACCACCAGGGTGCCCAGATAGCCAATCTCAGGATATAGTGGTTTCCCCTATACCATTGCACACAATAATGAAATCAATAACCTGGATCGGCGCAAATACTGCTCTCTGGGATCCCGGAATCTCGCATATATATATATAATAGAAGAAGAACAATAATAGTGCAACACTGTTTTGTAAAATATACTATGAATGTAAGTGATGAACACCCCACTTACAAGTGTAGAGCCGTGCACTGGCTCTAAGTGGGTCCAGACATGTGGGTAATTGTCTTCAGTTTCTTAGGTGACCCCCACCTTACAGCAAGATTTTTTCTTTTTCTTTGTCCGAGGTTTAGACAATGGAAAGGAGAACAGGAAGAAAAATCCTTGTGTAGGTCCACAAATTAAAGGTCACAATTTTATGTACAGTTGGAATTGTACTCACATTTTGTGGAGCTCACATAGCTCATAGATATAGGCCCATAGGTTTTTTTTGGTGGGAGAAAAACCCAGATGAAAAACCACCAGTGTTTGCAGGATTCGATGAAGCAGGAATCAGGATTGGAGATGAAAAAATAAGGTTTATTTAAAATATAATTAAAATTGCCTCCAGAACGCGTTTCGCCGCATCAAAAAGCGGCTTCATCAGCTGGAATCACACTGAAGACAATTACCCACATGTCTGGACCCACTTAGAGCCAGTGCACGGCTCTACACTTGTAAGTGGGGTGTTCATCACTTACATTCATAGTATATTTTACAAAACAGTGTTGCACTATTATTGTTCTTCTTCTATTATATATATATATGCGAGATTCCGGGATCCCAGAGAGCAGTATTTGCGCCGATCCAGGTTATTGATTTCATTAAAGTGAAAAATGCGTTCGTCTGACCCTAGCCTTTGGCAGCGTGCAGCAGTCGGGGGATCGGTGGCTGAGTACTACAGTTTGATCGGCGGCATTCGGCAGGTCCCTTTTGGCACTCTTCGGTGACCCTATGGTGAATGCTGAATTCACCGCAGGGTCGGCGAACTGAACTCGTGGAATTTGCACACCGAAATTTCGGTGCTCTCTTAATAACCCTTATAGTTGTCGTATATTATTTTACACTAACATATTCAAAGAAAGGTGAAACTCAGGAGAATTGGCAGAAGAGAACAATCTAGACCAAATAGATGATTAGGAAAGTAAGATAAATGGGAGACTTTTTTCTAGTTTGGCTATTTTGACCTAGAATTTTCACTTCTCCATTCTTCTTAGTTTCCCCTTTCAGAGAGACCTGAAATTATGGACCTGCCCTGGGTGGGAGGGTGGATGGGACAGCAGAGGGTAAAGAGTTTTTTAACCTGTTAGCGGTCGGAATGTAATACGGGCGGCCCGCACTAGGGCCACTTAACCTAATGTTAACACTAACACAGCTGAGCGCTAACGTTACCGTTAAGAATGTAATATTCTTCAGCAAATGCAGGCAGGTAAGTTACCACAGTACTCAGTGTATACAGACAACAGAGTAAGGAGATCTGATGAAGGCTGGATATGTATAAGCAGGGAAATGCGTACAGGTGAATGTGAGGATTAGTCCACACACCGCAGGTGAGAGACCAGGACCAACGTATCAGCAGAGTCCATAGAAGAGCCATGGCCTAACAGAATAGCAGAAGCATATGAGCTCCCTTGGCTGACTGAGTAAAGAAGACAGTTACAATGCTGGAGACCAGGTTTAAAGTTTAGGAAGGGTCCCTCAAAGGGCAGCCTCATCTGTCTGTCTGCAGGGCTCAGTGTGAAAAATAATAGACGTTAAGACACAATGAACCCCCCCCCCATGAAATCCCATACTCACATGTCATCCTGTATGCATACATGTGTCTGGAGCATACATGTATACATTTGTCTGGGTATACATGTGTCTGGGACCTGATGTCTGTTTTTAGCAATTCCATATTCATATGCCCAAGTCTGAGTGTCTTGTTTTTCACCAAAGGAACAGCAATTATGCACTGACTTCACTCATTTGCCTGGCATGCCGAGATAGATTTGTTGTTGGGAGCAGTGGACCACACAATAGGTGAGTGCCGTTTTTATTAACACTATACAAACTGATGTTATATATTTCTGTACCATGAAGCAGATACGTCCATATCTTATACAGGGCTGATCTAAAAAAAAAATTCCAGGGCTGCTTTTATTCCCATTCTGGCCCTGGTGCAAAGGACATCAACAGGTGGTAGATTAGAAGTCTTTTAATCCTTTAACGCTGCAGGGTGTACTATACAGTCCCTGCAGTGTGTGGGGCTAATTGCAGTGGGCCAGCATAGCAGGACCCGCAGCCTGCCCATAGAGGTGATTGGCCCACCTACCATGCGTGCCCTGATAGCTTCATTGGCTGTCAATGAAGCAATCAGCACGCAATGTAGGAGGGCCGAATGAGGCCTCAGCACCAACAGGACCTTCTATGCAGCCCCCGGTGTTGAGAGATCACCTTGCCACCAAGAGCACCTGTCTGCAGGGGGTTAAACTCCTGTCTTATCTTATTCAGCTACTATCGCTTATCTCAGGTATCATACACCACACAATAGCCCCTTGCAACCTTATCTAAACATTCACTCTTCTACTCCATTGACAGGGCTGGGTTTATAATTGGGCAAAGATGGCATGTGCCTACAGGCGACTAGCATAGAGGGATGCATTGTTCTAAAAAAATATATATATATTTTTCTACAATGCAGCTCTGTTGTTCATATTTCAATTATAAAGTGAATATTGATGCTGCACTAACTCATCTTCTCATTTTCCATGCCACTGGCAAGTGTGGAGGCGATGGAACAACGCATTATTACAAATTGCTTCATTGAAATCCTAACCTGCCACACTGCAGCGAGGAATGCTGGAGGCCTTTGGATCTGAGGCTAGGGTCAGACGAAAGCATTTTTCCCCCGCGAACGTGAAAAAGTGCGTCCGAACGCATTGACGTATTTTTTCACGGAATGCGCAAAAACGGTCAGACGACGCGCATTTTCGGGCGTGATTTTGTACGGATCGTCAATAAAACTCTTTTTGCGTCTGAACATTATGTAGGCTGGACATTAGCAGCGTCTGACATCTCCTAATCACGCAAACACGCCGCTATGCCGCAGCTGCGCACTCAGTACGTCAGTACTAGCGGTTCAGCATTCTCAGAAAAATGCGTTCAAATTGCACTTGCGTTGCACGGCCGGACTTTTGTGCGGCCGTACATCGTATATTGGCCGTCATTGCCCGTCATCTGCTGCTAGTGTGGCCGTAATTATGTGCGCCAGAATGCACGTTAAAAGTGCGCTGGTCTGACCCCAGCCTATGACTTTATATTGACCTTTCCAAGGACACTTCACTTCACCTCGGGCAGAGTCTGGCTTTTCCAATGACACCAAACATGAGCATGTAATGTGTAAATATAAAACCAAAATAATTAAAAACAGTTTAGGGTTAGGCTTACAACTTTGGGTTAGGGTTAGGTTACTACTTGTGCTTTTTCTAGGGTTAGAGATAACTCTATCCTTATCATTCTGCTCCATTTTGCTTGATTTTAAGGCAACAGATTCTGCGCTTTCTTTTGATGTGAGTGCAACGAGAAACTGCTTTTCAGGTTTTTTTTTAAATGTACAATTATTTAGTCCCCCCCCCAACAAAAATTAAAACACTATTTCCCCAGTTTTGGCACTTTTTCGTTAGGGATAGGTGGTAGGGTGTCAGGAACGTGGGGATGGTACCTGGGTGGCACCTGGAGGGCAGGGGTATGAGCCCAGGATGCAGTGGTCTGCACTGATAAACAGAGGATATGGATGGTGGAGGGTGAATGGAAATAAAGACTAACCAGGTTGATAGCAGAGGATGATGGGGATGATGGTTGTAATTGCAGGAACCAGAAATGGGGGATCAGGATCAGGTAGCAGATAGCAAGCAACGATGTTCACTCTTCGTGAGCATGAGCTGTAATGAACCAGCAATGTGTCATTGAGGGGCAGAGCCCTTTATTTTGTGAGTCACGTGTGTTTTGGTGTTAACTCTTACAATGCTGGTTGCAGGGCAGGATCAGAACATGAAGTGTACCACCAGGGGGGGTTCCAGAATGGCTACAGCCAGGGATCCTGACATAGGGGCGCTCCTGATATCTCTGCCTACAGGCTCCCAAAATGTAAACCAGCCCTGCCCATTTTCTGTTAACTACTATGGAAGCTAAACCACAGCTGTAAAGTAAAACTCACCACGAGATTTCTGTAAATATTGTATCGTGGGAAAATCCCAAAATTGAAGCAGGAAATAAAAACTTAACTTTATTTTTCCTTTTTACATGCAATCACTTCAAACAAAGAAAAAAAACAGCAGCATGTGTTTTATAAGGTGGTTTTGTTTGTATTGCACAGGTAATCTAGTTATGGCTTATGTAAGTGGTAGTGTTTTCTTTAAGAAGTTTTCGTTTTATTTTGAAATAGTGGAATTTAATCTGTGTGGTATAGATGTGATGCTGATTGTGTTTAATGTCCTGCTTTCTTGAACAAGAGTACGATAAATATTTTCAAATATGGTATTGGTGGACAGATTTTGTATCTAAACATAAACGGGCTGGTCGAGAGGCACTATCCGCCACTCTGTCTGACGCTACGCACGCTTCTGTATTGCGTCCCTAGACCCCAGGTTGAGCTGTGATGTCTGTGGATACGATCTGTTGGTGGTATTTGGTGTTTGTTTGTTTTTTGTTTTTTCCCTATTATAATTTATTATTATTTTAATATGATTTTCATACCTTGTTTTATTTTTTACTGTTATGTGATTTTTGTCATATTTTTTTTTCACCTTGATTTATGTTTTTGATATATCTGTGTAATCAACTACCCTGTTTTGGCATAAGCATATATCCATGAAAGTCACTACATAAGGTACGTTCACTGCATAGGCCTACCTTTCTGACACGTTTATGCTGAGGTCAGCACCGGGCTCCGAACAGTGTATGCTCAGTTGCCTCCTTTTATTTTACTGCTAATTAGCCACTATTTTCATGGAAACTCTACCTTACTACTTTTTGACTTACCTTCTGTATATTAAGCATTGCTTGTACTTGATTCACTCAATAAAAACTATTTTACATTAATGTCCTGCTTTCCTATGCCTGACAGCTCAGTAAGGGTGTAGAATTACTACTGTGCTTTTCTTGTCCAGCACCCCAGAGATCAAAGAGATGTGTTTAAAAGAGCAAGCCGTCAAAGAACTCATGCCAACAGCAATTCAGTCTTCCTCTATAGACCTTGTCAACAGTACGTAAATACATCCTGAAACTGGAGGTATTTAATTTTTTTGCCCAAACTTTTTAAAAGTGATAGGCTGGTTTGCAACATATTTATTATCACTCCCATCAAGTAGAGCTTTGACTCAAACTGACAAACCTGTTACAGCTGTCTTCAGTTGATTACTGAATATGCTTTGCAGATGCAGGAGTTTTGCAGCTCCACTAAATAAAAATGACATTAAGAAAAAAAATCAAAATACTCACTTCCTGTCCCATAATGCAGAGGACATTGTGATCTACCTCTTCCTCTTGACCCTAGTCTAAGGAAACTGGGAACAAATAGCTCCAAGAACCCTCTCATCGGTCCGTCAAGATCATGTATCATTGGGAGTTGTTGTTCCTCTCCTGTAGAGGAGATTGTGTTAGCATTTCAGTTCGGGCCACACTCTCTGTGATAGTCTGATTTGCATATGGTATGGCTTCTCTGTAATGGCACAATCGAGCTAAAACCCTGGGACCTGAGCAGGGACTCAACATAGCACAGGCCATAGTGCTGCACGTTATTCTTGGTAATGTGATATTATTATTATTATTCTTCTTTATTTATAAGCGCCAGCATATTTCACAGCGCTGTACAATAGGCACAGTATAGACAGGGTTACCTTGTATTTCAGATCACGTACATTCAATGTTGCTAAGGGCTCTCATGGGTCTCTTTGGAGTCCTATGGATTCCAGGAGACTCTACCAGCAGCGCCACGGCAGTAGCTGTTAACCGCTTCTGTATACTACATGTCAAAATCTTAAAATAGCGTCTCCCTCGTAATAGACCCAGCAATGGAATGGATTACACCTCTCACTGGATTTGTCCATTCATGCCTTCCTATTATAGGTTCGGGCTCTTAAAGTGACACTACCACTTACATAAACTTTATAAATAAAAGATAATAATAATAATAATCTGTAACAAGATTACTTGTGTATTACAAATAAAACCACCTTATAAAACACATGCTACTGTATTTTTCTGTTTGAAGTAATTGCATGTAAAAAGGAAAAATAAAATTAGGGTTTTTTTTTATCTCCCTACCATTTTGTTGACTTTTCCCATGAGGCAACATTTACCAAAGGGCTTTCTTTGCTTCTGTGGTTTATCTAATCTACAGTATATAACAATTTAATGAGGTGGATGAGGGAATGTTTAGATAAGGCTGCAGGGGGGTATTGCTCTTCAAGCTACTTGAAATAAGAGATGGCAGCTGAATTCGATAAAACAGGGATCTTAAAAGACTTCTAATCTACAATGAGATTTGAGACGGTGATCAACCCATAGACTCCAATCTATGGCCATTGCCACAGAGTGAAGATCAAGTGATGGGAAGATACTGTGAGGGGGCAATTTACAACACAAAAGATCACAAAATGTATACACCCCAGTGACACATAGAGTAAAATATTTCTTAACTAAACACACAAGAGAAACACGAAGAACATGTAAGCTATCAGCAGCATAAACACAATAAGGGCATTTCATTTTTTAGTGGTAGTGACCTGTTAATTTGGTCATATATTGTAAAACAAAAGAAACAAAAAACCTCAAAAGTATCACCATAAATATATCATCTGGTTTTAGTCCAGTCTGCATGAAAAATATTGAAATGCACATTAATATAAATTAAAAAAGGTGTTGTGTTCCAAGAGCTGATTATTTGAGATGGATGCCCACAGTAAGATGAGCCTTTGGGAAAGTAATGAATAAACGCAAATGAATGATCTGTATTACTAAAATGTTATTTGAGTGTATTATGATAAAGCATTTGAAGAAAAACAAGAATGTGTATTGTTCTCCATTTAGGTTTTGAAAAGTAAAACCCATCAATTAAGTTGGAGTGAGACCACCATGTATTTCTCAAAGTTTTCTTTGGCTCTATGGAATTGTGAAGAAAATAGCATTTTTGTGGTATCCTTTCTTCTAACCATTTTGGCCACTGATTCTAATGGAGCTAACCGGAGTAAAAACCCTTTCAGCATATCTCTGACCTCATTTCATACAACTGGAATCATGTTCCTTAACGAATCATGCGTCGGCATGCTGTCATATACCATTTTAAAAGATTTCTATACCTTGCTTGCCCATTTATTAATCTGTGCACCGATTTTTAAAGGCACAGTTAAACCTAATTTTGCTGGAGATAAGTCATAATTAGAGTATTCAAAAATCCATTTCCTGTCTTCTGCTCACAAGATTCCCTTAAATTTTCAGAATACCGTTGCATTCCCTTGCTGTTTGTTATTGTGATAGCATTGGTATTTTTATTGACAGCTCATGGATTTGTGAGGTTGTGGCGCTTTGAAATCTCTTCAAATTTTCTATTAATCTTTGCATTTTAATTTGTTTCTTTTTAAAACTGTCATGGCCCTCGCCGACATAAGAAGACCAGAGAAGGTGCCACCCCCCCCCCTTTCATGTTGATTCCAGACCAGATTTTACCCCTGCCTGGTCTCGTGTCCAGGCACCCAGGTTCCTCCTCTCCAGCCTTAGGTGTGGGCTGTACCTGGATTGCCTCTATAACCATATTTATTTATTTATTTTTAAAGGATTTTACCAGGAAGGATACATTGAGATTTCTCTCATTTTCAAATACGTTCTGGGTTCAAGAACAATAAAATGTTACAGTTGTTACAGAAATACAAAGTAATACAATTCAAGATATTAAAAAAAAAACACAAATATACAGATTAACAGAAAATAAAAATGTAGGAAATAGTCATTATGTTACATGTTTACAGGTGCATTCCGTATTGAGATATGTGAATAGGGAGCTCTTGAGTGACTTTAGACTGGGGGAAGATTTGATGGCGTCTGGGAGGGTATTCCATAACTGCGGTGCTCTGTAGGAAAATGAGGATCGAGCCACTGTCTTTTTGTATTGTGGTATTGCAAGTAAGGTGCCGGTCCTGGATCGGAGGTTATAGGACGAGGGAACTGCTGGAGGAAGCAGTCTATTCAGGTAGGGTGGCAGCTTCCCAGAAAAGCTCTTAAACACCAGGTTGGAAAGGTGAAGGGTGCGTTTTAACATGTCACAATGGTGGGACATGTAGTTACATTGTAGCGCAAAGTAGCAGCATGAGTTATACAATGTGGTAAGTTTCTGAAGGTGTGTTTGCGGGGCGGCTGCATACACTACATCTCTGTAATCAATAGCTGGCATAAGCATTTGTTGTACAATTTGCTTTCTTACCATGGGGTTCAGGCAGGATTTGTTTCTGTACAGGGCACCTAGTTTGGGGTAAATTTTAGATGAGATTTTTTCGATGTGGGGGGCCAAAGGATAGATTTGGGTCTAACCACACACCTATCTCACCCTCAAGTCTTGGCTTCTGCTTTGAAGTCCTTCAGCTCTGACCAGCTTGCAAAAATGCAAAGCACATCTCCTGTCGGGACGCCCACTGTCCCTGACCCTCCACTGTTGCTCCTGGATACCCACTGTGACCCTTCATTGTTGTTTCGGTCCATATTCCTGGACTCCCACAGTGATCCTCCATATTGTTCCAGTACAATCTGATCCAGCTGAACCTCAAGCACCTCTAATTTCCCTGTCTTTGACTTCTGCTTTGGACATTGACCACCCCTCTGCCAGCCTCGACCCATGCTTGAACTCTGACCATTCTACCAGATTTGCCCCTCTCTGATACCTCACCTAGATATCTAACACAAAGCCTTGTACATCAGTTCTTATACTTTAAATGTGCGTGTTACTTTACTTTTTAAATGTATATTTTATTTCTTGTTTTTATATAGAGGTAGCTGAGAGGTTTAGAATCCAAATATACAAAACTATCAAGTTGCAAGATATCCTATATAAAATACTGAGGACATGCAGAAAAGTGTAAAAAAGCCAGACTTCAAACAACAAAATGCCAACAGTTTCCTACCTATCGATGACAGTAGTTGCTGAAACAGACAGGGTTATTCAAAGAGAATCGAAAAGTCACTGTACGCTCTGAATTTTTCGGTCCCTGCACCTCGAGGCGATTCGGCGATCCTATTTCCCTGTGATGCAGGGAAAACCCGCCGAACACTCACCGAAACCCGCAGAAAACAGCTGGATTAACCATGCTGAACACGCCGGAGAAACCCGACTAGCAGCCGATCACAGCGCAGAGCAGCCGCCGGAAAAATTCGACACGCAGACGAACGAGGTGGAAAAAAAAAAAAGTATGCTTGAAAGTTTGAAAATTTAAACGCGGTTTGCATAAAAACTACTGAATGAAAATGTCTGGAATTTACACATAAGATCCAATGAATGATAATAAAAAGATCTGTTATTTTAAAAAAAAAAAAATTAAAAAAGTTCGCAAAATAAATTCCAACAAATGCCTAAAAGATCTTAAAAAAAATTCTGAAAATAAAGAGGCTTTACTGCAGAATAAAATAAACGGTTTGATATTGAATTAAAACTGGAATATTTTAACATTGAAGCCTATGGAATTCTCCTGAATAAACCTGTCGAATGAAACCACCGAACATCAAGGCATTTTGGCAACTTTTCACTGCTGTTTGGTGTTCTCTGAATAGACAAAGCATTGCTTCTCTATGGGGATTTCACTGACCTCGAACAGGCAATGTATGTGCAGGCAATTCGCCAACATTTGGCGAACTGCCTGCTCTCTGAATACCCGAATGGCGAGGAACGGTCACCGTACACTGAATTTCATTTCGGGGCCAGATCGGCTCTCTTTGAATAACCCTGAGAGTGTACTGAGTGGAATTCCCACAAATAATCTACAAGATCACCCACCAGAGGTTTAGGCTAGAAACATAGAAACATAGAAAAATGTCGGCAGATAAGAACCTTTCAGTCCATCTAGTCTGCCCAATTACATGGATACTTTACCTGGATTTATCTTTTGTTTAGGATAGCCTTATGCCTATCCCATGCTTGCTTAAATTCAATTACTCATGTCAGACAAGCGCATTTTGTACGGAATGTGCGTCTGTGCTCAACGGATGTACTTTCTGACTGACAAGGTAGTGGCCAAGCAGTCCGTTTTTTTCACTGACGTTTTTTTTGACTGATGTAGCAGGGAAAATAAATTAAAATGCAAAACCATTTTGTCCGTCAAAAATGCTGGACGCACAAATGCAGTCCGTCTGACCTCGTTCATCACTCACACACAAAGCTATGTGGAGTTTGCGGACGTGGCGAACTCTGCACGTCTGTTCTAGCTGTTTGACGTTCTTGCCTAACCTGTGTCCGTTTACCGCGTCCGTTGTGTTTCCGCACTTCTGTGCGGACGTACTTCGTGTGTGGTCTCTTGATCATAATTGTATGCTACCAGAGCCGTAGCTAGCTCCTTTTGCACCCGAGGGAAAAACAGAAAATTGTGCCCCCCCACATAATTTTAAAAATCAGAGTCCCCCGACCAGTGGCGCAGTGCTAAGCTCCTGGATGCTCCCCGCGACCAGAAGCAGTGGATCGGACCACCCTTTGCACTATGGGATGAGAGGCAAGTATGTGATTTTTTGGGGGGGTTCCAGCTGGTGCTGACTGATTCTGCAGAAGCGGCATCACTTAGCACCAGCGTCTAGCTGTGGGTAACTTTTGTAGCTATGGCGGGATGGTAATTAGCGTTAGGACTTTGTAATCCTAACGCTACTTACTCTTTGCGCTCCCCATGTTAAGTATAGGGAGCGCAAAGTACAGTAACCTCGCGCTGAAAAGCACAATCTCCTGGATTTTTTAACCTTTTACCATTGGGATTGTAATATGAGGGTCCTGTGCTAGGATGTGATATGGGCAGCATGCAGTAACCTCATTTAACCTAGCACCAACGCTCACATGTGTGAGTGCTAGCGTTAAGGAGGTGATGGGGCCCTACATATATAGTGCACACACGGTACATGCACGTATAGCAAAAGAACATTTAGCATAATATACACCCCCCAGAATAATATACACAGCACTGAGCCTCTGGACTATTTTCCCCAGTTCACATGGATATAATTGCCCCAGTTCACATGGATATGGCCCAGCTCATGGATATGCCCCCAGGTCTCATGGATAGTGCCCCCAGGTCTCAAGGATAGTGCCCCAGGTCTCATGGATAGTGCCCCCAGGTCTCATGGATAATGCCCCCAGGTCTCATGGATATTTCCCCCCAGGTCTCATGGATTTGGCCCCAGGTCTCATAGATATACACCCAGGTCTCATCATGGATATGCCCCCAGGTCTCATGGATAATGCCCCCAGTTCTCATGGATAGTGCCCCCAGCACTCATGGATAATGCCCCCAGGTCTAATAGATATTGCCCCCCAGGTCTCATGGATATTGCCCCCAGGTCTCATGGATAGTGCCCCCCAGGTCTCAGGGATAATGCCCCCAGGTCTCATGAATATTGCCCCCAGGTCTTATGGATATTGCCCCCAGGTCTCATGGATAGTGCCCCCCGGTCTCATGGATAGTGCCCCCCGGTCTCATGGATAGTGTCCCCCAGGTCTCAGGGATAATGCCCACAGGTCTCATGGATTCTGCCCCAGGTCTCATGGATAGTGCCCCCAGGTCACCTCTCATTGCCGCCTGCACAGCTGTGAAGGGGCGCAGCCGAGTCCGGCAGGAACGATTGCCGGCGGCCGCATGCTTCCTGCTAGAACGGCCACTGACAGGAAGTGCAGCCGCTCACCTGGGATCGATGAAACAGCCTGCTGTGATCTCGTGAGATCGCAGCTGGCTGTTAGATTCCAGGCGAGCGGCTGCACTTCCTGTCAGCGGCCGTTCTAGCAGGAAGCACACGGCCGCCGGCAATCGTTCCCGCAGGACTCTGCTGCGCCCCTTCACAGCTGTGCCCGAGGCATGTGCCTCACTCGCCTCACCCTTCCTACGGCCCTGTATGCTACCACGGACGTTAAAATGTGTGGCAACACAGACGTGATCACTGCGCTCGTCTGACACGGGCCTTAATGTTTTCGTGTTTGCTTTTGCAGGCAGGTGCGGATAGAAATTCAACCAAAAGCCTAATAACCAACCATTAGTAACTTACAGGGATGTTTCCAAATTCACTTCATGCTAGCATCTAGGGGCTTTTCAAAAGGTAAGATGAACAAACGTTCAAATCACCAGCTCAACCTTCTCCTAAGGACACAGCACTAGAGCCCCACATGGTACAAAGGCTAGGAAATTTCAAAGTGGCATCAAGGTAGAGAAGTGACCTCCACTTTAAAGAGCTGTAATAGGACAGCACTCGCGCCGTTCAGCACAATGACTCTGGCGCTGTGCTCTTTTCTTAACCCCTTCACTCCTGAGCCATGTCACCTCCGTGTGTGCTGATCTAATTTTTACCGGTTAAAATGCAATTTGAAGTCTCGTTTTATTACATGACCCAGACATATTATATATCCTTTTTTTTGGCAGACTTGACAGATTCATAATATATCATTATTCTATGTATACGTCATGCCCTGCCTGAATATTATAACAAAAAAATGCAATAAAATTAGAATTTTCAATCATCTACAGCATGTAAAGGGATTTATTTCACATTTTATCATCCGAGCCTTTGCGGTTATACTGTATATTCTATGGGGTGCACTTGTTAAAAAAATTAGAAATGGGAACTCATTACATTTTTTTGGGGGGGAAATTACTTGATTTTTAGCAAACCCCCCCCAAAGAAAAAATCGTTAGTGCAGCATCATTGTTCACATTATAATTGAAATAGGAACAATATTGCTGCATTAATAAAAAATATATATATTTTTATTATTTTATTCTCCATTTGAACATGGTAATATTTGGTATCATCGGAAAGGCCATGCTCTGTCTTTTCGAATGACACCAAAACATGACCCTCTAGCTGCCACCAATCGGGAGAAATGGCGTTTCAAAGGAACCCCCCTATCTCCCGGCTTTGCCGGGTGGCCGCCAGAAAATGACGTCAACGCGCAATCAGACGTGATGAAGTCATTATGCTGGGACCCCATGACGTGTGGGGACATCCTCCATATGTTGCGGGGAAACCCCATGATGTCCCCCACACGTTGTCTGCAGCCAAGTGGTTAAGAAAATATTTTACTCTGTATGTGTCACTTTGTTTTGTGATTTCAAGGACATTCTTTGTGAAACAGAGTTGGCGCTACGGAGTTGGTCTGAAAAACAGATTTACATATGATAATTTGCCAATGAAAATGTATTAATTAAATGGCTACCTAGGCTTGATTGATCACCCTAATTTTCAGAATATAATGCAATTCTAATAAAGAAATTTTTTAAATGATGTAATTTGGAAGGTCTCGTTTCACCTGGCTAGTAGGTGCTTACCTCCAAATGTCCTCACTAGAAATGGACAGTTCCTGTTTTCACCCCAAATTTCCATGGGTGTATTTAGGTCTCCTGCTGCCTTAAGCACTCCAAAGTCAGCTCCCCCTGCATTCATTATGAAATAAATATGTACATAAACATAAAAATAAGACATTCGCTACTCATTTGGGTAATTTATTTCAATAACAAAGTAAATTATAAAACAAGCAAAGTACTGTATCTTATTTACATAGTGATTCCTAACAACATTTACTATAGCTTGAGACACATTCCTGGGAGTTTTATTGTGTTGCAGTTCTGTTATATGAATCTCTAAAGAAAGGACATTAGAAAAAAATGTCACCCCCCCCCTCCCCATTCAATCTGCTGTCCTAGGCTCGGGCCTAATTGGCCTATTCAAGAATACACCCTTGCCTCTTTCAGTCTTTTCTATCCTGATAACGTGCGTCTGACCAGACGTGATATCATCTAAAATGCCTCAGATAAGTCTCGTCTCTGGCCACACCCCAAGCTTTAGCTGTTCCTCTTTAAACTTTGGAATTACTTTAATCATTCTTCTTTAACTTTTGTACTGAGCGAGACATTTGTAACACCAGCATTCCAGTTACTTAACTAATAAAAAAAATAGGATATTGCCTGTAGTTTTTTAACACTAACGTTAGGTTAAGTGACCCTAGCGTGGGCCGCCCACATTACAATCTGAATGCTAACAGGTTAAACAGGTTAGCTCATTGGTATTGGCGCTTTTCAGCGCGATCATATGTACTTAACATGCTTAACATGGGGAGCGCAAAGAGTTAAATAGCGATAGGATTACAAAGTCCTAACGCTAATTACGCCCTGCTGCGGTTAACTCAAAAGTTAACCACAGCTTGGAGCTGGTGCTAACTGATTCCACTTCTGCAGAATTGGTTATCATCAGCTACATTCCCCCCAAGAATTGGATGCTCACCTCTCATCTCGCGGGGAGAACAGCGGCTCGATACGCCTCATCTGGCAGACAGGAGCACAGTGAGACCGGGGGGAAAAAGTCCCCAGTCTCCCTCTGCGATCACTCCGCCGACCTACAGGATCTCGCGAGTGGCGAGATCCTGCAGGTCATGTGACCCAGCAGTCAAAGCTTCAATGAAGTCCTATGGATTCGGGCAAGCGAAACATCTTGTGGCTCGTTAATCTTTTCATCTATGGAGGTGGATTTTCAAAAAACCAATAATGCACGTGTCATCATCCTTCCGTTCCCGTGGGTATCCTTTATGACAGGGTGCCCACTTATTCTTGAAGATAGATCTTGGCGATTTCTGAGCAACATTGCTGATGATTTTTATATGCAAAGATGTGTTGAATCACCAGAAATGGCGGTTACTAATGGCCAAGCACCCCCCCCTGAAATGGTGCCAAAAAGTCATTCTGGGTCATTCTGGTTGAATATGTATCTGTACAATGCTCTATTTTTATTTCCATTTTTATTCTTATTGTTTGTTGCTGTTTTGTTGTTTTTGCCAGTAATGTATATGGTGATTTCTTTGTAAAGAAGCCTGTTGCCCTGCTTCCGGTCTTCAGGCTTGACCGGATGTAGGTTTGTGCGTCACGTCATGTAAGGTCCTGGAGGCCCTGACCCCCTGGCGCCCCCTTCTGTTCCGCATCCTGCAGGCCCCCTGCAGGTTCCAGGACTTTTTGTATAGACATCCTGAACTCTCACATCCTAGCCATAGAACCTCACCTGACCGCACCTTCCCCTGATTATACCACTATATCAGGAAGCTACACCCTCTAGAACTGACTTCCACATTGAAGTTACTGACTGCAAACCTATCTGCCAAGCTCCCTGAAACCTCCTGACCATCTCCTGAATTCTGCAACCAAAGACTCCAAGGACCCTCTGTATTTTCTGGACATTCATCTACTTCATATACCGGTACCCTCCCATCCTGCTCCCCTTCTGCCCCCTATCTAGGACCCCCCGTGTACCAGACCCTTTGCTTGACCCTGACCATTCCATTGCCTGTTCCTTGTCGGATTCTATGCTACCGTGTTTATATTCAATAAACACCCTTTGTGATCCTGAACCTGCCTCCATCACTGCATCCTGGGCTCACAACCCCATCCTCCTACACCCACCGCAGTCAAACCCTTACAGAATGTGGAAGTCCAAACCCTGTGAGCCCGCGGTGATAGTCACCCATATACAAAGACTGAAAGATGCCAACCAAGAGATCCAGCAGCACCTGCACTCTTTATTGGTGTATCTGCAGCAGACCTTAAAGGACACGTCGACTAAGGTGTGCATTCCAGTTCCTAAAGGAGCTCGAGGACCCCTAACCGAAAAGGAGAAGGCAAGAAGAAAAGCACAAGATTTGTGTTTTTATTGTGGAGATAGCTGGCATAGAATATCTGCCTGCCCACTGCGCCCACCCAAGCCAGAGACAAAAAATCTTGACAAGCCTGCTTCTATGAACCCTGTTTCTGCGAAACCTGCTTCTACAAGGCCTATTCAGACCACCAACATAGGCACCTGTGTCTACACTTCACCTTCGGTTCCTGGTTTACCTAAGAAACCAAAGCCTTGCCGGTTCCCCATGGTCAAGTCCCACCAGACCTCAGTGTCCAAGGTCGCTGCCCTGCAGCTCGAGCAATCCTACAGCTCGAGCAACCCTTTGGGCCAGCTGCCCTGCAGCTCGAGCAACCCTCCGGGCCTGCAGCTCGAGCAACCCTCCGGGCCAGCTGCCCTGCAGCTCGAGCAACCCTCCAGGCCAGCTGCCCTGCAGCTCGAGCAACCCTCCGGGCCAGCTGCCCTGCAGCTCGAGCAACCCTCCGGGCCAGCTGCCCTGCAGCTCGAGCAACCCTCCGGGCCAGCTGCCCTGCAGCTCGAGCAACCCTTCGGGCCAGCTGCCCTGCAGCTCGAGCAACCCTCCGAGCTCGCTGCCCTCCATCCCGCAGGATCCCAAGAGTCTGCTTCCCTGCAACCTGCAGGATCCCAAGAGTCTGCTTCCCTGCAACCCGCAGGATCCCAAGAGTCTGCTTCCCTGCAACCCGCAGGATCCCAAGAGGTCGCTGCCCTGCATCCCGCAGGATCTCCTGAGCTATCGCCGCCATGGGGCCGTCGCCGCCGCCGTAAGGCCAAGCCGCTCACTGCCCAGCAAGAGCCGTGCTGTACCCAGGTTGCCACAGAGCCGTGCAGTACCCAGGTCACCGAAGTACCCAGGTCGCCGCAGTACCCAGGTCGCCGCAGTACCCAGGTCGCCACAGAGCCGTGCAGTGCCGAGGTCCTCGTCAAGGGTGCTGCCCCTCCAAGGGTGCTGCCCCACCGGTCCTTTCCAAGGGCGCTGCCCCACTGGTCCTCACCGAGGGCGCTGCCCCACTGGTCCTCACCGAGGGCGCTACCATACCGGTCCTTTCCAAGGGCGCTGCCCCACCGGTCCTCTCCAAGGGCGCTGCCCCACCGGTCCTCTCCAAGGGCGCTGCCCCACCGGTCCTCACCAAGGGCGCTGCCCCATCGATCCTCTCCGAGGTCCCCTCCAAGTCCGCCGTCCGAGAATCGCAGAGCCCTGCCACAGCTACCGTCATGGGGGATCTCATCCCCAGGTCAACATGTTCTGCCAGTCCAGAGTCCTGCCAGTCCAATATTGTTTTAATAATGGGTACACTTGCAGGCTTCGTTGGCCAGATCGCCACCCTATCACGACATGTGCAAGACGTCCAGGAGAACCTGCTGATGCTGCAGGCCCTGGTTTTGAACACCCGTGCTCCTACAGTATCCAGGCAGCCGGGTGATCCGCCTGTGCCAATGTCATTGACTGCCGCCGGTGCTGACCCTGACCTCGCCCTGGGCCGTTCGGAGTCTGGCCCTTAGAGGGGGGGCTCTGTAAGGTCCTGGAGGCCCTGACCCCCTGGCGCCCCCTTCTGTTCCGCATCCTGCAGGCCCCCTGCAGGTTCCAGGACTTTTTGTATAGACTCTGCACATCCTGAACTCTCACATCCTAGCCATAGAACCTCACCTGACCGCACCTTTCCCTGATTATCCCACTATATCAGGAAGCTACGCCTTCTAGAACGGACTTCCACATTGAAGTTACTGACTGCAAACCTATCTGCCAAGCTCCCTGAAACCTCCTGACCATCTCCTGAATTCTGCAACCAAAGATTCCAAGGACCCTCTGTATTTTCTGGACATTCATCTACTTCATATACCGGTGCCCTCCCCTTCTGCCCCCATCTAGGACCCCCCGTGTACCAGACCCTTTGCTTGACCCTGACCATTCCATTGCCTGTTCCTTGTCGGATTCTATGCTACCGTGTTTATATTCAATAAACACCCTTTGTGATCCTGAACCTGCCTCCATCACTGCATCCTGGGCTCACAACCCCATCCTCCTACACCCACCGCAGTCAAACCCTTACACGTCATTTCCGGCTGCGGGATACATGGGATTTGTATCCCGTTTTTTTACACCGATTTATTTCCGGGATGTTTACTAGTTTACACCTGATTTCTAGGAGATTCCTCACTTAGAGGATTATTTAAGAGAGGTAAGCTTCCAGCTTGGTACAGCTCTTGAAAAAGTCGTTTGATTTTTAAAGGACGAAACGCGTAGAGCGTATCCCCCCCTCTGAGGGGTTTATCTATCGCTGGGACTCCGCTGTGTTTTCCGGACTTTACCACGGACTGTGTTTTGAAGACCTAGATTTAACAACCAACAGGACTGGCTCCAGAACTCCGCAAGAAAAGACGGTATCTGTGGATTGTTCGTAAATATGCGTTTTTGCACACAAGTTTGTCCTAATTATACATTGTTATACATAGGCTGAAAAAAGACATGCGTCCATCGGGTTCAGCCTCTCCCACATAAGTTTGTCCTAGTGTGCCATTTTTTTATTTAGAGTGGTTTTTACCCTACCTACACTTACGTTAATAAAATTTTTGCTGTTTTACGCTATGTCCAGTATTTCTTCTCCATTTTTCAGCTTGAGAAATCCACTGTGATGGTTACTACACCTCTGAATTTGCATCTTTGAATCCACATGAGGACTATACATATGCAATTTATGACGACATTACACGTGATTATTGATTGCTTTCTGTTATTATTTTATTAAGGAGAGCATATCATTCCTATTTGTCGCTTGTGTTACCTTGTCCATATTTATGTTTGTCCTAACATTGCTGATGATACTGAGTCTGACAATTTCCATTGACACTTCTGGCAGGTTTTCAGCAGTGCTGTCACGTTCCATCCTTGGAACCCCTGAACCTGCATTCTGCTGTCACGTCCCATCCTTGGAACCCCTGAACCTGCATTTAGCATTCATTGTCTGCAACCAGCTTTCATATCACAACAGACATTCTGGAACTCCCCTAGTGGCTTGCTTCAAGAACTGCTCTTTCTGATCCAGCACTGGTTCAAGTATACAAGTAGTTAAAACACCAAGCACGTCACACCACACACCAAAATAAAGGCACCACGCCCACCTCTGATCCTCGCTTCATCATTGTGCTTCATTCCCCACAGAGAGAAGTGCTGTGCTCTGTGGCTCCTGTATAACCCCAGTCTTGTCTAGAATCCCTATCCCAATATCTGCTCCTGTATTTCAAACCACTCACCATATCCTTGGACTCCAGCAACCGCACTTACCATCTTCAGCAATCTGGTCAGTCTGTTTTTCCATCCACCTCCACCCATTCCTGTCTCTGTGCAGTATACTGCACTTGGGCTCAACCATCCCCCTCATACTCTGGTGCCACCCCGGTACCAGTACGTGACAGATGATGAAGCCATACAATGAGCCTGCAGTATTGCACCTTGTGGTGGAGTTAATCCAAAAAGCCTACCAGGAGCTTTTTCACCACCTAACTGACTTTGTAAAGGAGCTGCTGCAAAACATTCTAGGCACCTCAACTAAGGTGTGCACTCCTACCAACAAACGCCATGATCCCCCGTCTCCTGAAGAGCGTGTCAGGAGACAAAACCACAATCTCTGCCTGTACTGCGGTGCTGAATCCCATTGGATTTCCAGCTGCCCAAAAAAAAAACCCAGATCTGCGGTTGTCAAACCAGCACCTGTGTCAAAATCTGCTGTTTGCTCCAAACATGCTCCTGTGTGTAGAACTCTACAGCAACCTCAGGCTCCCAGGCCTGCTACAGGTACTGTGTCTAAACCTTTCAGCCCTAAACCGGCTCCCCTGCATAATCCTCCTCCCAGGAGACCTCCTGTGTCTAAGAGACTTGCTGTCCCTAAGCCAGTACCCCTACGCAAACCGGCCCCCAGGAGAACTCTAGAACCCAAACTCCCTGTACCCAGACCTGCCCCCAGAAAGTCTGTGCCCGTTGTGCCCAGAAGAAGAGTGTCTCTGGAGTCCACCTCTGAAGACGATTTAGAAAGCCCTATGGAGACAGAGACCACCATGCCTGTGGAATCAGAAACTGTCCTTCCTGTGGACTTCGAAAGTACGTCGGTGGAACCAGAACCTCCAATCCCTATGGAGATTAACTACATCCAGACTTCGGGTGTAACAACCACTCCCATCACTCCCAGCCTGCAAGATCCGGCGATCCTTGAGTCTGAAGGTCTGGGTTATGACCCCCTCTATAATTTTACACCGCTCGGTTATATACCTTCTGACGACTCAGATCCAGAGGCGTTGTTGAGGGAAACTGCCCGGGACAGCGCACTCACCAGTCAGGATGTGGTAGAGGTTGCCACCACCTCACCCTGTACGAAAGCATGGCGAAACATCTGCTCTTCCAGCGAGGAGTCTGCTCACAAGTGGGAAACCGGTGAAGAGGACTACCTGCCTGCCTGTGTGCCCACTGATACAAGGTATGACATGCCCAGCAGACCAATAATCGCTGCGACTGTAAAACCTGCAATCCATGGAAAGTCAGACGATTACTGGGAGAGCGAGGACTCTGAAGCTAAAAGCCTGCCACAAACCGCATGGCGCAGCAAAGGGCCACCTGGTCAACGACGTGATTATGTGGGCAACATCGAGGTGACTGATCCTGTTGTCCTCAGCACCCAGACGGATGAGACCTATACGAGGAAGTCTAAATCTAGGGCGCGGAGACAACAAAGGAAGAACCGTCTCCAGGCCAGTGTTGCAGGATCCACCATTGGAATGATCCAGGACGTCCCACGGGTTACATCTACCCCGATGCCTTCTGCCTATGTGGGCACGAAGTTCCCTGGTAACCCTGCCTCCTACCTGTGTCACTCTGTATCCAGGAGTCTACGTGACCGTGACACTCCTACTCGTCCAGATCCCTCACTGGAGGAACCGGATCCCTATACCGTGCAAGGCACCTTTGTTATGCCCACCTGGGACCAGGCCTCAGGAACTTGGGCATTTCGTCCTACGGACAGTCCTTGGTCACCCTGAGTGTGACCCTGAAGGCGGGGATACTGTCACGTTCCATCCTTGGAACCCCTGAACCTGCATTCTACTGTCACGTCCCATCCTTGGAACCCCTGAACCTGCATTTAGCATTCATTATCTGCAACCAGCTTTCATATCACAACAGACATTCTGGAACTCCCCTAGTGGCTTGCTTCAAGAACTGCTCTTTCTGATCCAGCACTGGTTCAAGTATACAAGTAGTTAAAACACCAAGCACGTCACACCACACACCAAAATAAAGGCACCACGTCCACCTGTGATCCTCGCTTCATCATTGTGCTTCATTCCCCACAGAGAGAAGTGCTGTGCTCTGTGGCTCCTGTATAACCCCAGTCTTGTCTAGAATCCCTATCCCAATATCTGCTCCTGTATTTCAAACCACTCACCATATCCTTGGACTCCAGCAACCGCACTTACCATCTTCAGCAATCTGGTCAGTCTGTTTTTCCATCCACCTCCACCCATTCCTGTCTCTGTGCAGTATACTGCACTTGGGCTCAACCATCCCCCTCATACTCTGGTGCCACCCCGGTACCAGTACGTGACAAGTGCTCCCATGACTTTCCGTCACCTCCAGCATGGCTGCTCCTGACATCTGAGCCTTTAGGACACGTCTCCATGCGAGTGACCAATTGTCACTTTACTAATCTTATTTTTCTAAAATTAGATAAACTTCATAAGAATTTAACCTAAATATTCACATGTTGTGTATAACACTTCATCTTTGTGACTTTGGATTTTAGGATTATGGTAAATGGAAACGGGTAATCTTCCTAATTTCTAATTGGTTTATTCAGTCATTAGGATAATTTCGGTTAAGGTATCTATTTCTGAGGATCCTATTACGCTCGGGCCTAGAATTATTTGTGTCAGAATCAGAATCTGATCTGATGGTGTGATCTTGGCCTGGGGTTTCCTGCCTGACCTCCCTTTCTATTTTCAGGAACCCTAACGTGAAGGTGTCCTATCTATTTGAGGGGAATCATCACTTTGAGAAGAACCACTAGATTGGGGATGCCTATTTCTTTGGGCAGGCCTAGGCCCTTGGGCATATTCCCTGTGATTATTGTGCGGTCGTGGCCATTACTCATACCTTCTGCAGTTATTGGGTGACCTCTGCTCCCCACTTCTTGGTGGGTGTGGGGCAGGTGTGACCCTGAGGTTCCTATCTGGATTATTACCCTTTACCACCTCGGCATAAGATTTCCTCCTAGCAATACTTACCTGGGCGGTATCATGATATTGCTTAGGGGCAACTTGACTTGTGGTATGGGCCCTTTTATCCGGTCTATA
Organism: Leptobrachium leishanense; assembly: GCA_009667805.1. Classification (NCBI taxonomy): domain Eukaryota; kingdom Metazoa; phylum Chordata; class Amphibia; order Anura; family Megophryidae; genus Leptobrachium; species Leptobrachium leishanense. The sequence continues at coordinate 143,874,349 of CM019067.1, forward strand.
ATGACTCCCATGACTAGCCTCATTGGATGGGTGGACCTGCACTTTTTTAGCCCTTGAAGGGATCCCCCTTTCACACTGTTTAACAGCATATGCGGGGCCACTTCCAGAATCTACCCCACTGTCTCTAGCATGCTCCTTTAAATGAGGGCCAGCATCATGCTTATGGTCAGGGGAAACAGTTTCTGTTTGTCTAACCTTTATCTGGGACATGGAGTTTATCTGGGCTTTTAGTACCTCTTTCTTCAAGGTTCCCATTAAGCATTGAATTTCATCTGTCAGTTTCAACACTTTCACCACTGCTTGACACCTGGGGCTCATTTGGAGACATTATTTCCTGCTTATAGTCAGGGCCGGTGCAACCCACTAGGCGACTTAGGCGGATGCCTAAGGGCGCCATTTGCTACAGGGCGGCATTCCAGCACCCTAATTAGGCCGGCGCTACACTCCCACCATGTGTGCAGCTCCAGCCATTTAACCACACAGCACTGAGTGAGCGCCAGCCTGCTCATACAGCAGACACTCGCAGCAGCCTCCTCCCCTCCATCCCTCCCTCCTCCCTCTTAGTGGTGACACTCACATGTTGTGCCGTGCTTTGACTCCCTCCTGCAGATGATTGAATCTGGGCCCCCTGCAGTCTGGACCAATTACTGAATGAAGGGAGGGGACATAGGGCAAAAACCCCACCTCCCATCTGCACAGAGCTGGCCCTGCACGAGGAGACACCTCCCAGCGTGCTCCTCCCCATCCTCCTGCAGAGCTTCCAGTTTCCTGGCCGCGCCACGTGGAAGGAAGGAGAGACACAGCAGGGCAGCCAGTGCAGCAACAGTGGACGTCCTGCCAGTAAGTTAAAGTGTTAAAGTGTTTTTTCTCATTAGGGCTGCTCCACACATGCACCCACCAGGTTGCTTGTGGGAGGTAAAAATCAGCCAGCTTAGTCTGGTTGCACCCCTCCCCATGGACAGCTCTCTCCCTCAGACCTGCCTGGACACAGAGAGAGGGGACAGAGTGTGAGGGCACAAAGGGGACACACAGAGAGAGAGGACACACAGAGAGGGGACACAGAGGGGACACAGAGAGAGAAGAGAGAGAGACAGATTGGAGAGAGAGAGAGGACACACAGAGGACACAGAGAGGGGACACAGAGAGAGAGAGAGACAGATTGGAGAGAGAGAGAGGACACACAGAGGACACAGAGAGGGGACAGAGAGAGAGAGAGAGACAGATTGGAGAGAGAGAGGACACAGAGAGGACACAGAGGGGACACAGAGAGAGAGAGACAGATTGGAGAGAGAGAGAGGACACAGAGAGAGGGGACACAGAGAGGTTGAAGGGGCATGAAGTGTGGGGCACAGAGGAGCACCTAGAGCGGGGCACAGTGTGGGGCACGAGGGGGCACAGAGTGGAGACAAAGAGGGGGAGACAGGACAGAGAGAAGGTGGGGCACAGAGAGAGAGAGATGGGGGCACAGAGAGAGGGAGACACAGAGGGGACACAGAGAGAGGACACAGAGAGGGTGAGGGAGCACATAAAATGGAGCACCTAGAGAGGGGGCACAGAGTGTGGGGGCACAGAAAGGAGCACCTAAAGAGGGGAGACACATTGAGGGGCCACAGAGTGGACACAGAGGGAGGGGGCACAGAGAGAAAGACAGGGGGCACAGAAAGAGGAGTACATAGAGAGGGGACACAGAGAGAGGGGCTAAAATGTTCTGCACTGGCCCTGCTCACACACACTCCTATGCCACAGACAACTCCACAGTGTCACAGACATATATGCATATGACTATGTGCAGAGCTACATGTGTGTTGTAGTGTGCAAGATGGTACACACACCGTACCATCTTGAACACTACAACACACATGTAGCTCTGCATACAGTCATATGCATATATGTTTGTGACGAATGTCATATATCATCTTATTGGAAGAGAGGGCGGCAAAATGCATCTTCGCCTATGCGCCCAAAAATCCTTGCACCGGCCCTGCTTATAGTCATAAAGTTCCTGCTCTAAATTAGAACATTTCTCTTTAAAACTGCTTAATTCAATTCAACTCTCTTTATACACAGCTTGCAAGCTTTGGAGTTGTTCTTGCAGTCTTTGGCTATGTTTGTTTAAAGTAATTATTTCTGTAGTGGGTTTCTCAAGTCTGTCTGTTAAATCATTAACATTTTCAACTTTTGCTTTTAAGTTAGCAAGGGTCTCCGTCATGTCAGCTTCATGTTTTGCATTTTGTCTAGCAAATGCACAACACAAATACAGTATGGAGGGCCATGATTCCATTATTATGCAATCCCTTTTTTTCTTGTCTTTTGTGTTTATAAACAAATCCAAGAACTTACACATATCACTTTCCTTGTCCCACATATTGTGTACAAGACTTTGGGCGCGGCCCTTGATAGTATCAACAAGCACAATCAGACTGGATTCAATATGCAATGACTCTCTGATATGTTCTACCACTTCACATATCTCTATATGTCTTGTTACTTCTTCAAGTTTGACAATCGAGAGATTGTGGACGTGTGACTTTGGGAATACCCTGCCTTCTGGCTATCAGTAGATGAACCAGATTTACTTCCAGCAACAGACATGTTTCTGCACTACAGCAATCAAATAACAATACATGAATAAAGTATCCACAACCAACAACAAATGTTACTTGATTACAACGGTTTTAATCCAATAGTTTAATCTGCTCCTTAATGACCAACATGTTTATGTTACTTTCACAAATACTTGATCTGGTGCTCAAACAATAATTTACGCTCTTATTTGATAGATGAATTTTTCACAATAAAATCAAGTTTATTTATTATGACGTGTATTTTTCTGATACACACACACACTATATATATAATCATTAATGACAGTGCATCCAGTACCAAGGGTATAATTTGGTTATTTACCCTTAAAAATAAGGATTAATAATCAATGAATATACGTCTTAACAAATATATAGCGCGTTATCCCAAGTTCTTTTGAGGCTATCTAGATATTTTTAGACACAATAAAATCATTAAAGATGATATGAGACTGCGTAACGGTAAAACAATTCAAATCAAACTTTATTCACACCGTCAAGTATCATACAATCATATGTTATCAAATGATTAGCAAGATACAATTTTAAAAGTAATTACAGATAGTGATTAGTAGCAATACTGCGACACGCAATAATCTAATGGACAAACAGCTTAGGTTTAAAGACCGCACCACACATATACACAAATCAGTTCTTAAACACCAAGTTCTATTCTACCCACTTAAAACTCTCCCATTATAAAACAATCCTCAACCTGGCTAAAAACACTCAGTTACTGTGGCATCACCTGCAGCACAATTTAGTATTGTGGGGGCCGATTCACTAAATGCAACTTCCTTCAGGGAGATACATAACATACTCAATAGTCTACCTATCTCTTCCACAGATCAATCACAGCATCAATACTCAGCAATTCATTCAGCAGGAGTTAACAAAAACTTCCTATTGACCTAGCATACATTCAATAGTGCAGTTACAATGTGTGGAATTGGGTTATGTTCGTTATTCTAATGGAGCTGATGGCACTTGATATATAAAAACTATTTCTCAGTTCCAGCGTATCTCACTATGGGGACAAAATTGATCTTTAGATGTCCACATCCGGTATTCTTGGAATATGAATAATTTCACTAAATTAGGGGGAGCAACACGGCCGCCCGTAATAGTTCTACCTTTAACGCTCCTCTGCAGTAGAGCAGAAAGGCTAACTATTCTATTCTTTAGGCTTCAACAGCAAAATAATTCATTTATATACCTTTTAATAGGTGGACAGATAAAGCAGTGACTATGCAATTAGGAAATAGATATCAAGTTAAAATTATTCAATTATACTTTACCATCTGGTAGTGAAGATAGAGTGGTGTAAGAGGATTCGTGTGTGGTCGGGTCTTAGTCGTGGGGTGGTTTTGATGGCAAGTGCCCTTCCTCCCCTTTTTCCTTCTCTCTCCAAGTGTCCTCTCTTTATAGCGGTCTTCCACCCAGTTTAGCTCTAGCCCATCAATATGTGGCCTCATTTGATTGGCGGATATATATATTGATTAACTCCAGGTATGATACTACCTGGCCAGTAGATGGCTCTCTCAGATCAAACATCCAACCTTCTAAAGGAATTAATGTATGTGACCAAGCAGTAATCTATCTTTAATGGTTTGGGGTTATTTTATACTATATCCAGGGATTCCATGGGGTTAATAAACAAAACGGCAGCATATTTTGCCGCAGCGTCCAAGCACGATACACTCATATCTCTAGATATAAATAACGAGTGTATCAGAATTCTGCAGACAGGCATACATGTTTCGTGCTATATTCCTTAAAATTCATTCATAATTAACAGATTTAATCTACTGTTACTGAGTGTTAATAAACGAGACACTCGTTATTTAATAATCAATTAAATGTGGTATGGGCTCTATCTTTTATAAAATATCAGTCCCATGATTATCTATTATAACTCACCACATAGATTAAATATTCAAATACCAACTAGGCACCTTGTATAATATAATGTTACAGATCATATTGCCTATAGCGTCTTATGTCTTTATAAACTGAATTTGTAGGTAATCACTGTTATATAAAAAAATCATTAACCTTTTTGTTTCTACAGTTTATGCAAGTCACCATTGTCCAAGGTTTTGCATGGCTAGAGAGAGATTAGATGTGACCATTGTATTAATTTAGTTTCAGGACCAGGTGATTTAACATCTGGATTTTTACAACCAGAATTGCCTCAGAAAGTTTATTTCTTCCAATCTCTGAACAATGGTTGTTGCTTCCCCGTCATTATAATCTGATAGAGGGGAGCCCTTGTTTGTGAAATATCAACGAATTTAACGGGTCCATTGTCTAGAAAGCTCAGCCTGGTTACATTTTAACCCCAGGTAGACAGACTGTCTGTTTCAACAGTAATTCCTGGCCCTCATTTACACAGTCCTGTGAAATATGATGAATTATAGAAATTTCATATCTGAACTGGTCTGACAGTGTGCTCAGAATGCGTTTGTCTGACAGTAGCCTAAGTGTACTATTGGTGCACAATTTACCCACTCACTTATAACATTATGAGTGCAATCTAGATTATTGAATTTTGAACTTCAAGATAAATAAAATGACTGTGGTTATACGATATGGAGGAACAGATGATTTTCCCTAAGTGACAGGGTATAACATAGATATCAAATGTTTTATTTGTATATTTAGCACACTATATTTGTGGCGCAATTACTTATCCTGGATAGAGATAGGATTTTGGTTATCCCCCCCAAGGAAGACGAAATGTCATTTTATTAAAGTGGAAACTATAACAAGGTTTGAGTCACTCAGGTTTAAGGGAATAAGTGGTCTGAGTTCGTGTTTCAAGTCTTGTTTTTTGGGATTATAAATTGACATGTTGTATGTTTTGTTATTCTTAATAAATCCGGGTTATTAAGAGAAGATTGCATCAGATAAACAGAATATAACAAGGAAAAAGAGTGTCATCTGCGCTCGTTTCTATGTGTTCCATGTACAACAAAAATGAGGTTTTTGTTTGTTTCAATGGCCATTGCAACGTAAGCCCACTCGCCACTTCAAGGCACCTCTTTAGAGTGGGTACCTAACAATTGTAACCAAAAGGCCGCTCTACTGAGCAGCTCCAAGCCCCTCCAGCTGCTTTTCAGCGAAGGAGAGGCAAAGATGGTGGCTTTTATTTATACACGCACCAAACACTTCCCATTCAGGGGCGGATCCAGAGACTAGTCTCGGGAGGGGCACTGACAGAAAATAAGGTGTTTTAGCAGAGAGCCAGACTCACGAGAATTTACAGAGGACCCGGCTCACAGGAGCTTACAATCTAGAGGAGCAGAGGGCCCGCTCACAGGAGCTTACAATCTAGAAGAGCAGAGGGCACCCAGGAGCTTACAATCTAGAGGAGCAGAGGACACCCAGGAGCTTACAATCTAGAGGAGCAGAGGACACCCCGGATTTTACAATCTAGAGGAGCAGAGAGCCCCCAGCTCACACATGGATTTGCCCCCAGCTCATGGATTTGCCCCAGCTCATGGATTTGCCCCAGCTCACACATGGATTTGCCCCAGCTCACACATGGATTTGCCCCAGCACATGGATTTGCCCCCAGCTCACACATGGATTTGCCCCCAGCTCACACATGGATTTGCCCCAGCTCATGGATTTCCCCCAGCTCACACATGGATTTGCCCCCAGCTCACACATGGATTTGCCCCAGCTCATGGATTTGCCCAGCTCATGGATTTGCCCCCAGCTCATGGATTTGCCCAGCTCATGGATTTGCCCCCAGGTCATGGATTTGCCCCAGCTCATGGATTTGCCCCCAGCTCATGGATTTGCCCAGCTCATGGATTTGCCCAGCTCATGGATTTGCCCCCAGGTCATGGATTTGCCCCCAGCTCATGGATTTGCCCCCAGCTCATGGATTTGCCCCCAGCTCATGGATTTGCCCAGCTCATGGATTTGCCCAGCTCTCACCTGGATATTGCTCCAGGCCTCCAGCTCCGGCAGGGGTTGAGGGGACCCAGATGCCGGGCAGCGCGGGAGTGCCTGCCCGGTCCTGAAGAGTCCGTCCTGTTGAAGGTGATGCGGCTGCGTGGCGTGCGTGCGCAGGTCACGCGGTCCGGCCAGTCAGGTGGTACAGAGACTCAGTACCACCTGATTAGCCGGACCACGTGACCGGCTGCGCCTGCACGCAGCCGCTTCCCTTTAACAGGACGGACTCTTCAGGACCGGGCAGGCACTCCCGCGCTGCCCGGCATCTGGGTCCCCGGCTCAAATCTTGGGGGGGCAATTGCCCCGTTGCCCCCCCCTGGATCCGCCCCTGTTCCCATTTGGGATCAAAAACAAAAACATGGAAAGAGGAACAGCTGCAGAACGACGGACTGGTGTTACAAGCATGATATACATAAATACAGAAAAAATGGCGTCGCGCCCATACTCACTTCTTTTCGGAGCGGCAGCAACTGCCAGGAGTAACAGCCCAGTCAATGTATAAAACATAACAAGGAAAAAGAGTGTCATCTGCGCTCGTTTCTATGTGTTCCATGTACAACAAAAATTAGGTTTTTGTTTGTTTCAATGGCCATTGCAACGTAAGCCCACTCGCCACTTCAAGGCACCTCTTTAGAGTGGGTACCTAACAATTGTAACCAAAAGGCCGCTCTACTGAGCAGCTCCAAGCCCTCCAGCTGCTTTTCAGCGAAGGAGAGGCAAAGATGGTGGCTTTTATTTATACACGCACCAAACACTTCCCATTTGGGATCAAAAACAAAAACATGGAAAGAGGAACAGCTGCAGAACGACGGACTGGTGTTACAAGCATGATATACATAAATACAGAAAAAATGGCGTCGCGCCCATACTCACTTCTTTTCGGAGCGGCAGCAACTGCCAGGAGTAACAGCCCAGTCAATGTATAAAACATAACAAGGAAAAAGAGTGTCATCTGCGCTCGTTTCTATGTGTTCCATGTACAACAAAAATGAGGTTCTGCAGCTGTTCCTCTTTCCATGTTTTTGTTTTTGATCCCAAATGGGAAGTGTTTGGTGCGTGTATAAATAAAAGCCACCATCTTTGCCTCTCCTTCGCTGAAAAGCAGCTGGAGGGGCTTGGAGCTGCTCAGTAGAGCGGCCTTTTGGTTACAATTGTTAGGTACCCACTCTAAAGAGGTGCCTTGAAGTGGCGAGTGGGCTTACGTTGCAATGGCCATTGAAACAAACAAAAACCTCATTTTTGTTGTACATGGAACACATAGAAACGAGCGCAGATGACACTCTTTTTCCTTGTTATGTTTTATACATTGACTGGGCTGTTACTCCTGGCAGTTGCTGCCGCTCCGAAAATAAGTGAGTATGGGCGCGACGCCATTTTTTCTGTATTTAGATAAACAGAATAGCATGTCCTCATGTTGGAAATATGCATATTCACAGGGCGTCATTTAGCTGAGTGTGACGGATGTCACAGCCCGCCCTGTATGGATGGTGTGTGTTCCCCAGCCCTACAGGAAATGTAACACTAAAAGGGTTATCCTCTAAATGCTGTTTACCATTGTTGCAATGCAAGAAAAACAACACTAAAGGGGTGCAACCTCATTCCCCCACATCAGAGAATCAAATTTCCCGACCCTGCAGTGAATTCTGCATTCACTGCAGGGTCCCCGGAGTGCGGGGCAAAACCGCCGAATGAAAAAGAAAAAAAATGTCGCAGTTTTTTTAAAAAAAAATGTGTAGAAAATATCAGATCCGATAATCCGCTGCAAACCTGTTAAACCCATCCATAAAAAGCCAATGATCCGCTGAGCACAGCGATGACCAGCAGCTGGAAAAAGCTGACACAAGCCGATGAACAAGGGAAAAAACGAAAAACAATTGAAAGTGTCAAAATTGAAACGTTTGCAAAATAAATACTGAACGAAAATGCCTGGAATTCACTTATGAATGATAATAAAAAGGTCTGTTAGAGAAAAAAGAAAAGCCACTATTTAAAAAAAAAAAAAAAAAAACATTTGCCGCAAAATTCCAAAAAAAAATGCCTATGTCATAACCATAGCTAAAGGATTTCTAAAATTACAATCTAGAATGCACTGTTAAATCACAACAGCCTCAATGCAATAATGTATCCCCAACAAATGCTAATGGTACACTATAGTCATTTTTGAACTTTCCCTATATCATTTCAAAGTGGTAAAGCAACCATTTTACCAATTCTCATCCATTATTTCCTATCTTTAGTGTGTTATTCCTATTTGAAAGATAAGTCAGTGGAATTCTCCTTCTTGCTAAATGTAGTCACTGGAGAGCTAAAAAACAGAACATATTATTTTAATGCTCTATAAATACAAACATCAACTTTTCAGTGACAGCAATGTTTTTGAGTGGAAAAATATGCATTACACAATTCTCTGTATCATAATATAAAGAATACTATTCCTGTTGTCAATGTCCACATTTCATTGTGTACTAACGTGCAATATACTGTAAAAGCCATAAGTATATCTCGCTTACTCACATTTTCCTTCTGTAAATGCTGAATCTATTAACTTTTCCATTGATGTGACAACGTTTAATGTGGCTGAGTTGTGAAACTCAATGGCAAATGGAAACTCAATGGCAAAAGAACTGACATGTCAGCAAAGGTCTTGAGGAGGAGTACAACCAATCCCCCTGGATACAACCACACTGGCATAGAGTTTCTTAAAGTTTTATTTTAGCCGGGCAGAGAAAAGACGGCAGACTAAATTTCACCGGCACCTGCTGATCATTGGGATAATAAGATAACTAAAGCTTTAAAGCTGAGTTATCCAACCTTGGACATCCAGATGTTGTTAGACTGCTATTTCCACGCATATCGGGCAGTCGCTGGCACCCTGCATGCTCTGGATTACTGATGGATTTTATTTTATCAGGGAAAGGTGTAGCTAGACCAGACAGGATTGGCTCCACGCAATTATTAGGAATGGATAAGGCGATAATGCAAAGCCCTAGAGCAAGGATATTCCAGTAGACTTCCCGTCACTGTTGAACTACATCCCACACCCCTCAAGTTCCCAGATATCTACAGTATGTCAGCCAACTGGTGCATACACATGCAACGGATTATCAAAGGGCTTGTTTTATAAGTGATAAGTAAGGGTACCCTAGATATAATTTGCAACTACAGATTATTAGGAATATGTGCTAAAACAAAGCTGTAGAATAACCCTGACAGGAGAGAGTGGAAATCCCTGACTTTTACAGTATGCGTATATGTAGGACAAGCTCTGAGATAGTAACCTATAAATTATACCATCGTAACACACTATGGCCCCTATTATAATTTTCGCGCAAATGCGCTCACGCAGCGCAATTTTATTTGCACACGCAAAAAACTTTAGTGCGCGCAAATTAACGCAGTATTACGAACCAAGCGCAGTTTTTCAGCCTTCAGGTTTTTTCGAGCGCAAATCCGATGCACAAAGCCAGGCGCAAATGACCGTTGCGTGCAGGAATCGGTGGGCAGACGTTTTTTTCACGGGATTCAGCCAATCAGAATTAAGAACCATCATTTACTAGGTTTCGGTTGTTGCGCCTGTCAAAGTCAATCTGCGTATATGTGCTGCAACAAAAATAAAAAATTAAACAATTTATTAATTTTATTGTTTGGGTATGTGTAGAATGTGTAACTGTACTGTGCAGTATTTGTTTTGTGCAGGTTCATTTCATTTTGGCCAGAACGTTCAGATTGTATATTAACACCAGGTTTTCAAAGACGTTACGATACTTTGTGCAAACGTCGTTCGTACAACGTTGTGCGAAGATCGTAATACCATCCGCTCGAACGCATTCGCGCTGACAATGGTAAGTATGGGATGCGCGCACGCACTAGCGCTCGAGCTGGGTTCGCACAGGGTCAATCGTGGTAGACGCTAACGCGCATCGTTTGTGCGAACGTCGTAATACGACGTTCTGCGCAAATGGTTTTGTCCTCGCGCAAAAGCGTATTTGCGCGCACCCAAATGCGCTGCGAGGATTGTAATAGGGGCCTATATTTGCTTATTGTAACAAACTCTACATGCTGAGCTTTAAAACAATCCATGACACCTACCATAAAACAACATTCACCTTTTCAAAAGATTACATCATTATTACTTTATTATTACCCATAGTAATGTATTGTAATTATATAGTAAACGTGAAGTGAAAGAGCAAAGGAATATATAATCCGACAAAATAGCAAGATGAAGGTTATAATATCAATAACATTTTTATTAAATTGATTAAATTTTACAAAACAATTAGATTTTCTGTGTCCAGTGAAAAAGTTTTGACTAGTGTAGTATGCAATCCAGTTAATTCCCAAAACTTCTGTTAAGTGCATGATACAATGTTTTGTGATAAAATTGTGATTATAACTCAAGTTGTGATTTTCGATCACACCTTTAATTTATTTGGACACCTTTACCAGTACCCAAACAAATTAAGGCTACAACAAAATGTGACAATGCAATGCGCAATATAGTATACAAATGGTTAATATTGGGCTATACCAGGGGTCAGCAACTTTGGCTCCCTGATGTTTTGGGAACTACATCTCCCAAGAAGCTCAGTCACCCATTAGCCTGCCTGAGCTACATGGGAAATGTAGTTCCCAAAACATCAGGGAGCCAAGGTTCCGACCCCTGGGCTATACCAATAAATATATAGTGAAAATAATATAGGGCACTATTCCCCAGTGAACGTTAGCGTCTGGATGTGTAAGCATTATTACTAGGTTAGGTGTGGTTAACGCATGCCACCCATATTACATCCTGACATTACCCCCATTAGTAATCCATTAGTGCATCGGTGATTGCGCTAGCTCCGCGAGCTTACTGTACTTTACCCATCCTATACTTAACATGTGGAGCGCAATCATTAGTGTTCCGATAAATAAAGTATTACAAAGTGCTAGTGCTAATTAGCGTCGGGACCTGCAAGGCAAAATTTTAGCGAGTCCTAAAAGCTGGTGCTATATGATTCTGCAAATGTAAAATCATTTAATATCACCTAAATCCCCCCCCCCCAATAAATACGATAATCACCTCTCAACCTGCGGCGAGAACTGTGAACCGATCCGATGCTTCTTATTGCTGAGAGAAGAATGAGACTGGAGCGCTTGCCCTGGAATATCATTAACATGGGGATACAGGAAAATCTGCAGACGCAGGTCTTCCCCTTAGCGTCTCCATGTTAGCACAAAGAAGGGAATAGGGCCCATAGTCATGACTATTTGTACCCAGAGCCTGATTTACATCTCAGAAGCCTGTAGTCACAGAAATCTGGAGTGCTCCCCCAAAAAGTGCCAAAGATGCTTTTTCCATTTTGTTTTGATGGGGGGGTAATTAACATTTAAAAATAATGAAACAGTTTCACGCTACACTCGCATCAAAAGAAGGGGCAGAATCTGTTGCTGTAAAGGAACACTCTACATATCCTGTTGCGGTGCACAATTTGCGTTCCCTAAGCTACGCAAGTAGCGCAAGTACGGCTTAGTAACACCTTACTTGTCCTAATGCAAATTATTCTTTGCGCTCCCCATGTTAAGTATAGGGAGCGCAAAGTACAGTAAGCTTGTAGTATAAACCACTATCACCGATGCGCTCACAGTTTTTTTTTTACCTGTAAGGCTAGCAGCACATGAGCGCATTTGGTGCTTGTGTACACCTGCACTTCCCTGCGTCTGTGCCATTTTGACAGGGAGGGCCAACCACTGGACGTGAAAAAGCCCTCCCCGTCAAAAAGCTAAACGGACGCTGACAGGGATACAAAGCGCGATCCTCCACTCTCGCGGACATTCCTTCCTCTCTCTGAGAAACACTCATGTGCCGCCAGCCTTAACGTTCGGGATCTGATATGGGGGGGGGAATGCATTAACCTCATTTAACCTAGCACTAACGCTCACTTAGGTGTTAGGGCCTGGAGTTTTTTAGATATATGGCCCCTAAAATAACTATATGTAACATCCTGACACGGATGATCCGAGAACCTCAGGTCTGTGATCTTTATCTTCTGGTTTCAAAGCAGGGCTCTTGTCTTCATTGTCTTGAAAGAGGAGTGGATGAGGGGGTTACACAGGGATAGAGGAAGATAAATGGCTGCATAGAAGAAGCAGAACCTGCACTTAAAGTAAAAAAGGTAGACATATAGTTTACTTGTTAAGCCTTATCAAAAAGTTAGCGAGAATCAGGTTGCAGATAGACAGAATACATTGCGGGTACAACGAATCACTACTAGATTATTTTAGGACTATTATAAAAGGTAACATGTATCTTTATGCTTATCAAGACTAATCTACTCTTGGTCTGTACAGAAAGACACGTAATTTAATGATGGGAAGGCCCATGAGCGGAAACAAATAATGATATTATCCAGTTATCCAATCACATCCATGAATAAAGAAATAACACTTTCTTTATGATAGGGTCATTCAGAGGTAACGCAGATAAATATAATAATCTTGAGGGAGCATTTTAAAAAGTGAATCAGTAAAGCCGTGTTAAAGGGACATCCTAGGCACAAAATCAACTTCGGCTTAATATATAACCGTTATAATACAAGGACTCGGCCAATCAACATGTTGGTTTTGCAATGAAGTAAGCATGCTTTTATTCCATTTATGAAATTGATTTAAAAGTAAATAGCAGGACTTGGCTGAAGAAAACATGTTTTTGTGTAGAGCATTTATTTAATTAAGAACAGGTGCAGGACCTGGGTTAAGATATTTATGAATACAGGGACAGTGGTAAAAATCAGTGCCTCAGGCAGTGTTTTATCTTAGGGGGTTATTCAGAGGGGGCCGAAATGTGACCAGACACTGATGTAGCGCTCACTCCCGGAGGAGCCACTGAAAATGAACCACGGGTCAGTCTCACCGCACTAGGGAATAAATATACTCCAGCACCGTTGTGGATTTTATAAATTATATAGTTTACTGTAGTAAAAGGCATATAATGAGACACGGTGTTCGTAGATATATTTACAGTATTTCGTATCGCGGTAAACGCACAGCGGGAAAAACAAAATGCGAGACTTCGTATTTCTGAAAATTGCGCGACCGAACAGAAAATACAATGCTTCGTAATTACGAGAAACGCGCAGCGGAAAACAAAAATAAGATGCAAATCTTTGCCCCTTTTCCCAGATACTAGGGAGTGAGTCCTGAACAGGTTAAGTCCCGAACTGTGAGTGTATGTGTGTGTTATGGTACCCGGGTACTATTCAACTGGCCAGTGAATCTTTTAAACGATGTCTTCGACTAGTCAAGTTGGGGCCCTGTGGGTTTCAGAAATAAACAACAACGTGCTTGCTTGAGCTCTTGTTAAACCGGCCTTGGAAGCCTCTCACCCATCCAATCGATCGCCAAGGCTCCGCTGACCCAGGACGTCTCTCCGCTCGTTTCCTCGCTGGGATACCGGCTACTGGATAGGTGGTCAGGCTTTCTGTGCTCCGGCCCTGACTTGTCCAGCTACCGCCTGCTCTCCCGTCCAATGGACTCGCGGTACTCCTCACTCGAGGTCCTCAGCTTGTCTGGATAACAACTTGGGCGATATCTGTCGATGAGTAAGGCTCCTTCTGGCAAGGCAGGATAACCCCACTTGGATCCCAATAGGCCACACTTGCGCCCCGGCCTATTCACGGTTCAGCTCTGCAGCACTGCGTCCTCTCTCATGCACTCCCTGGCGCGCTCTCCACGAGGCTCAGGATGTACAGCGTCTGTGTCCCACCCACTTCCTGTCTGTTTGCAAAGCATGCCGGGAAACGTAGTCCCAATGTTCAGTGTCTCTTATCGCACTTGTCTCCCTCCGGTGGCCAAAGATAGGTACTGCCACAGTAAGAGTTTAAACACAGCGCTACACTGAGTTTCAGCGAACGGGGACATTTCGGGGGTCATTCGGCTATTCAGAGGGCAGGCAATTCGCCAAATCTTGGCAAATTGCCTGCACGTACGTTGCCTGTTTGAGGGCAGTGAAATCCCAATCGAGAAGCAATGGTTCATCTATTCAGAGAACACCGAACAGCTGAGGAATGTCAGTGAAGTGCCTTGCCGTTCGGTGGTTTCATGCGACAGGTTTATCCAGGCGAATCCCATAGGCTTCAATGTTAAAAATATTCCAGTTTTAATTCAATATCTACTAAACAGTTTATCATTTTATTCTGAAGTAAAAAGTCTTCTTTTTTTAGAATCTTTTAGGCATTGTTTTGGATGTTTTTCAAAATCGTTATTCATTTTTCTGTAACAGCCCTTTTTATTATCATTCATTGGACCTTATGTGTAAATTCCAGATATTTTCGTTCAGTAGTTTTTTGCAAACAGCGTTTCAATTTTCAAACTTTCAAGCAAACGTCTTTTTTTGTTTTTTTTCACCCTGTTCGTCTGTGTGTTGGCTTTTTCAGGTGGCTCAGATTTTTCCGTCATTTTCGGGTTGGTTTTTGGTTCGTGTTCGGTGAGTATTCCCTGCACTACCGGGGCCCTGTGGTGCTTGCTGAATACACCGCAGCGTCGGCGAACTAGGAATCGCCCCGAAGTGCGGGGAGCGAAAAGTCACTGAACGTGCAGTGACTTTTCGGATCTCTGAATAACCCTATTTGTTTATTGAATGTTTTCACCTCTTAAATGGTTAATGTAAGGGAGTCTAGCAGTATCCCTCTCTAGTACTGCAACACTGCAGAACATAGAAATACATAGCAGTCACTCCTACCAGCCAATTAAGAAATGTGCAAATATACTTAGAAATAGATTAAGATACACTCAAAGTAATTGCCAAATGTAATGTGACAGGATCACAAGAATAAAAGTGCAACAGTGCTGACCAAAAGTAGAAGCAATACTTATATTAACCTTTTACCGCCAGACAGAATGTGCCCATCAGGTGGGTCTGAAAGCCAGTGGGCGTAACAGCACGCCCCACGGTTTTTCAGTGACTCCTACCTAGCCAATGCGGCGCACATGTCATTGGCTGCAGGGAGATGGCCTGAGCCCAGGCTGTCCCACGGCAGTCTACTCTATGTGCGCTGCATGCTGGCTGGGTGTCAAGGGCCATACAACCCATGAGGGTGAGGGTACAAGCCCAAGGGTGCAGTGACACACTGGAGGCACAGATGTGGTAACAAGGTGGTTTATTTGGTAACACGGAACAAGATGAAGGGCAAGGCTGGAATAGGGCCAGTGGAGGATGTAGAGAAACAGACAGGACAGGAAAAAGGCAGACTATATATACACACAGAACTCAGGACAGAAACGGAGGAGCAAGACAGGAGTAAGGCTGACCATAGATACAGGGGGAACACAGAGACAGGATAGGAAGGGGCTTGACTAACAGGCAAATGGACAAGGCCGGAACTGGGCTGACAACAGAAGTATTGGTATACAAGGGAACAGAAAGGTGGGAGTCCAGGGGTGTTGAGAATAAGTGTCCAGGAACTCAGACAGCTTGGCAGGTAATATGGCAATAGATGAGGGTCTCGGTAGCAGATGAGGATCACGGCAGACAGATGAGGGTCTTTGATAGCAGATGAGGGTCTCCAGGGGATGTATCCAAAAGGAGTAGTCAGGGGCAAACCAAGGGTCGAGGGCAGGCAGAGAGTAGCAAAGTTCGGTAATCCAAGTAAAAAGGTCTGGTTCACAAATAAGCAGTGATCTGGCTTCTTGCTAACAGGGCACAAACTGAATTCTGAGCAATGCAGAAGCACAGGCTCATGGGTGTTCCACCCTTTTGTAGAGAAGTACCAGGCCAGGAGATTGGGCACACCTGAGTCTGCTGCAGAGCTGAAGGAGAAGCCTGAGCCCCGTTCAATCCCTCAGCAGCTGCTGAATTGCTGCAGCGCAGCAATTCAGTTTGCTGCAGCAGTGTCGTTGAACGCTTATAATAAAGAGAAGCAGTCAGCATAATTCCATTTTGTATGCACACACCACAAATGATAGTTTTTATTGAATAAACGTTATGTTTACTTCTGAAACAAAATATAAATTGAGCTGTAATATATGTCTATTTGCAGGGGGAAATAATAAATAAATATTTTGTGCTTTGGTGAACAAAAACCTCAAAATTAACATTGCTGTACGGAATTGTTACTTGCTTCGAGGCGGCGGCCATCTTGCTGTACGGAATTGTTACTTGCTTCATGGCGGCGGCCATCTTTAATACGTCACACTCAGCTACTCGAAGCATCTCCTCGGGTCGCTGCAAGTGCTAAGTTAGCAGTGCTGAGCGCTGAGTGGCTGAACGGCGTTCAATGGCAAGTTGCTAACTTAGCACTTGCAGCGGCTGAGGTATTGAACGCGCCTCAAGACTCAGATAGTGGTAGAAAGGTGCTGTACGGGGGGGCGTAGCTGGCTGCAAAGGGGAGAGGACACGTGTCTGTGGAGCTTCGACCCGTCTTTCTCTTTCTAGGTTCCCCAGCTGTCAGATTTTTATATATTTTGTCTCCCTGGACCCTGAAGCAGTTAGCCATCGGTAGAGTGATGTCCGGGGCCTGTTGTGTCCCCCCCCCGGACCAGAGACTGTCACTTTGTGGTCGGAATGTGAAGCCGGCGGCCATCTTGGGGCCTAATACTGGGCTGCGCTCCAAACTGGGAGCCTCGTGTGCACCACGGCCAGAAAATCGCTCCAGCGCTCGACTGGGGGCTCTACCCCACACCGCGGCAGCTCTACTGACCCTGACACCCCCTACCTGGATGAGGCTGGTTGTGGCGACAGAGGGCCTCGTCTCCCAGCTGAAGCGATCAAAATGGTGGAAGGGATGGAGGGAGTGTGCACACGGCAGCAAGCAGATGCCCCATCGCTTTGTCCGCTGCTTGGCTTGGAGGTGGCGTTCTTGCGCCTCAAACACCTGTTGGAGGAGGGGGATGAAGAGCGGCCGCTGACCAGAGGCGACCTGCGGTGCTTTACGGAGGTCCTGAGAGGCAGCAAAGGTTAGGAATGCACTGGGTGGAGCTGGGTCGGAAGGACCCCAGACCGCAGACATGGCACTGCCTGATGGTGCTGCTGTGGAGAGCTGCATCGGGAGAGGTGACACGGTGGAAAGAATGGAATCCAGGCCCCTGAAATGGAGAGCTGGCGGTGGGAGTGTGCCTTCTGCACCCCGGGCAGTGACTAACCCTGAAGGCCTGATATCGATAGATCCCCAGCGGAGATCGGCCGTTGAGCTGGTATGGAGGTGCCCGCCGAGCTCAGGAGCGCTACTGCCGTATGCTGCTGAGGACGGAGTTCGCAGAGTGGCCCGGACCCTGGTGGGGCCTGCAATTGAAAGGTGCTGTACAGTAACTTCGGCCATCGTGGGGACTTGGTTCAAGGAGGGATGTAGCCCTTGAGGCAGGTTAGCTGCTGGCTTAATACAGCACATATAAACAATGTAGATTCTGGACAGGAAATAAACAAGACTGTAAAACGTGGGACAGGAGGGCATAGAAGGGAAACTAAAGTAATCCCTAAACTGGGGAAGATCCTTAAACTGTCCTCTGTACTAAGACGAACCAAACACATAAAACAAGAAACATACAAGAATCGTCAGGACAATAGCCGAGGATACAGAACCAGGAGGAATGTCAGACTCGCAGAGGTTGGAAACAGATCAGTGAACATAGATACAGGGAACAGGCAGATTGGGTAGTCAAAGAAAGCTGAGGTCAATACCAGAGATATATATGAGAATGCTAAGCAGCAACACAGGATACAGACTATACAGATTACAGATGTCACCATATGAACTCATGCCAGGTCAATGAGCCCCTGTGCTGCTCGCATTTAAATAGGGAACAGGTCTGGTTAATTGGGACATGTGACCCCAGACCTGAACAGCACAGCAGGACCCAGGAGCAGCATAAGGCAGAATAGCCAAACCCAGACAGGGAGAGCCGGCCTGGATCCTTACCACCAGGGGGCACGGCATAAACCTGTGGAAAAGTGACAGGTGCTGCCTGGGTGGATCTGCCATCCTTGCACCGCCGGTGGCGAGAGCCATGAAATTGGGAGGTATGCAATAGTAGTGTTCAGGCCCATGAGCCGCTGGGACAGCATAGCATGCCGCACAGCTTTAAAGGGTTAAAAATTTGATCTGGGTTTGTGTCAATATAGGTACACTTGCAAAGGACAAAAAAGAGAACAGCTACAACTCATAGTGCAATATTTTGTGCTTGTTTATAGGAAGAGGAGGATAGCACTATAGGAGTTTACACTCACATATTTCAGAGCCTTAGAAAGACTGGCTCATGTCAACTATGTGGTGACATTGCCCTATTCTGTGTTCGGGTCGTCTACCAGTCTCCTCCAAATGACCCACGGATGGGTGTTGCTGCCCGTGGGCCCCTCCTGGCTTCCTGCTGCTATGGTCCGGGAGACACTTCCTGCTCTGGCTGCAACCAGAGAGGGGTGAGCCCTGGCTTGGAGTGCACAGAGCCACCTGCTTGCCACAATACTGCACTCCGGACACCAATACAGAGGAGGAATGGAGCAGCCTGTGACTCTGCAGGGATGGGCTGGCAGGCCAAATTGAATTGTGCCCTCAGTAAGCAAAGGAGGGGACACAATGCTTTAGAGTAGACCAGGGGTCAGCAGTCTTGCACCTGGATAGGTTTCTCAAACCACTTCTCACATGATGCTTATTCACTCATTAGAGTGCCTGAGCATCATGGGAAATGTAGTTCAAAAACATCTGGAGACCAAGGCTGACCCCTGGAATAAAGAGTGAAAAGCCCTGCTGCACACTCAGGGGTTTATTCTGTGGACTCTTTTAAGGAAGCGAGATGAAATCCTCAGAGAGATGTTTTTGGGACAGAAGAGTTTGCCAGCAACCTTGGCCCTCCAGGTGTTTCCCATGATTCTCCAACCTACTGAGTGGCTGTGCATCAATAGGGAGATGTAATTCCTCTGGAGGACCAAGGTTTATGACTCAGGGACCACCCAGATTTTCAGTGGTTTTGTTCACAGGTTTAAACAGACGAATTCCATAAGTTTCAATGTAAAAAAAAATACCCTTTTTTTATTCAATCGTTTATTCTTTTCATTTGCACCAAAAAGTTTAATTAAATTTTTAGAATTAATTAGGCATTTTTTATGGCGAAGTTTCGCTTTTTTTAAGTAACAGACTTTTTTACTGTTATTCATAGGACCTTATGTATTATTTTCATGCATTATTTTTGTTTAAAACGCCTTTCAAAATTGCGAGTTTATTTATTTTTAACCCTGTTCGGCATGATTTCGGTGGTGTTTGGCAGCTGATCGGAGGCGTTCGGCAGTTCTGATGGCATGGCTAGTAGGTCTGGACTTGAAATTTTGAGCCCTGTCTTAGACACTCTTGAGGGTAGTGTCTTGCCCCCCATTTTATTTTCTCTGGTCACCTCCCGACCACCTTGTAATTCGTACATGAAGTGAGGGATAATGGACCCTTACATCTAGCAGCTTCCTCAATCTCCTTAAACGCAGTGAAATGTGAATAATTTCTGCCCTTTTTCTTATTTGTGGCATCAATGTTTTATTTATTTTTATATAATTTTATTAGCTGTAAGCTTTTTATTGCTGATATTTCTGCTTTTCCATATTTCATCCAATAAAACATATTTTTGTTATATTTGGCATCTGTGCCCAATGTTTGGCAACACTAGATAATAGGGGATCCGTTATCCCTCATTTTATGTACAAATTACAAGGAATCAGTAGTTGACTCAAGAAAAGGGGGACAAGACATTACCTAGAAAAGTGTCTAAGGTGCACAAACCAGAACCGGCTAACATAGATTTTGCTAAGGTCACGGGTGCAAAAATATTTTAAGAAAATCAGATTTCATGAAGCATTTTTATTCTATTTATTGTCTTTAAAAAAAAACAACTCATAATCTTGTTTGATTATTTGAGAATTTATTTGTGGCACTAAATTAGTAGTTGATCATTGCTTTTTTTCCTGAGCCATTTAACCACCATGTACGTCATTTCACAATTATTCATTATCCTTTTGATTCCTCTATTCTTTTGTTACTATATAACTTTTTTCAGCCACAGTGGTTGATAACAAATAACCCCAGTGTCCTGGTTCCTAGTATTTTATATATTATTGCTGAATAACACTTTCAGGGTTATCCAAAGAGATCCGAATTGCTTGAGAAAGGTAACCGAACGCTGAAATTCAGCGTTCGGTTACCTTTCCTGGCCATTCAGCTATCCAGAGAGCAGGCAATTCGCCAAATCCTGGCGAATTGCCTGCACATACGGTACCTGTTCGGTGCCTATTCGAGGGCAGTGAAATCCCCATGAAAAAGCAATGCTTCAGCTATTCAGAGAACACAAACCAGCAGTGAAAGGTTCCCCTAATGCCCTGCCATTCGGTGGTTTAATTCGGCAAGTTAATTCAGGAGAATCCCATAGGCTTCAATGTTAAAAATATTCCCATTTTAATTCAATATCTAATAAACGTTCATTATAAAATTCTGCAGCAAAAAGTCTCTTTATTTATCGATTTTTTAGGATACTTTAAGCATTCTTCTAAGTCCGATTTTTTTTGGATTTTTTTTTAAGTTTACTTATTTTTTCTGTAACAGCCCTTTTTATTATCATTCCCTGGACCTCCTGTGTAAATTTCAGACATTTTCGCTCAGTAGTTTCTTTGCAAACAGCGTTTCATTTTCACAGATTCATACAAACGGTTTTGCTAATTTATTCACCTCCCTCGTCTGCGGTCTCAGCTGCTTCGGCTGCTTCGGCTGTGTGTGATCGGCTCCTGCTCGGGCTTTTTCCGTGGTTTTCGCAGGTTAACCCAGATGTTTTTGGGGGTTTTCGGCGTGCATTCGGTGGGTTTTGCGGTTAGTTTTCGTCAGGTTTGCGGCAGCTTTTCCCTGCAATTCGGGGACCCTGTGGTGTTTGCTGAATACACCGCAGGGTCACCGAAATGGGATTGGCAAAAGGAACCGAATTGAAGAGAACGAAATGTCACCGAACGTTCGGTGACTTTTCGAATCTCTTTGAATAACCCTGTTTGTTTGTGATATACAGGAGTGTGAATGAAAGGTTTGCCTTGGTCTTATTGCACTGAGAGATATTTGCAAATGCAAATACATATATTTACTTACCAGAAAAGTGATTATCTGTGTAGTGTGAAAAGAAAGACATAGGTGCAAGGAAGTCACATCTTTGCTGGTCATGGGCTGAAAATGTGACTAGTGAAAGAGGGGGATTTATTAAAATTCCACTAAGCATGACTATAAAGAGAAATGATTGTAATACATTGCATTCTCATAACGGAAGCTTTGCAGGTCATAACACCTAAATGTCTGCTTTTTACACATGACATTTATGCAGATTGTACAAAATACTGATGGCACAGCGAGCTTCAGATGAGTAAATGTGTAATCTATTATTTCTATGTTAGTGGGAAAAACTAAAAGACAGCTGCATAGATTAATGAAGAATACATACTTAGGTACACTAATTATGTTTCCCATGTGCTAGGCAAAACAATTCTCAGAAAAGGTAACTGGGGCTATTAAATGACTTTCTGTGACATGTGTCTAGAGGGGGGACTGCGGGGGGCAATTGCCCCCCTAGGTTATTTCTTCCCCCCCCCACCAGGGATCAGCATCCCCACGTCTTCAGAAAGGGCATGGTCTGGACTTTCCAATGATATCCACCATGACCATATTCAGTGTAAAATAAAAACGCAACAATTTTTTTTCACAGGGTTAAATAGCTCAGTGAAAGGGTTAATGGTCAGACTATATATTACATTGTGTATTACTTTGTTTTCTTTCTTGTTTTAGTTGTATATTAAGGGTAAATGGACAGGCTTCATCCCTCACTGCATACATTTCATTTTTTCCCTTGATTACTGGAATTTTAGGGGTTAATGGGCAGGCTACATGCCTCACAGTGTGTTCATTTAAAGGTTTTCCCTCGATTGCTAGCATTTAAGGGGTTAATGGGTAGGCTACATGCCACACTGTTTATTATTTTTATAATTTTTGGGGTTATTATGGTAGTTAGAATCTAAAGGGTCTATTCACCTTAAATCCTTTGCTTTTTGTCACATTTCAGGGAATCAATTTCGCTGAATATATGGTGAATTCCCTATTCGAGACGCTGAAGTAGTCATCGGACATCGGCGAAAACTGCCGAATTGTGGCAAATAAAATATTGAATTTATGTATCAGGTTAGCAAAACAAAAAGTTATCATTGCATCACAGTACTCTGGGATTTTGGAACCTTATTTATATATACTTAGTTTTTTCAGTGGTATGATTTCGTGTGAAAATTATTAGTGCCCCCCTCCTCAGTTTCAACTGTGGTATCTTACCACATTTAACCCCTTTTCCTAGCAATCTAGCCTGCCCCTTTCGTTATACCATCATGTACCATCACAAGGCCCTGAAAGGAACCAGTATATGCAACTCTCCTTTCTACCCTCAGCTCTCTTGGTCTCTGTGACAATGCACTCGCTTGGGTTGACACCTATTGATCCAACAGGTCCTTCTCTGTGTCCTTTGCTGGTAACTCCTCCTCTTCATTGCCTCTATCTGTAGGTGTACCTCAAGGCTCTGTCCTTGGTCCTCTGCTCTTTTCCATCTACACCTCCTCCCTGGGCAAAATCATTAATAGCTTTGGCTTCAATTACCACCTCTATGTGTCACGTCTCGGCCTTGCCCCCTGGTGATGAAGGGTCTTCATGTTTGTTTTTCCCCTATGGTGTGTCTGGCTGTGCTGTTTAGTGCTGATCTGGGGCTCTGTTGTGATCTCCTGGTCTGGGGTCACATGGCCCAATCACACAGACCCACTCCCTATATATTCCCAGCAGCACAGAGCCTCATTGACTGTTTGTGGAGTTTGATGGTGGTTCTGTCTGGTTCGTGTTTCCTGAGTTGCTGCAAAGCATTCCTGTTCAAGTGTTTTCTGGTTCTGACCTCGGCTTTATTTTTGACTATCCCTTCTACTCCCCCCTGGTACCGTATATTTCTGATCTGTTGCCAACCTCTGCCTGATGGACGATTCTTGTATGTTTCATGTTTTATGTACCTTGTCTGTCTTAGTTTAGTATATTATTCAGAGGCCGCTTATAAGGACCTCTTTTAGTATAGTCTGTTTTGTTTACTGTCCTTCAGCCTGCTCACTTCACGGATTGTCAAGTGTATCTTTGTGTTTCTCCGACTGCCCTGCAGTCTGCTCAATTCACGGATTGGCAGGCGTATCATTGTGTTTCTGAGTGTCCTAAGTTGTCTGTCGGTCTTGAAGCCTTCGGAGCTTAGTGGCAATTCTGTTGTTTTTTGGTGCTCCTTGGTTTTGGAGAAATCCGTCTGTCCTTGTGTCCAGTCAGTTACTCACCTGCCTTAAGGGCTTCATCTCTTGTTCCAAGCCACCACGATGGCCCAAGCAGGGGCTAACCGTTACACTATGCTGATGACACTCAGATCTACCTCTCTACCCCTGATCTCTCTCCCCCTGTCCTTTCCAAAGTCAGCGACTGTTTATCTGGCATCTCCTCCTGGATGGCCTCTCACCACCTAAAGATCAACATGTCTAAGACTGAGCTCCTACTAATTCCTCCTTCTAATGCCTCTCCACCTCCTGACTTTTCCATCACGGTGGAGGGTATCACTATCTCCCCATCAAACCAGGTTCGCTGTCTTGGAGTTACACTTGACTCTGCTCTTTCCTTCATCCCCCACATCCAGTCTCTTTCCTCCTCCTGCCGATACCAACTACGTAATATTTCCAGAATTCGGCCATTTCTTACCGCTGTCACCACAAAACAACTAATCCATGCCCTGGTAATCTCCCGATTTGACTATTGTAATAATCTCTTATCCAGCCTACCCCTCTCTCACCTCTCCCCCCCTACAATCCATCCTGAACGCCTCCGCAAGGCTAATCCTCCTCACCTGCCGCTCTGTCTCTGCCACTCCCCTCTGTGAGTCCCTTCACTGGCTCCCCATCCACTGCAGAATTAAGTTCAAAATCCTTACCTACTGTCAGGGATCCCGGGTGCAGGATGCAGGGAGCCCAAGGAGTAGAAGGAGTATGCAAGGTCGAGGTCACAAGCCGAGTCAGGATAACAGCGGTACACGGAGGTCAGGGTCACGTTCTGGGTCATACACTGGAAGGCAAGGAATACTAAGCAGGAAGAACCAACACAGGGGAACTGCTACAATAGCGGAGCGAGGACTGAATGGACTTTCTGCACTTATATACCCATGGAGCTCCTCCTTCTGCCTGAGACGCCGGTGACGTCAGAGACGCGCGCCGGCCGCCATATTGGTGGAGCCTGGCCGCAGGCCGGCCGCCATATTGGTGGAGCCTGGCCGTGCGCACGTCCATTCTGGGGCTTGTGCTGGGCCAGCAACCTTGGGCTGCGACGCAGGCCCGTGGCGGGCATCAGAGGACCCACTCTCCGTCCTCCCTGGGGGTCACGGACCCGCAATGGAGGTAAGCCAGGTCTTCGGGAACCGCCAGGCCATTGCGCAGGCTGCAATTCCGTACCCCAGGCACCAGCCCGATGTGGAGGGGGTGGCTGGACCAGACGTCCCAGAACCCGCAGCCTTGACATAACCCCACCCCAGAACGCGGGGCCTCAGGACACGCAACAGACCCGGATGCCCGGGATGAGCAGCATGAAAAGCACGGACAAGGGCCGGAGCCCGGACATAAGAGGCAGGTTCCCAGGAACGCTCCTCAGGATCGTAGCCCTTCCAATCAACAAAATACTGTAACACACCCCGCCGAAGACGGGAATCGAGAATCTGTGCCACTTCAAACATATCGGAACCGTCAGTGGACACAGGAGGAGGAGGAGGCAATGATCGACCAGGAAAGGGGTTGGCACCAACTGGCTTCAGGAGGGACACGTGTACCACTGGGTGGAACCGGTAACGGGAAGGAAGCCGGAGACGGGCGGCAACCGGTCCTATCATGGCAATAATGGTAAATGGCCCTATGAATTTGGGGCCCAATTTCTTAAAAGGACAAGAGAGACGAAGGTGGCGTGTAGACATCCACACCCTTTGGCCCACGGTATAGACTGTGGAAGCATTGCGGTGGCGATCAGAGTATCTCTTCTACACAGTCTGAGCCATTATGAGGCATTCACGGGCCTTAGCGCGACATTGTCGGAGAGCCCGTAGGTGGGTGACAACGCTGGGAACCGGGACAACAGAAGGCAAATCAAGGAGAGGAGCAGGATGGTATCCATACAGCATAAAGAAAGTAAATTGTACCCCTCGATCGGACACGATGGATTCAGGGACGCCGTGCAAGCGATATATGTTCTGTAGGAACAAGGATGCAGTCTGTGCAGCGGTAGGCAGGCCTTGAATAGGAGTGAAGTGGGCCATCTTAGTCAGACGATCCACTGTTACCATGATGGTCGAGAAACCATTCGATGGAGGGAGTTTTACGATAAAGTCGATGGTGATATGTGACCATGGTTGTTCAGGTACTGGAAGAGGTTGAAGGAGGCCTACTGGTTTCTTCGTGCTATGTTTAGCGCGGGCACAAACCGGACAGGAACCAACAAAGTCCTTAACATCCTGAGCCAGGGTAGGCCATCAGAAGTAACGGGTTATCAAGTCCTTGGTCTTTCGTATCCCTGGATGACCGCTTCCCAGAGTATCGTGGAACCAGTGGCGGAAGTACCAGGGTCGCAGCGGTCGCAGTTGCGACCGGGCCCTGGCATTCCGCCACTGGAGGGGGGCCCGGCGCCGCCCGCCAGATTCTGGCAATCAGCGCCGGAATCTGGGAGCCACGCGCTGGCCGTCCCTCTCCCTGCGAGCAGCCACTGACATGCAGCTTGGCCGCTCACGTGGGATAGGAACCACCTGACCAGCGCACGAGATCCTCTCGCGAGACCTCTGCGCTGATCAGGTGGTTTCCGGCGAGCGGCCAAGACGCATGTTTCCAGCGGCCGCTCACCAAGGAGAAGAACACCTGGGGCCAGCAGAGGTAAGAGCTGGGGGCCCTTATACCCATGAGCTGGGGGGGCATACCCATGAGCTGGGGGGCCCTTATACCCATGAGCTGGGGGGCATACCCATGAGCTGGGGGGCATACCCATGAGCTGGGGGGCATACCCATGTGAGAGCTGGGGGGCAGTATCCATGAGCTGGGGGTGCATATCCATGAGCTGGGGGTGCATATCCATGAGCTGGGGGGCAGTATCCATGAGCTGGGGGGCAGTATCCATGAGCTGGGGGGCAGTATCCATGAGCTGGGGGTGCATATCCATGAGCTGGGGGTGCATATCCATGAGCTGGGGGTGCATATCCATGAGCTGGGGGGCATATCCATGAGCTGGGGGTGCATATCCATGAGCTGGGGGGGCATATCCATGAGCTGGGGGTGCATATCCATGAGCTGGGGGTGCATATCCATGAGCTGGGGGGAAGTATCCATGAGCTGGGGGGCAGTATCCATGAGCTGGGGGTGCATATCCATGAGCTGGGGCAGTATGAATATATATATATCGGGGGGATATACATGTGAGCTGGGGGCATTTTTATATGGTCTGTTCTTATTGGAAAGCGTCACATGACATTAAAGAAAAGTATCGGTACTCGGTATCGGTGAGTACTTTTAAAAAGTATCGGTACTCGTACTCGGTCTTAAAAAAGTGGTATCGGTGCATCCCTAGGCAATACTATCTTTGTTTTATTTTGCAGTGAAAAATAAGTAAAAATACATAGATTTTTTTGGGGGGGGCCCTTCGTGGATTCTTGCACCGGGGCCCTCAGGTTTCTAGTTACGCCACTGCGTGGAACTGTTGTAGTACCGCCACTCGGTCCTGAACAGGGACAGGACATTGCTTATGTTGTGTTTGAATTCCTACTACATGGGGTTGATTGCTAGTATCGGTATGGGAATGGATCTGTTGCATGATGTTTGTAGTGATGCCGATGAATCTGTGCGGGGACAGAACCGTCTCAATGGTGGTTGTCGGATGGGTTGGCGAAGAAAGAGAGGCGTGATAACGCATCGCTTTCTTATTCTGGATACCAGGTTTGTAGGTTACCTGGAAGTCAAAACGGGAAAAGAATAACGACCATCTGGCTTGTCGTGGATTGAGTCTTTTAGCTGTCCGTAGATATTCCAGATTCTTGTGGTCTGTGAAGACCAGGAAAGGATGAAGAGCACCCTCCAGGAGATGGTGGCATTCCGTGAGGGCACATTTGATGGCGAGTAGCTCCCTGTCGCCAACATCGTAATGCGTCTCGGCTGGAGTTAGCTTTCTGGAATAAAACGCCACAGGATGTACTGTCCTTGGGGTCTCCTTTGGTAGAGGACCGCCCCGATTCCGACATCAGAGGCATCAACCTCTACTTCATACGGCTGTGAGGGATCCGGCAAGACCAGAACAGGTTCGGTGCTGAAGCAGTGCTTCAAGGTATCGAACGCTTGTTGGGCTTCGGTCGACCAGAAAAACTTGATCTGTTGTTTGGTCAACCCGGTGAGGGGTAAGATGATGGAAGAAAACCCCTGTATAAAGCGTCTATAAAAGTTGGCGAAACCTATGAATTGTTGGACTGCCTTTTTATCTGTAGGTGTAGGCCAGGTGCTAATGGCTGCTACTTTCTTATGATCCATGGCAAGACGTCCCGGGGGTTAGCAGGAATCCAAGGAATTCTATTTTGTTTGCCGCGAAGACACTTTTTTCAATCTTTGCATATAACTGATGTGTTCAGAGGCGGGTCAGGACTGTTGTTACATGGATCCTATGGTCTTCGAGGGAACAGGAGAAAATGAGGATATCATCCAAGTAGATTACAACATACTGGTCTAGCAGGTCTCTGAAGATGTCGTTGAGGAAATGATGGAACGAGCCAGGTGCGATGCAAAGCCCGAAAGGCATCACCATGTACTCGAAATGGCCGTAGCGTGACCTAAACACCGTCTTCCATTCGTCGCCTCTCCGCATTCTGATGAGGTTATACGCTCCCTTGAGGTCGATTTTGGAGTAGACTGTTGCTCCCTGGAGACGTTCGATTAGTTCTGGAATCAAGGGGAGAGGATATCTGTTCTTGATCGTGATGCGATTCAGCTCGCGATAATCAACTCAGGGACAGAGACCACCATCCGTCTCCACAAAAAAGATGCCCGCACCTGCTGGTGACGTTGAGTGTCGGATAAACCCTTTGTCGAGGTTCTCCTGAATGTAGCCTTTCAATACCTTCAATTCCGGTTCCGACAACGGATAGAGTCTGCCGTATGGGATGGGTGCTCCTGGTAGTAGTTCAATCGGACAATTGTACGTCTTCTGGGGGGCAAGGATTCCACTCCTTTTTCGTCAAAGACATCTGCGAACGAGGAATATTCTTTAGGGAGAACAGTGTGATACTGCAGCGTCATATGCATATCTAGGACAATATTCAAGACATGATAGTGCTTCTGGAGACAGTTCTGGGTACAATAGGGAGACGAGAAGGTAAACGTGCCAGAGGACCATGAGATCTGGGGATCGTGCTGACGTAGCCAGGGGAGTCCTAATATAATCTGGAACAACGGCGTGGTGACGATGTCGAATCGTATCTTTTCCCTGTGCCTGGAGCCTATGGTTACTTGTAATGGCAGCGTTTCTGTGGTAACCGGTCCAAAAGGCAAAGAAGACCCATCAATGACCTGAATATGCAAAGGGAAGGGTTTATTTGTTACTTGAATACAAAAGGCATCAACAACTGCTTTATCGAGGAAGTTTCCGCTTGGTCCTGAATCAACCATCGCGGTTTGAATTAGCGTCTTCTCTCCCCACTGTAAAACAAGAGGGAGTGTCAATAAAGGGCTGCAACCACTGGAGGTGGACAGATGTAAGAGACGAAGGAGAGAGTTGGGGTTACCTGCTTGACCCCTGTTCTTTTCCGGACAGTAACGTGCAGTATGGTTTGGTCGACCACAATACAGGCAGAGATTATGCATACGTCGTCGGTGTAGTTCTTCCGGTGGGAGTCGCCCTTGTGCCAAACTGACCTACATGGGTACCTCTGGGGTGGGTAGCGCCAGCTGATTGCCGGGTGGTAGAGCAGGATGAGAACGGAGCATTGGCAAGTAGGAAGCCAATCTTTCTTTTGCTCGTTCACGGAGTTTCCTATCGATCTGGATGGCTAATTGAACCAGGGTCTCAAGGGAAGAAGGGATTCCCACCCATGCAATTTCATCCTTTAGGGCCTCTGAGAGACCAAGACGGAATTGTCCAATCAAGGCGACATCTTTCCACCCTGTCTCACAGGCGAAGCGGCGAAAGTCGGAGATAAGCCTCCACTGAACAACGTCCTTGACGTAGAGATCTGAGTGCATTCTCTGCAGTACTGGCCCGGAGCAGATCGTCAAACATTGCGGGCATAGCGTTAAGGAAAAGCGGCCATGTCTCCAATACTGAGCTCTGAGAGCGTAATAGATTATGAGCCCATGCTTGTGCTTCTCCGGCTAAGAGCGATATCGTCGTACGTATCTTTACGTAATCGCTATACTAAGTCCGTGGATTCAAAGAAAAGAGAAGTTCACATGACATCATGAAGGCTTGGAAGTGGTCTTGCTTGCCCGAATACCGTTCAGGCATGGGTATGCGGGGTTCTGGAACTTGAGTCAACTCCGATGGGTGGGTTGGCGGGGTAGCTTGGAACGATAGCAACTGTTCCTGGAGGTGCCGATGCCCATTCTGTAGATCTTTCATGGAGCAGGATAAGGTGTTCACCTGTTGTGACAGGGTTTCCACTGCCCCAGCGACATCAGCAAGATCCATTTGTGGCTCTGCTATTCTGTCAGGGATCCCGGGTGCAGGATGCAGGGAGCCCAAGGAGTATAAGGAGTTTGCAAGGTCGCGGTCACAAGCCTAGTCAGGATAACAGCGGTACACGGAGGTCGGGGTAACGTTCTGGGTCATACACTGGAAGGCAAGGAATACTAAGCAGGAAGAACCAACACAGGGGAACTGCTACAATAGCGGAGCGAGGACTGAATGGACGTTCTGCACTTATATACCCATGGAGCTCCTCCCTCTGCCTGAGACGGTGACGTCAGAGACGCGTGCTGCGGGCCGGCCGCCATATTGGTGGAGCCTGGCCGCGCGCGCGTCCATTCTGGGGCTTGTGCTGGGCCAGCAACCTTGGGCTGTGACGCAGGCCCGTGGCAGGCATCCGAGGACCCACTCTCCGTCCTCCCCGGGTGTCACGGACCCACAATGGAGGTAAGCCGGGTCTCCGGGAACCGCCAGGCCATTGTGTCAGCCGCAATCCCGTACCCCGGGCACCAGCCCGATGTGGAGGGGGTGGCCGGACCAGCCGTCCCGGAACCCGCAGCCTTGACACCTACAAAACCCTCACTAACTCAGCTCCCCACTACCTGTCCTCATTAATCACCAAATACACCCCAGCCCGCTCCCTAAGGTCAAACAGCGACCTGCGCCTAGCGTCTCCCTGCATCACCTCTTCGCATGATAGACTGCAGGACTTCTCACGCACAGCCCCCATTCTCTGGAACACTCTCCCTCGTACGGTCAGACTTTCCCCTAATTTCTCTTCCTTCAAACGCTCCCTTAAAACGTTCCTATTTAGAGAAGCCTACCACCCAACTCACTGACTCAACCATCAATCACTCTCACCTTGCAGTCCTCTCCTCCTGTTTCCAACCCCAACCCTTCTAGATTGTGAGTTCCTACGGGAATAGGGCCCTCATCTCCTCCTGTACTGTTTGTCAAATGTTGTTCAATGTATTGTAACCCTGTCTATACTGTGCCTATTGTACAGCGCTGCGGAATATGCTGGCGCTTTAAAAATAAAGAATAATAATAATACCTCTGGACCATGACAATCAGGACTTTTAAATATCTACAACACTATGGCCCATATAACATTCCTCTTGCTAAAATGGGAACACTAAGGAGAAAAACCTGCGCCTGCAGGTTTCTCCTTAGTGTCCCCATTTTAGCGTGGTATTACGGTGCAGGCGCTAATCCAGCAGCCTGCACCGTGACACGGCACCAGGCCTCGGAATGCTCGCGGCAGCGCTAAGCGCCGCCACGAGCATCCCCTCCATGGAGTCCATACGACTCCACTGAGGCTGCCAGTCACATGACCTGCAGGATCTCGCCTCGCAAGATCTGGCAGGTCGACGTAGTGATCAGCAGAGAGACTGGGGGACTTTTTTCCCCCCAAGTCTCTCACTGCTCCTGGCGACCAGAAGAGTCGGTTGCTGCCGCTGTTCTCACCGTGGGATGGGAGGTATCTGATTTTTTAAAGTGTTTTTTAGCTGGTGATAACGGATATTGTAGAAACAAAATCTGTTTGCACCAGGCCCTAGTGGTGGTTAACTTTCGAGTTAGCAGCAGGACGGTAATTAGCGTTAGGACTTTGTAATCCTAACATTAAGTATAGAGAGCACAAAGTACAGTAAGCTCCCGCTGAAAAGTACAAGATCCTAATCGCTGACGGGTTTTTTAACTCATTAGCATTTGGATTGTAATATGGTCCGCCTGCGCTAGGGCAATCATTGATAATGTAACCGCTCACACAGGAGAGCGTTAACAATGTAATATGGCCCTATATCTGTAAAATTGGGGCTGGTACAAAGTGAAAGTGGCCCAGAATGACCAAAACTGAAAGTTCCATCATATGTACAAACATGATCCTTTTACCGAGACATCTTTTTACAATTTATGAAAACAAATCCCAAAAATTAGACATTTCAATATTCTAAGATTTATATCTCCAGGGACCATTCTGCAACTATTTAGAAAAAACAAGCTTTAACCCTAGCAATAAAATATGTATACACAAATATGCATTGAAATACAATGAAAAACTAAAATTAACATGTAACACCTCATATACATGCCTTTATAATACAAGATTAGTGTTCTCCCTTGGGAACAAAACTCTCATTGAGATCTCACTCCTGTCACCCTGTATTACTGTAAAGCAGCTACGAAGAGCAGCTCACCATAATAAGCTCAACAATCTTTACTGCTGCATTACAACAGCCGAGAAGGCAGAATAGAGGGATACTTATTGCTGTAAAATGATAAGATTCATGTGGTTATAATTGCTGAAATGCCCTGTACAGTGCAGATACAAGGTGCTACTGTAATCTCCATATTCAGAAACAAATTACTCCCCATACACAGATATTTTTAGATTTGTTATTTTGAAGTTGCATTGCTAATAATTTCATTATAAATCAGTAAAAATGCTCATAAGCAGGCTATAGGACCATTTTATTATCTGTCTTTATCACATTTATTGTATTTGGCACAAAAGCCATTTCATTATGACCAGTCAATAATACCCATAAACAGCGGCATGCCTGGCCCTAGAGTGCCCTGACCTAGTGACCTCTTATGTGGCCCCCTATTGCCTTAAGGCTGGGTTCACACCTGCACTTTTTGACGCGTGTAATACGTGTGTTTTTTGACGTGTGTATTGTGCAAACGTGAAAAATGCGCATTGCAGCACGTCCGTAGCCATAGACAGCAGCGTGAACACACTGCAAAACGCCCCAAAGAAGCTCCTGTACTTCTTTGGGCATAGGAAGTTTTACAGCGTGTTCCTGCACGCTGTCAAACGCCCAGGTGTGAACGGGCCCCATTGGAAATCATGGGATTTCCGTGCTTGGGTGTTTTACAGCACGCAGGAACGCGCTGTAAAAGGCCGGGGGGGGGTGAACGGGGCTTTAGGGAGCGTGGGGGTGTGCCAGGAATACCATGTACATAGCACCTGCCATCCGCCCTCTCCACTACCTGCCCACCCCATTTTGTTTTTGCATGTGTGTGCTCTTTGTGTTTACGTATGCTCTCTTCACGTATGTGTGTTTCTCTTTAAGAATTATTTTTTTTTAAAGTGGGCTGCTGTGCTTTTTATTTCCTGGACCTATTTTATGTCCCAGTCCGGCCCTGCCTCCTATTATATGTGCTTCACTGTATTGCCTGCCTCTTTTGGGGTAATAATTTGTGA
This sequence comes from Leptobrachium leishanense, assembly GCA_009667805.1. Lineage (NCBI taxonomy): Eukaryota > Metazoa > Chordata > Amphibia > Anura > Megophryidae > Leptobrachium > Leptobrachium leishanense. Next base: position 143,907,825 of record CM019067.1, read on the forward strand.
GTCTTTGGCGTTTAAATATACGTTGTGTGGTAGGATGGCCAAGTTTTTCTTCAGGCAACACAATATTTCCAAAATAAAGTATGCTTTATTAGCATATAGGCCTTACAGCATGCATAACAAAACAAAGTAAGGCAATAACAAATAAACTTACAGGAATGTCCCTTCCTATCCCACTGGTCAGCTAACCTGAACCCAGCACTTTTAACAGTAAGCAGTTTTTAACCACTTCGCTGCTGAGGACGCGCTCAGCACGTCCTCAGCAGTCCCGCTGGTGTGCTGAGGACGCGCTGAGCGCGTCCTCCCATCGGGGTCAGCGTTCGGCCGGTTTCCGGCATCCTGGATGTCAGCCCGGCATCCGGACCAGCAGCCGCCAGAATTAGGTGTCATCGCGGGGGCGCGATGACACCTAATTCAGGCGCCCCCCCCCGCATGTGCGGAGGAGGCGCCTGAAAGGGAGGGGGGAGGTCCTTCGGACCTCTCTCCCTCCCGATCGGCGGCGCACAGGGGGTTAACCCAGGCATCATTTGGAAGGGCACAGCCTGCCCTTCCAAATGATGCCTGGCATTAACCCCTGGGGAACTGGATCGCGAATCGGCGCTGAAAAGCGCCGGTTCGCGATCCTTTCCCGGAGCTGGCCGACATCTTGGATGTCGGCCAAGCCTCCGGGAACTCCCCCAGAGGACTGGCGTCATCGTGCGTAGCACGATGACGCCAGTCCTAGACTTAACCCCTAACTGCCACCAACTGTGGAGATAGGGAGTTCCAATGAACTCCCTATCTCCCGATCCGTGGCAGCTAGGGGTTAAATTTTAGTATCGTTGGATCGGCCAGAGCATGGCCGTTCCAACGATACCAAACATGAAAGTGAAAAATTTTGTAAAAAAAAAAAAAAAATGAAAAATCAAAATAAAAAAAAATTAAAAAAAAAAAATAAACACTTTTTTTTATTTTTTTGGTTTGTTAATGCAGCAATATTGTTCCCATTTCAATTATAATGTGAACAATGATGCTGCACTAACGATTTTTGTATGCGGTGCGTTTGTTAAAAATAGTGTCATTTTCCCCAAAAAAAAATGTAACGAGACCCCATCTCTAATTTTTTTAACAAGCGCACCCCATACAAAATATAACCGCAATTGCTCGCATGTTAAAATGTGGAAAAAAACACTTTACACATTGTAAATTATTGAAAATACATATTTTATTGCATTTTTTGTTATAATATACAGACATGACATAACGTATACATATAATAATGACATATTATGAATCTACTGAGTCTGACGGAAAGAACGATATATAATATGTCTGGGTCATATACTAAAATAAGCCTTCAAAACACGTTTAAACATGATGCGCAAAACAGGTAAAAATGACCTCCGCATAGGGGCAGGAAAAGCCTCAGCAGCGAAAGGGTTAAACAGACTCACTGTCAAGATCTTGCTGCCTCCCTGGCAGGTTTCCAGTCTCTGCATCAACACACCCCACACAGGTGAGACCTTAATCATCCTCATCAGAAGGATTTTGTAGTTCCCCAATTAGCATACTCAGGTTTAACTATTTCGGCGCTGCGGCTATGCAGGGTACACTGAATGTTCCACCCGGCTGCTAACATAGCGGTGTTCATGTACTCTGCCACACTTGTTAATTCACTTTATGTATTTAAATGTTTCTATCATATCTCCTCTGTCTCGTATTTCTTCCAAGCTATACTTGGATGTATAGGATTTAATATTGTTTTGGTTCTCTTATATACTGTGATGCATGGAATACTTGTGATTTATCTTTGTACATTCAGACGTCTCTGTTTTTATGACAAACTAAAAAAGAATTATAAAAATTAAAAAATACCCATAAGCAGGCTATATGACCATTTTATTATCGGTCTTTGTCACTGCAATGGACACCGGCTGCAAGGACCTTTGGACATCTCTAAACTCTCGCCGATCCACTAGTTTCCTCTTTTTAAGTTTATAGGTTTGTTTATATGCATTTGTGGCGAAGTAGTGGTTTTGTTTCTTTTGCTGCATGAGAGCATAATCCACATGTCTTTCATGCCTGTCCCCAGTGTTCCACTGACAGCATATATCCCAGCATGTCAGCATTCCACACCATGCCATGTTGAAGATCTAAACCACGCTGCTTCACTCCATACTGGTCTCGCCCAGTTTCTGAGTGAAAATCACATTGCGATACCCATGGCGGGAGTGCTGCTCCGTGGAATTCCTAAAATGATGGAGGCCCCCCTGACGGAGGTACTCAGGTGGGGTACCAGCTGGTCCATCAGTCACAATTACTGTAATTGGCAAAAAGACCATTTATGGCTGTATGCCAATAATGCAGAATGGAATTGTAGCGCTCACTCCCGGAGGAGCCGCTGAAATTGAACCTCGGGTCAGTCTCCCCGCACTAGGGAATAAATATACTCCAGCACCGTTGTGGATTTTATAAATTATATAGTTTACTAGAATAAATGGCATATAATGAATAACACGGTGTTCGTAGATATATTTACAGTACTTCGTAATGCGGGAAACGCGCAGCGGAAAAAGAAATACAGATTTGATACACCGGCAGACCCAGCAGTTGCTTGCAGACAATGTAGACTTGAGAACTCCATCTATCCGCCAACTTTTGCCTCGCAGCTGCACCCAAGTTCTTCAACAAAACCCTATCACCGGGTTGCAGATCCTGTATCCGAACTTTCAAGTCATAGTTCCTCTTGTTCCTTTGCTCCCTGTTTCCTGAGGTCAAACGGGCTGTTCAAATGCAGAGGTCAGATTCTTTCGAAGTCTATCCACGTAATTTCTATGGGAAGCTACCGACATCTGGTCTAGAGATAACCCAAACGCCAAATCAACCGGCAGTCGAGCTTCTCTTCCGAACATAAGACGGTATGGTGAGTATCCAGTGGCGTCACTCTCCGTACTGTTATATGCATGTACCAGAGTAGCTATGTGACGACTCCAACTCTGCTTCTCTGTGTTTGACAATGTTCCCAGCATATTTAGCAGCGTGCGATTAAACCTTTCAGGCTGAGCATCCCCTTGAGGGTGATATGGTGTAGTTCGGGTCTTTTGGATTCCCAACAGTTCCAACAATTTCCCAACAAGTCGGCTTTCAAAGTCTCTACCCTGATCGGAGTGTATTCTCCTTGGTAGGCCGTAGTGAACAAAGAACTTCTCCATCAGAACCTTTGCTACTGTCGGAGCGCGTTGGTCTTTCGTGGAAAAGGATTGGGCGTAACGTGTGAAGTGATCAGTCACTACTAAAATATTCCCTTGCCCACTAGCATCCGGCTCTAAGCACAGGAAGTCAATGCACACCAAATCCATGGGTCCCTGACTCTGCAGATGGCTCATTGGAGCGGTTCGGGTCGGTAGGGTCTTCCTCTGAATACACCTCAGACATGAATGACAATAACTTTCCACTTCAGCTCTCATGCAAAGCCAATAGAACCTGTCTCGCACCAGCTTAAAAGTCCTTTCAGCGCCCAAATGTCCATGCTCATCATGTAGCGATCGCAGCACACTCTCCCTATGTTTAGTGGGAAGGAACAACTGTTGGGTCTCTTCAGCATTGGTTGAGGGGCCCCTTCGGTGGACCACTCCATCCAACATCTTCAACCGTTCCCACTCTTTGTAGACCAATCTGGCTCCATCTGGGGAATTGGTCAGCAGAATTTCACGCTGTTTCGCAGTTAGGGCCTTTATGGTTAACGCAATTAAAGGGTCTCTGGCCTGATCAGCTTTCAGGTCCTGTTTTGAAAAGGTAGGTAGACTTTCATCCCTCAATTGCGTAGGGTTGCAGTAGAACTCCGGAACAGCCGCAGCCATGACTCCTATGGCCTCCGCTTCAATCCCTCCCTTGACCCGGCGCTCTGCTCCTTGACACAAAGCTTGGACCCCGTCTGGAGTTAACTGAGTCCATTCTGCAGCGTAGGGTCTTCTCGACAAAGCATCAGCATCTCGATTATTCATCCCAGGGCGATACTTCAGGCTGAACCGAAACCCTGACAGAGCGGACAGCCACCGATGTCCCGTTGCGTCCAGTTTCGCAGTAGTAAGAATATAGGTAAGAGGATTGTTATCCGTCTTTATCACAAACTCAGCTCCATACAGATAGTCCTTTAACTTGTCTACCACTGCCCACTTTAAGGCTAGGAACTCCAACTTGTGGGTAGGGTAGTTCTTCTCTGAAGGCGTAAGGCTCCGGCTCACGTACGCTACAGGCCTCAGCAATCCACCATACTCTTGATACAGGACTCCTCCTAGACCTTCTCTGCTGGCATCCACATGTAACTCATACGGCTTGTGAGGGTCCGCGTAGGCCAAGACAGGAGCTTGAGTTAGACTCTCCTTCAGCTTCAAGAAAGCACCTTCACATTGACTAGTCCACACTCCCTGTATGGACTCTCGAGCTTTCCTTGGCCCTGGAGCTGACGGGTTTTGGTCAGAGACCTTGCAGCCTTCTTCTGTGCTTTCCTTCTGTAGGAGTTTGTTCAGTGGTTGAGCTATTTTTGCGAATCCTCCTACAAATCTTCGATAATAGGAACAGAACCCCAAGAAAGATCTAAGTTCAGTGATGTTTCGGGGTCTAGGCCAAGAAGCTACGGCCTCCAACTTCCGAGGATCTGTTGAAACACCTTCTGCTGAGACCACATGTCCCAAATACGTAACGGACGGTAGGCAGAATTGACATTTCTCCAGAGACAGTTTCAATCCCTCTTCATGGAGCCTCTTCAAGACCTTCTCCAAACATTGCTCATGTTCTTCCAGAGTCTTCCCGAACACAATTATGTCATCCAGGTATACTAATACTTCGATCAGATTCATGTCCCCGACTGTCTTCTCCATTAACCGTTGGAACGTGGCTGGAGCCCCCGTAAGGCCTTGAGGCATTCTGTTGAATTCAAAGAACCCCAGTGGACAGATGAACGCAGTCTTCTCTTTGTCTTCAGGATGCATTGGTATCTGGTGATACCCACTTCGCAGGTCTAGTACACTAAACCATTTTGCTCCAGACAAACACTGTAAGGCATCTTCTCTCCGAGGAGTAGCATATTGGTCTGGGATGGTTCTCCGATTCAGCGTGCGATAGTCTATGCATAGGCGGACAGAACCATTCTTCTTCCGGACCATCACTATTGGAGATGCATATGGACTCCAGGACTCTTGGATCACCTTGGTTCTTTGCAGTTCATTCAGCTGTTCTCGCAGATCATCCAAGTCTCCCAGCGGAACTCGTCTTGACCTTTCACGAAACGGCTTGTCTTCTTGTAATCGAATGCGATGCTCAGTACTTTTAGCTAGGCCTACGTCGAACTCATCTTTCGAGAACAATTCTCTCCACTTTAGAACTTGAGACTGAAGATGTTTCTTCCATTCAGGTGAAATGGGAGCGTCCTTGGGGTAGAATCTTTCATCTGGAATCTCTTTATCCAGTCCCCCTCCTAAATCGGTAGGAGAGAGAGGCGTAGCAGACGCTACTTGCCCGATAGGCATTCGTGCTTTAAGGACTACTGGAGAATCAGACACATTGCACACGCTGACTGAGACTCTTCCTCGTGTTCTTTTCAAAGCTTTAGTGGAGATTATTTCAGGAATCACTTCGACTCCGGCTTCAGTCCCATGATTAACATCGGTTTCCAGTACCACATAGGGACCTGGTTGCAATCCGTTCAACTTGACTGAAGCCCGGAAGCTCGCTACTTCTCCTGCTTGCAGAACCTTCTCTGTTCCTTCTAATCTCCATAGGCGCCCCACTTCGGCAGGTGCCTTCTGTTCTTCGACCATCCTCTGATAGACTGGACGTAACATTGGGTGTACTCCTTGAGTAGAACCCTCTTCCAATACGATAGGTGTCAGGAGACGTCGCACCAAATCAGTATACGTCCCCACTATCATGGAACTCTTGTTTGCCCCTGAAGGCCGAGGACACACAATGGCCAACGCATCACAACCTCCGGACTGTCCGATGACTTCGGATCCGATCTCCAACTTCACCTGTAGATACCCGTCATAGGGGTGTTTCTCCGTTCCGATACCCCAGATTTCCAGGTCCTTCAATTTCTGTAAAGGAATGTGCTTCAAGTGTTTCTCGTAGAAGTCTCAGTAGATCAATGTCACTTGAGCCCCTGAATCCAACAGGGCTTTCGTGTAGACTCCCTCCACTTGGATTGGCACAATAGGAGAAGGACCTATCAGCTGGTCAGGAAACTTGGTGGTGGCACCCGAACACTTAGACCCAGTTTGTTGTACCCTGGCCTTCTTCTTGGCCCGTGTAGGTTTTGGGTGTGCATTGCTTCCCCATGACGTAGGTCTGGATGCTAAGGGAGTGACTCTTTCAGTCCTGGCAGGCTCAGCAGTTGGCCCGACTTTGGGCCCTCTCGCCCTCTTAGTCCTGGCTTGATTTTTGGAGCGGGTTTCAACCTTCGGGCACCTAGGTTGCTCCTTCACTTGTGCCCTCTGGCGTTTCCCGCCGGTGAGGTAGATAACAGTCCTTCTAAAGCTTTCAAAAGCTCCTCAACTCTATTCCCTTCAGGCTTTCGGCCTTTGCATTGTGCGCGGAAGTGGCCCATTTCTCCACAACCGAAACATCTCTTCTTAGAAAGCAGAGACGCAGTCGCCTGCTGTGATTCGGTTGAAGGACCCTGGCTAGACGCCACAGCAACTCCGGTTGTCTGCATGCCGGTGAGGAACTTCTGCATTTCTGCCTGCATCTCTGTCACCTTCAACAATACCCGGCACAGTTCCGCGTGCGCCCGTTGCAATTCAGCTTGAGCTTCTTGTACTTTCTTGACAGTCTTGTGCAACTCACCATGTTCGGAGAGGTTTAATTCTTTGGCAGCCTTCTCTGTGGATTTAAAAGCGATCAGATGCTCTTGCTCGTCCACGTCGGATCCATAGGTATCTAACGAGTCACTTTCAGGCTGCAAACAGTCGTTATGCCTCACAGGTTGCGCGTAAGCTCTTTCCCCTCGCCTGAAGGATTTTTCTTCCAGTAAAGCCTCCTCCTCTCTGACAGCTCGGATCAGTTCCAGGTACTTCAGTTCTTGATTACCTGCTCTGCTTCTCAGCTGCAGCATCACTGGATCTAAAGGTTGAGAGCCCCTCAGGATCTGTTTTATTCGGATTTTATCTACTTCGGCCGGCTCGGCCCCTTTCTTGAGGAGTATCTGGTGCAGAATCTTATCTAGGCGCCTCATGTATTCGGTCATTCTCTCACCTTTCCACTGATAGGTGTGTTCATACTGATATACAAGCTCTGCGGCCTTTTCCGTTCGCCCAAAAACTTCCTCCAGAACGTTTAAATAATCTAGAGCAGTGCAGTCTTTCTTACTCAGTTTCAGGTTTCTCACCGCTTCTGACGCAGGTCCCTTTAAGCTCTCGGTGATCCTTTGCTTTTTCTGGGCTTCAGGGACGTCCCACTCATCCAGAGCCTGCATCGCCTGTTCCACCCATTCTTCTAAGGTTTCTTCTCCCGCCGGAGTTGGTACATTTCCTGTAAAATTTCTCAACCGTCGATAACCGAAGTTAGTGTGCGGAGGGCTTGTTCTCTGACACTTAGCCAGCAAATCTCCAATAGCCACTATAAATTCAGGCCCGATCATGGCCAACGGACTGGGCGCAGGAACACTTGCGGATTCGCCACGTGGCGCACTTGGCTGAATCAGTTGAACTTCCACCTCGTCGGTCAGCTTCACGCTCGCGCCCTGAAAACACTCTGGAACACCCTTTCTCCACTCAAAAAGAACATACGTTTGAGAGGTATCTGGGTTCTCTTTAATGTCCAGGATTAACCCCCGATGATCTGGTGTCAGCGCGGCCACGGCCTGGCGAATCTGATCTTCGGCCCAAGTGTCTGCGGGAATATCCATGACTATACACAATTCTAACTGACTACTGTGCTCCTCACACCATTCGGCAACAGTATCTGGATCCATATTTAACCCTTTAGATGCGGTTTTTCCAGAGACTGGATCCCATACGAGCCCCCACGTGTAGCGCTCACTCCCGGAGGAGCCGCTGAAATTGAACCTCGGGTCAGTCTCCCCGCACTAGGGAATAAATATACTCCAGCACCGTTGTGGATTTTATAAATTATATAGTTTACTAGAATAAATGGCATATAATGAATAACACAGTGTTCGTAGATATATTTACAGTACTTCGTAATGCGGGAAACGCGCAGCGGAAAAAGAAATACGGATTTGATACACCGGCAGACCCAGCAGTTGCTTGCAGACAATGTAGACTTGAGAACTCCATCTATCCGCCAACTTTTGCCTCGCAGCTGCACCCAAGTTCTTCAACAAAACCCTATCACCGGGTTGCAGATCCTGTATCCGACCTTTCAAGTCATAGTTCCTCTTGTTCCTTTGCTCCCTGTTTCCTGAGGTCAAACGGGCCTGTTCAAACGCAGAGGTCAGATTCTTTTCGAAGTCTATCCACGTAATTTCTATGGGAAGCTACCGACGTCTGGTCTAGAGATAACCCAAACGCCAAATCAACCGGCAGTCGAGCTTCTCTTCCGAACATAAGACGGTATGGTGAGTATCCAGTGGCGTCACTCTCCGTACTGTTATATGCATGTACCAGAGTAGCTATGTGACGACTCCAACTCTGCTTCTCTGTGTTTGACAATGTTCCCAGCATATTTAGCAGCGTGCGATTAAACCTTTCAGGCTGAGCATCCCCTTGAGGGTGATATGGTGTAGTTCGGGTCTTTTGGATTCCCAACAGTTCCAACAATTTCCCAACAAGTCGGCTTTCAAAGTCTCTACCCTGATCGGAGTGTATTCTCCTTGGTAGGCCGTAGTGAACAAAGAACTTCTCCATCAGAACCTTTGCTACTGTCGAAGCGCGTTGGTCTTTCGTGGAAAAGGATTGGGCGTAACGTGTGAAGTGATCAGTCACTACTAAAATATTCCCTTGCCCACTAGCATCCGGCTCTAAGCACAGGAAGTCAATGCACACCAAATCCATGGGTCCCTGACTCTGCAGATGGCTCATTGGAGCGGTTCGGGTCGGTAGGGTCTTCCTCTGAATACACCTCAGACATGAATGGCAATAACTTTCCACTTCAGCTCTCATGCAAGGCCAATAGAACCTGTCTCGCACCAGCTTGCTGGCAGTTGGCTAAAATTTGTGTGAGCATATGAGAGAGCTCCACAGCAATAAACCTCACAGTAATGTGCGCTGTGTGTATGAGCATTCAGTGTTATATGGGAGTACTGATTTAGGAGTAAGAATAGTTAAAAGAAAATCTGTAAAACTCGCGGGGGTGACACCATAAATTATCGCACCGGGTGACACCAACCCTAGTGACGCCACTGGGGAGAGCAAAGTATTAATTACAGTTAGTATTACAATATACTAACGCTAATTACCATCTGGCTGCGGTTAACCCGACAGTCAACCACAGCCTGGACCTGGTGCCAACGGATCCCGCTGCTGCAGAATCTGTCAGCACCAACAGAAACTCCCCCCCAAAAAATCAAAACAAACACATATTCACCTCTAATCCAGCAGCTCCAACCGCCTCCTGTCCGCCGGGAGCAGGGAGAGACTCAGGGAAAAAGTCCCCCAGTCTCCCTCTGCAGATCACTAAGCCGACCTTCTGGGTCTCGCGAGGTGAGATCCGGCAGGTCATGTGACTGGCAGCGGTAAAAGAGTGTCATCTGCGCTCGTTTCTATGTGTTCCCAAATGGGAAGTGTTTGGTGCGTGTATAAATAAAAGCCACCATCTTTGCCTCTCCTTGGCTGAAAAGCAGCTGGAGGGGCTTGGAGCTGCTCAGTAGAGCGGCCTTTTGGTTACAATTGTTAGGTACCCACTCTAAAGAGGTGCCTTGAAGTGGCGAGTGGGCTTACGTTGCAATGGCCATTGAAACAAACAAAAACCTAATTTTTGTTGTACATGGAACACATAGAAACGAGCGCAGATGACACTCTTTTTCCTTGTTATGTTTTATACATTGACTGGGCTGTTACTCCTGGCAGTTGCTGCCGCTCCGGTGAGTATGGGCGCAACGCCATTTTTTCTGTATCTATGTGACTGGCAGCGTCTGCCTCAATGGACTCCATGAAGGGGATGCTCGCGGCAGCACTTAGTGCTGCCGCGCGCATCCCAGGGCTTACTGCTGCAGACAGCTTTTTTAGTGCAGTAAGTACAGTTTAGTACAGTAAACTCACGCTACGAATCGCAAATTAACGAGCGCTAACAGGTTTTTTAACCCTTTAGCGATTCGAAGGTGATGTGGGTGCAGCGCTATGATCTCCTTTAACCCCATAGTGACCGGGCGGTTTTACGCAAATCCGTCCTTTAGTGCCTGCTGCTGTTTTTACGTTTCTGCGCTGTTAGTGTTTAGGTCAAATTTTCCTCTTACTCATTTATGCAACCCACATATATTATATACCGCTTTTCCCGCCATTAAATGGACTTTCTAAAAATATTATTTCCATCATATCCTATAATTTACTATAAAAAATAAAAAAATATGAAATATGATGGAAAAAAGGTAAGAAACACTTTTTTGTAATTTAAACCCAAAAATCTACAACCGCCAAAAAAGACCCCTGCTAAATAGTTTCAAAATTTTGTCCCGAGAATAGAAATATCCAATTTTTACATGTTTTTGCTTTTAAACCCATTCACTGCTGAGCCAGTTCACCTATGTGCGCTGAGCTCATTATGACCATTTTATGCTAAATTTTTAGATGACAGCCTAGATCCTATTTAACCCTTTCGCTGCTGAGGCTTTTCCCGCCCCTGTGCTGAGGTCATTTTTACTGGTTTTGCTCATCATGTTTAAACGTGTTTTGAAGGCTTATTTTAGTATATGACCCAGACATATTATATATTGTTCTTTCCGTCAGACTCGGCAGATTCATAATATTTCATTATTATATGTATACATCATGACCTGTCTGTATATTATAACAAAAAATGCAATAAAATATGATTTTTCAATAATTTACATTGTGTAAAGTGTTTTTTTTTCACATTTTAACATGCGAGCAATTGCGGTTATATTTTGTATGGGGTGCGCTTGTTAAAAAAATTAGAGATGGGGTCTCGTTACATTTTTTTTGGGGAAAATTACACGATTTTTAACAAACGCACCGCATACAAAAATCGTTAGTGCAGCATCATTGTTCACATTATAATTGAAATGGGAACAATATTGCTGCAATAACAAACCAAAAAAAAGAAAAAAAACTTGTTTATTTTTTTTTTAGAATTTGTTTTTTAAATATTTTTTTATTTTTATTTTAATATTTATTTTTTTTTTACAAACTTTTTCACTTTCGTGTTTGGTATCGTTGGAACGGCCATGCTCTGGCCGATCCAACAATACCAAACTTTAACCCCTAGCTGCCACGGATCGGGAGATAGGGAGTTCATTGGAACTCCCTATCTCCACCATTGGTGGCAGCTAGGGGTTAACTCCAGGACTGGCGTCATCGTGCTATGCACGATGACGCCAGTCCTCAGGGGGAGTTCCCGGAGGCTTGGCCGACATCCAAGATGTCGGCCAGCTCCGGGAAAGGATCACGAACCGGCGCTTTTCAGCGCCGATTCGTGATCCGGCTCCCTAGGGGTTAATGCCAGGTACCATTTGGAAGGGTAGGCTGTGCCCTTCCAAATGGTGCCTGGGTTAACCCCCGCAACGCCGCCGATCGGGAGGGAGAGAGGTCCGAAGGACCTCCCCCCCTCCCTTTCAGGCGCCTCCTCCGCACATGCGGGGGGGGGCGCCTGAATTAGGTGTCATCGCGCCCCCGCGATGACACCTAATTAGCCCGGCGGCGGTTCCGGATGCTGGGCTGACATCGAGGATGTCAGCCCGCACCGGGGGGGCCAGCGATCGGCCGGAACCGGCCGAACGCTGACCCCAAAGGCTGGACGCGCTCAGCGCGTCCACCGCATGGAACGTGACATGCGGTTGGATGCGCTGAGCGCGTCCATAGCATCGAAGTGGTTAATTAATCCCCCCAGACAATTTATTTTTTTTAAAAAAAACAACCTTTTTTTTAATTTTATTTTTTTACACCAAACCTGGTCATGATCAGGCCCTCCCAATGATGTAAAAAATGACCCTCTAGCTGTCACAGATTGGGAGATAGGGGGATCCTTTGGATCAAGATGTCAGCCACCACCAGGTTTGAATGGCGATTCAGCGCCGAAGCGCGATCTGACAGCGAATTTGTTAATGTTATACACCGCTGAAAAGGGGAGACTCTCCCCTTTCCAGCGATGTAAAAAAAAATTCTAACATAAATGGTTGGGGAGATAGAGGGCGCCAAAGGAGCCCCTCCTTCCCTTCCTGAATTTTACTGCAGGCACCGGTGGGCACCTGCCGATGACATCATCATGCAGCGTGATGACATCATCGTGCCTGCCAGCCCCCCGGAAACGGCAGGGCAGGCTTCCGGGCCTACCAGACACGCCGGGGGAGGTAAGTATCGGCAGGAGGGTGGTTAGGAGACCGCTGACGTACCATGTACGTCCGCGGGTCTAAGGGAGACCCGTGGCCATGACGTACATGGTATGTCTGCAGTCGGGAAGGGGTCAAGCTGATGCTAGTGTTAGCTTGAAGGAGGTGATAGAGCCCTATATGTTTCTGTGTAAGTTTATGAAGAGGTTGAGTGTTTTTTTTTTTAAACATTCTTGTGATAATAAATTAACAATTGGCAATGAGCCGATAATGTTTACAAACATAACAAGGACACTCAGTTTACCAGGAATTCTATGTTACTAGTTTTATTGACTTGGAAGGATGAAAGGCTGAGGTGACCCTGCTGAGAGGAGAACCTCTGACCCCCTGGTTTGAATAGGTTCTAAAGTTAGCACATTACACAACTAAACTATACAAACCAACCCTTCATTTATCTTGAGACATCCCCAACACCCCTGTAAACCCATGACATGACACGTTAATCAATGTTCTATTGCTTTTCAGTGCTAAGCCTCCTTCAAGATCAAAACCTTTGCCAACTGAAAGTGATAGGTAAAACAAATGAAGATATACTACCACACAGTATGTAAAAGAAAGTGCTTGTAAATGAGCATTTCTTTCATGCAGGCCATCCGTCTTTTTTGTGTATTATTAAATATTTAAAGATGTAACAACATGTGATTGATTATGTCTGGTCCATAATTCCTCTTTGAGAGAAGGCAGGACTTCAGGATGATGGACCAGACATTGACATTAGAAAAGCTTGAAAGATTATGGTGCATGCTTTGCACTTAGGTCGCACATATTTACATAATAATGGCCTGGCTAAGAGCGGATAAAATTTCCTTAAACAACAGATAAGCCTGGTATTTCCTCAGTGCGAATACAGGCCAAATCTATTTCAATTCACTGTCGTTCTATCACTTTGCAACAAATCATTGTGTCACATTTCATGGTTTATGGAGCTCTGCCTCACTGCTTACTCTCTCAATGGTTCAGTTAAATTCTGTCATTTCTTAAATTAATGTTTCACTGAATCATGGATCTCAGCACATTCATACATCATTCCTATATAATTCATACAATAATTTGTTTTTTTATAATATTTTCATAAGAAATGATTTTGGAGCTCTAAGGCTTGACCTGTTCTTTTTCAAAAAAAAATTATACTGTCAAAAAACACTCAAATGCTACCGGCTGGGTGGAGTAGAGGTAACATCACTGCTCTGCGTGGAGAGAGCCTGTGGAGAATGAGACATGGCTTCGATCCCGACGAGCACCTCTCCAGTAAGTGTCCTTGAGCAAGACACCTAACGGTACATACTCGCCACCCAGGACATACTAGAAAACGAGAGAAATCTCAATGTATCCTTCCTGGTAAAATCCTTTCTAAAAAAAAAAAATGGGGGGCAGAGCTGACTGCGGACAGTAGAGGATGCACATTGCTGAGCTCCCTGGCTGACCTTTTTCATTTGTGTGTTTTGGGTGTCCCTCCATCTGTTTTTTGTCCCCACTTGGAGGGTAATGTCATCTGGCTGTGGCGCCCGTGTGCTTTGAAGAGAAGCGGGTCCTCTGGTCGACGACGAAGCCGGATTGGGGCCTACAAGTGTGGTCAACCCGGACGGCCATTTCTGAAGCCTGCACCATCGGTCGGATCGTGGTCCCTTCCTCGTGCACATCTCCTCCCTTTACTTCCCTGTGCAGATAACTGACCCAGATTCCCAGCCTCTCACGAGGGGAATGCTGATAGAGCTGATGGAAGTCTTTCGGGCTTCGTGGATCCAGGCCCGGCAGGAAGCTGGATGTAGCAGGGGCAGATGTCGATGGGTTTTCGGCAGAGTTGTCGGAGGTGTACCTCTAGGGAGACTGTGTTGGGTGCGGACAGGGTCCTGTTGATCTGAGAAATGTGGCTCCTTCTCTGACTGCATGGCCTGTGGTGGTACACACTGACTACTCGGTAGTCTTACCTGTAGTGGTGACAGGTGTCCGGATTGATGGCTGCTGTGGCTCAGCGGGGCCTTCCGGTCCTCTGCTCCCTTCGTTGTAAGGGTGACCTGCCAGCCGCGGGCTTTTCCCAGCCTTCCGGAGTTGTGGAGGCTGATCTGCTATTGCTGGCGCTGTGTATATACTACCTGACTTGTCTTTTGATTCCACCGAGGTGACCCCTCCTAGATGGCCTGTCTTGAGGGTTTCCGGGACTTTCGTTATACTTCAATAGAGATGTCAGGATTTTCCTATCCCCTCACCTCCCTTTTTGTTGTTGTTGAGCATGTGGGATACTGGGTTGCCCTGGACGAGACACCAGGGTGGCAACCATTGCTCTAGTCGTTCTTCTGGCCCCGGGTCTTCCGGTCACACCGGCCCTGTGACCTCTTCCATGGCCCCCAACCTTCCCTCGGGTTGTCAGGGTGAGCCGGGTTTGTCACCCTTTTTGGGCAGTCCCCCGCTCTTTCCACACTCCTTTCCCCTACCCATTATGTTTTTCCCAGATACCCCCTTGATGTATTCCCCAACCTCTATCTGCACCCCGCCTGGTCAGACCTGCCCCCCCCTTTTGTATTTGAGACACTTCTTTCAGCGGACTTTTATTGTTATTTTCTTCTATGACATTTTGGTGACTTCCTGTGGCCACTTTTTGTTGTATACCTTATTTGTCTATTTGTGCAAACTTCAAAATAAAGAATTCTAAAAGAAAAATATTCAAATGAACGTGGCTTAAAATATATCTTAAAAAAAAGAACAACATTCAGATAATCCCTCTTTGCATTGTCAGTTACCTTTGTAGATAGATCTAGAATGAAGTTCTTACCTTCGTCCTACCGAGATATTAATGCATTTCAATTTCAGCATCTGAGATACAAGGAAACGTTAAGAGTGGAGGAAAAGCAGGAAAGGATTGTCTGAGTTACTATGAAGCAACCCTCCTTTGAATCATTGCAATGTAAAACTCCAAGGTGGATTTCCTATGAAGATTGATATCAGCATAGAAAATTAGACTGCTTGACTTAAAGAGGAAAAGACAAACAATGGTAAGAATGTGAATTATAACACAAAATGTTAGGCTTGACGTTGTGGCAGGGTCAGATATGGAAGCTGCAGCGGAAATAAGCTGTACAGGCTGATTTTAGTTACTGCGCCATTCCTGTCATTGTCAAATTTAAAATTTAATTAGGATTCAAACATGTTAGAAATGTGTGATTATATTTTATGCAAGGTAGTATATCGCACAGAAATGTAAATTAAAAATAATATATGATTATGGTAGGGAAAGTTGCACAGGCTCCTTTAGTTTGTCAGATTTTTTAAGATCTGGAATGGTAGCAATTTTGTTTTAGAATTTTAAATGTATCTCAGCTCTTTAAAAAAAAAAAATAATAATAATAAAAAAGAGTCCCCCTTTTATTGCCCTTCTATGCTCCTGACAGCCTCTGCCCAATTATTTATAAAAAAAAATATTTTGGGGAAATTTACCCATCAGCACGTGCTACTCCCCCTCTTCAGCTCAGGGGCCGGAGTTTTACTATGCAATTTGCGCTCCTACACAACTTGCGTAGCGTAGGACCTGCAAATTGCACACCGCTACAGACTTGTGAACTTTATGTATGCAAGTTCTGTAGGGCCTGAGCAGAACAATGGATCGGAGCGAAGTGTGCATGCGCAGATCTGATCCATCGGCTGCCTCTCTGAGAATGCTCGCTAATGCATGCAATCTGAAAGAGTGTGATGTCAGCACACTCTCTGCGTACTGTCGACACTAATAAATAATCTGAACAGCAGCTGGGAAATTCTAAAGCCTGGATGCTGGATGGGGTGGAGGAAACTCCTCTACTTCACCCCGCATTTCTGCCAGATCTGGGAGGCAGATATACTTTCTATACTTTCTGGCCACTTTAAAAAGATTA
Source organism: Leptobrachium leishanense (assembly GCA_009667805.1). Classification (NCBI taxonomy): domain Eukaryota; kingdom Metazoa; phylum Chordata; class Amphibia; order Anura; family Megophryidae; genus Leptobrachium; species Leptobrachium leishanense. Next base: position 143,924,184 of record CM019067.1, read on the forward strand.
AGTGGTCAGGAGGAGTAGAGTGTTCCTTTAATGATACACTATATCGCCAAAAGTATTCGCTCACCTGCCTTGACTCGCATATGGATGGGTGAGCGAATACTTTTGGCAATATAGTGTATATACAACAGCCAGAAAAATCAACTCAGTAATACAAATAAAATTAAAACTACAGCTGGTTCGAAATATCGCTCAATGTGTCTTGACTGTAGATAATGTCCAATTTCTACTAGGGCTTTTGCAACACTTTAATTTTGAGAGTTTGCATTGTTCACTTAGCTTTCCTGTTAATACACATTTTTTTCTTTTTCTTTTCTGCATGGGCTCCCCCTCATTACCCCTTTATAAGGGGCTGTTAGTTTAAACTAATCTTACCGTTATTATTGATCACGGTTAAATCGCATTGCTTTTCCTTGTCTATGTGATGACCTCTACTGCCGGAAGACAGGTATTTGTTTTTTTTATTGTAATTTTAGTTGTTGGTTGATTGTAATTTCTCTGGAGAATCCTACACATCTCTGCCGACAATAGATTTGCCTCCTCTGTATCCACTTTGCATCTCTTTCCTTTCTCATTAATATCTCCCTCCCATCTCCTTCTCACCTCCCTCCTGCTTATCCCCCCCCTTTGCTCAGGTGCTGGTTCCTCCCGCATGATAATCCTCCCCTGTTTGTGTATGCATACCTATGGTTTCCTTAGTTGAAAAGGAGATGTCTCTCTCTTACTCTCTCTGTTAAGGGTCGCAATTTGCCTGACAAAAGAAACCACTTGTTAACCATCCTAACGTCTTATGGGATTGCATGGTCAATTGGCCAATTTATATATTAGTTTGGATAATTCCAGGATCTTCACCTAGTATCGGTTGCATTATCTTCTTGAAAAATGTCTCCCTTCCAACCGCCAACCTTGCTGGCAATGCTAGAAATCTGAAGGCACTTTCATAATTGGTGGGATTGTTCAAAGATACACCGTTTCAGGTTGAAAATAAGGAATATCATTTACGGCATCACAGCTCTAAAGATATGATTTTTACCTATGGCTTTCCTCCTACTACAAACAAGCATCCCTCTTAAGCTTCTTAAAGGTTCTGTAGCACTCAGGACGCTATTGACCTTGATCAAACTATATTGGTACACTAAGCATACACCTTCAGTAGTGGGTTGGTGGACTGGAGAAGATCCAAGTCCAGGAGGAATTCTTAGAATTGCAAAATAATATCCACCACAAACAGCCTATGGTGGCAATGGTACCACCTCAGGAGCGTTAAGAGATATGTTTGACTAAAGAGTCTATGTTTGTCAGACACTTCAGGATCAAAAAAGGAAGAGGGGACCCAGCACTCCAATCTAGTTGATGTCCAGTTTCTTGGGTTAGCAACAATTTTTCGGCTGATAAAACAGACTTTCTCAAGCTCAATACAAATATACAGCAAGCCAGAAACAGTTATATTATAGTAAGTGAATCAAATATTTAATACAACAGTAATAATTGAGACCACACTCAGATACTTAAGACCATAAACTAAACTCATATGGGGCAATATGCGAACTAATTGAAAAGAGAAGAGTTACAAAAAACACAATGAAGCTGAAAGATGGAGACTGTGCCAAACAAGCAGGGTTAGTCCACTGTCTTCCTAATCGGATTGCACATGTTCATGAAAAGTAATCCAAAAATGAACAGAAGCAACAGAGAGTTAATTGTTAGTTGATTCATTGATTCACTTTATAACTGTTTGTGGCTTGTTCTATATTGGTACTGTGCTTGAGAAGGCTGCTCTGTCACCTGAAATGTTGCTAACCCAATAAACTGGTCAACAACTACAGTGACAGGTCTCCGATTTCTTTTTCTAGCATCTATGGGGAGTGGCTGCTACAGACAACTGGGACACCCATCTATCTATATTGAATGATACTAAACTTGTGAGTGCATAACCTCTTTGCTCTTGTACTGGACAATGAGGATCAGCTGACTTTTGTAGCATAACCAGAACAGATCATATTGGACAGATTCCCTTTATCCCCTCTACTCCATCTTTAAAACGTAAACTTCTTTTCACCTCTTTTATTCTTCTAGAGCTTGATGTTGGGTTTGGTGAGTTCTGCTGCTACCTTAATTTTTTCACCTGACCAGGTGGTGAGTTTGTCGTCGCACCTAAACGTATCTGCTTTTTTTTATTGCCTTTCTTTATGTCTTGAACGGTTTGATTCTTATGTCTATTATTGCGTTTCCCTTGGGTATTGTATATTGTGAAATTGTTGAATTCTGAATGATAAAATATTAATACAGCCTATTAATAAGCTTTTAAAAATCCATTAAACTGCTGTTCAGAAACCTCAGAACACGGAAATGAAATGCTAAGAAAATGTTTGCATGCAGTAAAATTATAAATATATGACTTCAGATCCAATGTTAACATTTTAATCAGAGACACCATTGTTGGTTCTCACTTATAATGAATGTTATGCTGACAGTGAAATCGAATTCAAACAATATTCCATGAGGATCAGCATCTCTTTATGATAATGCATTATGGTTTTGTATGCTCAATTGGTTATCGTCTAGCATCTGATATAGATAAGATGTTTACATTCACTAGAAATTTGTACAGTAGCACTCAAATATTAATGTTGTCAAGATTTGCAATCAGTGCTTTACTCTAGACTGTCTCCTGAATAATAATAAAGTAATTGCTTGTGAGATGTATTTTACTACATCATCAGGTCAATCAATTAATTAAAGGGCCACTTAAGACATTATCAGTCTGGGGGAGTCAAATTTCAGCATCATAGCATCTTAAGTATTCACCAGCAAACATTGCATTTACGTATTTGCAAATGTTATAAATAGAGATTTCTATTAGAAACATAGAAACATAGAAAATGTCGGCAGATAAGAACCTTTCGGCCCATCTAGTCTGCCCAATTACATGGATACTTAACCTGGATTTATCTTTTGTTTAGGATAGTCTTATGCCTATCCCATGCCTGCTTAAATTCAATTACTGTTTTGGCCTCTACCACTTCTACTGGAAGGCTGTTCCATGTATCCACCACCCTCTCAGTAAAATAATGCTTCCTGATGTTAAAAATGAATTTAAATTGGGAACATTTTATGATATGGTTAGGATTATACCTTCAAGTTTAATTAGTTTTGTCTGAAACTATTTGGAAGGCACTGTTTACTACAAGTATATTTATAGAGAAAAGCACGACGAGGATGGGATTTGAACCCATGCGTGCAGAGCACAATGGATTAGCAGTCCATCACCTTAACCACTCGGCCAGCTCGTCACCTTCTGTAAGTGCCAATTCCCATACCGGGAGTCGAACCCGGGCCGCCTGGGTGAAAACCAGGAATCCTAACCGCTAGACTGCAGGGATCCCTATCAAAATCAGAAAGCAGATAAAGAGCCTCACAGTCTTCTCAGGGAGAAGAATGACAGTCTCATTGGCCACCTTTTGGTCTAACTAGAGATTGTCCATGAGATATGTAGTCCAGCACCCTGCAGTAGCTCCATTAAGCAGAATTAATGAAAATCATTAAAGAATGAACAAAAAAAGTCAGGCATAGGAGGGAGCATAAACAGCGATATTTGATATCTGTGGCTGAAGATTCACGCTGTTTTGCAGATGAATACCATTTTAAGGACCTGTATGCAGTGAGGCAGGGAAAGGGATGCTCCTTCCATCATAGCCTAGAAAGGACCATAGACGGTAGTATGATGCTTGAACTGTCCAATGGATATTCATTAAATAATGAACTCTGAATTTTCCTTGGAATTTAATATTTATATATTTATTTTTAAAGTATTTTACCAGGAAGGATACATTTAGATTTCTCTCGTTTTCAAGTATGTCCTGGGTTCGAGAGCATTGAAATTTTACAGTCGTTACAGAAATACAAAGTAATAAATGCAAGATATTAAGAACAAAACACAAATATACAGATTAAAACAGAAAATAAATATGTAAGTAATATAGTTACTATGTTACATGTTTGCGAGGTATGTTAGTAAGGAGCTCTTGAGCAGTGATGAGCCGAACACCCCTGTGTTCGGTTCGTATCCGAACGGCTGAAATGTTCGAATACGAACTCGAACACAATGTAAACCAATGGGGGCCGAACACTGAAAATGTGTTCGCAGTTCTCTTAAATGTACCGGCAGCTTCATTCGTTTTCAAGTATGTCCTGGGTTCAAGAGCATTAAAGTTTTTGGTTTTTTTAAAAAAAGTATTTTACCAGGAGGGATCCATTGAGATTTCTCTCGTTTTTAAGTATGACCTGGGTGGCGCGTATGTACTGTTAGGTGTCTTGTCCAAGGACACTTAGTGGAGAGGTACTCTTGCTGGGATTCGAACCTGTGTCTCCACGGTCATAGAGCAGTGAATTTACCTCTAATCCACCCAGTGGCGTAGCATGGGTTATCAGCGCCCGGGGCCAGCCAAGAATTGTGCACCCCCCCAACCTGTGGACAGGTTATCGATATTGCCCCAGCTCTCACATGAATATTGCCCCAGCCAGCTCTCACATGGATATTGCCCCAGCTCTCACATGGATATTGCCCCTGCTCACACATGGATATTGCCCCAGCTAACACATGGATATTGCCCCAGCTCACACATGGATATTGCCCCAGCTCACACATGGATATTGCCCCAGCTCACACATGGATACTGCCCCAGCTCACACATGGATATTGCCCCAGCTCACACATGGATATGCCGCAGCTCTCACATGGATATGCCGCAGCTCTCACATGGATATGCCGCAGCTCTCACATGGATATTGCCCCAGCTCACACATGGATATGCCGCAGCTCTCACATGGATATGCCCCCAGCTCACACATGAATATGCCCCAGCTCACACATGGATATTGCCCCAGCTCACACATGGATATGCCCCAGCTCACACATGGATATGCCCCAGCTCATGAATATGCCCCAGCTCACACATGGATATGCCGCAGCTCTCACATGGATATGCCGCAGCTCTCACATGGATATGCCGCAGCTCACACATGGATATGCCGCAGCTCTCACATGGATATGCCGCAGCTCACACATGGATATGCCGCAGCTCTCACATGGATATTGCCCCAGCTCACACATGGATATGCCCCAGCTCACACATGTATATGCTGCCCCCAGCTCACACATGGATATGCCCCAGCTCATGGATATGCCCCAGCTCACACATGGATTTGCCCCAGCTCACACATGGATTTGCCCCAGCTCATGGATATGCCCCAGCTCACACATGGATATGCCCCAGCTCACACATGGATTTGCCCCAGCTCATGGATTTGCCCCAGCTCACACATGGATATGCCCCAACTCATGGATTTGCCCCCAGCTCATGGATATATTGCCCAGCTCATGGATAATGCCCCCAGCTCATGGATATTGCCCCAGCTCATGGATTTGCCCCAGCTCACACATGGATTTGCCCCAGCTCTCACCTGGATATTGCCCCAGCTCCGGATCCAGCGGGGGTTGGGGCCCAGATGCCGGGCAGCGGGAGTGCCTGCCCGGTCCTGAACAGCGTGTGAGTTCGTCCGTGTTGAAGGGGAGGCGGCTGCGTGCGTGCGCAGGTCACGCGGTCCGGCCAGTCAGGTGGTACAGAGACTCAGTACCACCTGATTAGCTGGACCACGTGGCCGGCTGCGCCTGCACGCAGCCGCTTCCCCTTCAACACGGACAGACTTACTGTTCAGGACCGGGCAGGCCTCCTGCTGCCTGGCATCTGGGTCCCCTCAACCCGCGGGCCCTTGGGCGGTGCCCGAGGGCCCGGCGGGTCAGTCCGGGCCTCAAGTTTTAGGGGCGCAAATTTCTTTTGAAATTATGCGCCCCTAAGAAAACTGCGCCCGGGGCCACGGCCCCCCCAGCCCCCCCCCCCCTACGCTACGCCACTGAATCCACCCAGCCGGTACTGTATTGTGATGCAAGATGTTAAAAATAACACAAAATATCGAATTGAAATAATGTGTAGATTAATACATACAGGGTTATTCAGAGAAAGTTGAACCTCAAGAGAATGACTGAATGCGCTTCACATTCTACTGACCCTTCCTCTCCCCCCTCTTCCTCCACCTTGTTGCTCTTCGGGATTCTAAAGCAGATCACCCTCTTTTACTCACTACCAGAGCTGCTGGTGGTTCAGGGAAGTCAAGGGGAGCTATAGAGAGGATGGTTTTATTTCTTCTAACTTCACAGACACTCCGTCTGTTACACAGACACGCTGTTTGGTAGTTGCTAGCGGCAGTAGCTGAAGGCGCAGCGTTCTTCTGCCACACATGTCTGAATCATGTGTCTGGGTGGGACGGACCTGAAACCCGAACACATGCAGGGTTATTCAGAGAGAGGTGAAAACCTTGAGAATTGGCAGGAGAATGAACAATCTAGACCAACTAGCCAATTTGGAAAGTGAGATAAATGGGAAAAAATTTTACCTAGAATTTTCAATTCTCCAGTCATTCTCAAGGTTTTCACCTCTCTCTGAATAGCCCTGATGATTCAAAACCTGAACTGTCCCGGTCAAACATGGACGGGTGGCAACCCAACATGGGACTGGCTCCGGGAAGACGAGGAAGCTTCAAAATGCAGTATCTCTAGGTTTTACATTATATAGTTCAGTAAAAAAAACACTGATCTATATAAAAGGGAGAGGTGCCCTGTCACATGAGCAAAAGTCATTTTATCCATGACAGTAGCACTTTAAATGCTGACCTGCTGTATGACAACTGTAATTGCTATATACCATAAAATGTCACAATTTTTCTAAAGGTCTCAAGACAAAAACACTGGCTTATTATAAGCTAGGAAAGTTACCTATATATGGCAGTTTATCAGTATAGCATCTAAATAAGGTACATTGACCTTCCTGAAAGCAGAAGTAAAAGAGTCAATCTAAGCAATAAGTAACTTTGCGAAAGACTCACTCCCTTTCTGTTTTGATGAGCTGCGCAGTTATTGTTACTTAAAATAACGAATGAGTATTTTTAAACACCACTTACGACAAATTTGCTTTATTTGCATGTATTTAATGCATCATCACCAGACAGCCTTCCAAAAGGTTAAAAATCTGGTAATCACTAGACTACCCAAACATAAAGTGAGACTATTAAACATCAACTTTTTTTGGATCGAGAAGTGTTTACATTTTATTTGGACCAGGAATATAACTTTGTTAAGGCTTCTCCACTCCCTATTTGTGGAGTCTAAAGGTTTGGCACCGGTTTCTGGTTTCTTGTAGGTTGATGGGAAGATAAAGGTCCTGCTTCTAGATGCGTGTAACCTCCATTACTTTACGCACAAAAAGAAACCTGATCCAGAGCTATGTTATGATGGGAACTAATAGACATATAAAAAATGTCTTGAATGTTTTTTTTTCAGCAGTCAGTGGTAGGAAATAGATTAGAAATGAACTCTGGCCTATGATTGTCTGGCTAACCACATAAACCAAAATGAAAATGCCTTCTTGTACATCTAGTTTAGGAACGTGCAGTTTTACTCATAGCTAAGCAATATAGATATGAAGTGACTTATGCAGGCCAGGATTAAGATCTCTATGGGCCTGGAGCTGAATATTTTGGTGGCTTTTTTTGTAATTTAGTGAAATGAAAACATATTTTTGGTTATTTACTAGTGCAGACAGGCATGTACTGGCCATAGGGACTACAGGGAGATTCCCGGTGGGCCGATGGCTCAGTGGGCCAGTGTGAATGCTGGTTCGCCGGGCTGCTCACACTGCCCTTAATGGTTAAGTGAGAACGTCCTCCCCATCTGTAAAACACACCAGTCTGCCACAGTCTAATAATGGGGCCACCTTGCCGGGGAGACCAACTGCGCAACCTCAGTGCCTCTGCGTTGCTTTACCCAATCGGTCTGCAGCAACTCCGGTATCTGTAGAGTGATTGGTTGAGCAATCCGGGTAGTTCATATACTGTTTTCGTGCGTGTGTGCATAATTAAAGTGGGCCGGTCTGGATGCAGTCCAGGGCTGATTTTTTGTCTCAGTCCAGCCCTGAGTGCAGATACGGGTATATCTAACCAGGCAGTTACTGTGTGATTAATTTTTCATTCAGCTGTCAATCATTTAAAAGAGTGTAAACATTTTTTTTTCCCATGTTATCATCCAAACCTTTGTGGTTATATATTCTATAGGGCATTTTTGTTAAAAAAAATAATGTGAAATGGGCACCTGTTACTGCATTTTTTTGAGAAAATATACAAGTTTAACAAAAAAAAAAAAAAAACAACACAAAAATGAAATATTTCCCTTGTGTTTTGGAACGTTTATTTTATGAATAATATGGCTATGTATAAAACACTGACCTTGCTCCCAGCGTGGGAAATAAGAAGGTCAGTAATGGCAGTGTTATTGCTCATTTTATACGTGACAAATGGACAATGCCATCGCTTTGGAACTAAAAATAAATAAATAAATGTTTTCTTTTAGATTTTACATGGTCTTGTTTGGTATTAATGCAAAGGCCAGACTCTGCCTTGTCCAATGACACCTCACTTGACCTTGTGAGGTGTAAAGATTAGTGACACAGGGGTCCAAAGTTCCCCGCAGTGCTCTTCGCTGCAGTGCGGCTAGTTGGCTCCTAAGAGAGCTGAAACGCCGGGACTTGCTCTTTAAATATACTTTAATAAATTTTGTTGTTTTATTTTTTGATTGAGTGCAGCCATCTGTTGGATTATTTATATATATATATATATATATATATATTAACCAAAGCTTGCGTGCTGAGAAGGTAGTTGTTGTTGTGTCATCTGAGCACGGGGCCACTGACTCAGTGAGTGCTGGAGTCCAGCATGGGATGTGCTTTGCAGTCTGTACTGGAAGCATAGATTGCAATGCACACCCACAGTAGGGATGTGCGTTTCGGGTTTCGGAATTTCGGAATTTTCACGAAATTTCCCGATTCGTGTTTTCGGATGCGGCCGATTTTCCGAAAATTTTTAGATCCGAAAATGGCAGATCCGAAAAGTTTTCCGAGCCGAAACGAAATATTTTCGGAATTTTCGAATGGACTTGAAATGTGTCAAATCGAAATTTATTTCCACTCTATTCATGATTTCGGTTCCATTCGTGATTTCGGTTCCAGCTGTTTTATTCTGAATTGTTTTGACCCTTAGAAATCTAGGCTTCTGCTAAAATGATATCATAAAAGTGGAGATGGTCCACGTTGTTAAAGGGATACTTTATTGAAAAACAGTTCACATTTTTTTCCTCTAAATAATTGGGCAGATCCTGCTGACACAGCCTCTGCTATATATATGTGAATTTACACGCGAGCAGCTCCTCCTCTTTGGTTCAAGGACTACCAAACTTTGAAACGAGGAGAACAGAGGTTCCGAAAAATACGAAACTTTCCGAAATCTCGAAAAGTCGATACAAAAAACGAGCTAAGTGACCCGAAAATACGAAAAATGGTCGATATTCCGAAAAAAAAATGTACACGAAAAACGAGTCGAACCGAACCGAATCGAAACAGAAATCGGTCGAAACGAGCCGAATCGAAAAGTTTAAACATCCGAACGAGCCGAACCGAATAGAAACGAAAATAAAATCGGTGCACAAGCCTAACCCACAGTCACTCAGACCACCAGGGATTAAAATTGGATCTTTAGGAAGGATGAAGGAGCCCGAAGACTGTATAAGAGGTATGGCCAGCCGAGCACCAGCCATCGTCCCACCGGGCAAACCCTTCGACAGGAGTGTGAACTGAACACTGGCCGGCTTGATGTTTGGAGAACTTTTGGAGAAGTGAAAATACTAGGTCAAAATAGCTAAACCAGAAAAAATCTCCCATTTATCTCATTTTCCAAATCAGCTATTTTGACCTAGAATTTTCACTTCTCCAAAAGTTCTCCAGAGTTTCACCTGTCTCTGAATAACCCTGTTATTATTAATCCAGAGAAATAATGAGGTGTATCAACCAGTGCAATTATAATGTTAAATAGACATTATTATAAATGGATGTTTTATCGATTTGCAGTATTGTTTTACACAAACGCACACCTCAAAGATATGAGAGTAGGAATAAATGCTACCCACTACCCTCCAAATTGCTGCCCAAGGCCAAGGCCTAGTTTACCTATGCAAGGCTATAGAGTACAAGAAGTGTAACCTTTTGCATGCATGGTAGATAATTAATATATTGTTGCATAATTTCATGTCTGCAACTTTCAGAGATGTTCACACATAAACCTCAACCTGGTTTTTCATTATATATACATATCATGTTATCAAATCACTCAGGAAACAGGAAGTCCCACTCTGTAGTCTGACTAAGATGTGACTCGAATCTTCTTCTTTTTTTTTAACCAAAGTTTTCGTTTATACATAAACATTATATCAACGTATACAAGTTATTTTTACATATACACAGTTTACACAGTTTGGAATGAAAAGGATTATCCTATAAAACTGCAATAAGACACATCTTAATAAGACACAACTGATGTTTACTGTTACACTAGTAAGACTCAATCAGTGAAATGTGCATATTATTAGGTTGCATGTAACTACAATAATGATCTCCAAGACTCTCACTCTGTATATTATATTTATGTGTTCTAACAATATAAAAGGCAATATAGAGGGGCTATTCAGCGAGCACCGAAATTACGTCAATATTTTGGTGCTCTCTCTCCCCGCACTTCCCTGCAGTTCGGGACAGGGAATTAAATCTCCCTGCCCTGCAGTGAATTCAGCATTCACCGCAGGGTCCCCAAAGTGCAGGGAATCGGCCGTCGAATGCCGCTGCCAACCTGTCGGCCGCCGGCGGCAAAGTCTCAATCCCACCGGCCGTCGCTGCAAACCCACCGCCAAACGCAGCCGATGAGCCACTGAATACAGTGTCAATCAGCTGCAGGAGAAAGTCGACAAGCCGGGGGACGGATAAAAAGAAAAAAACAAAAAAAACAATCCGATAGAAAGTGTCAAAATTGAAACGCTCTTTTCAAAAAAACTACTGAACGAAAATGCCCGGAATTTACATATAAAGTCCTATGAAAGATAATAAAAAGTTCTGTTACATAAAAAAGAAAAACCGCTTTAAAAATAACAAAACAAAATTTGCTGAAAAAATTCCAAAAAATGCCCAAGAGAACCTAAAAAGAAAAAATTCAATAAAGAGACTTTTTACTGCAGATTAAAAGAATAAACGGTTTATTAGATATTGGATAAAACCAGGAATGGATTTAAATTGAAGCCTATGGGATTCGCCTTAATAAACCTGCCAATGAAAATACCGAACAGCAGGGCATTTCGGCAACTTTTCACTGCTGTTCGGTGTTCTCTGAATAGATTAACCATTGCGTCTCTATGGGGATTTCACTGCCTTCGAAAAGGCACCGTACTTGCTGGCGGTTCGCCAAAATTTGAGAGACTGCATGCTTTCTGAATAGCCGAATGGCCCCCGAAATGTCACCATATGGAGAAATTCCCTTCTTATTATCCTGTCTTATACCAATGTTATTTTTTTTACTTTTGTATTCTTTAAAGTTAAATTCTAGTGATCCCTTGTTTTTCATTAGCAGTGAAAAATAATTTCAGATCCTTGTACAGCAGGATTGAGTTATTATTCATAAATTTTATTGTCTGGCGTTAGATCTCCTCAGTTGAAGTCATGTGTGGTCCATAGGGCATCATTTGGCAAATCAATGTTGAAAAATTGCGGTAAAGTTGCAAAACAAATATTACGTAATCAAATATTGTTTGACTTTAATGGCTATTCCTGCTAGAATATTGATTCATGAAGAATTTGTGTCCTATACTTGGTACATAATTAAAGAAACAGATGATAATGCTGGTGGCCATTGAGGTTCCAAAGTGTATGTCATTTGCATAGGACGCCAAGGCATGTCTTAGCTCTTCTTGTGACAGTAATTCATTGTCAGGAAATTTGAGCAAATGTTTCCATCGCTCACACTGTGAGAAGCTGCTGTACGCTTACGCTCAATCCATTCAGTAAATCGGTGACTCACTTTCCTTCTGTGATGATGACCTTTCATCTCACTTGTCACTGCCCTCAAAGGAATTATTATTGTTGTACCTCAGTGGTTAGTGGATAAATATATCTTCTGTAGATCTTTTCTACGGTAACTTTCATTTCTGACATCATGCTCAATGGAAACTTTTGAACTGTACTTGCCCTTGCATTGCAGCGGGCTTAGATACTGGCCAATAGGCAGAATGTATTATTATTTCACTTCATTCTAGTCCTGTCACGGATAAATCAGGAAAGAAGAAAAAATGATAATATTACCATACATATGGTTCTTTAACTGTATTCACAAATACCAAGTATACTTGGTCATTTGATACCAGTTACCCCCTCCCCAAACAACTGTATATACAGAACTGGTAAGGGTTATCAATGTAAATCTGTTCTTCTTTTAATAAACTTACCTTCTGCCCTGACCCCATATAGTTCCTGAAGTGGAAGTCTCTCAGTGATTCTGATTATGTCAATAACTTGTTATCAGTTCTGCTGTAATACAGTAACACTTCAACCACCATAGTCCATGGAAAGGGGGAGTTTAATGGGTTTGCAGCCTCCCTATCCACCATATGAATTCTTTTTTCCAAAGGTCAGGAAAAGGGAATGGATGGCCATATCAGATTTTACGGCTTGTCTAATATAATAAACCTATCACATATGGGAGTATTGAGAATACAGCAATCCCCTTTTATGGGGTGCAGCCCCATCCTAGGAAGCAATGAATATGGACTGAAAGCTTGAGGTCTGCTGTGTCAATTGAGTCTCTTATAGTTATGCTTTTACTCCAAGCCAGGGGTATAAAGGATAGGCTCCTCCATTATATTCCAAGTAATGTGGTTAATTGTAGGTTTTTAATATCAAATATTATAGATTTTGGCTCTTCACTCAGAATGCTAGTAAAATGGCAGAACCAGTATCAGCTGTTTAAATTGTTTATGAGCAGGTGATGCTTCTAAGTCAGTGTTTCCCAAACCTGCATCCTTATGTCCCTCTAACAGGCCAGATTTTGCAGATCACCTTGGGAAAATGCAAACTGAATCCTGCAATCATTGAGAAGCAAATCATATCACCTGTGCTGTGCTTCAGCTATCCTGCAAACCTGGCCTGTCAGCGGGTCCTGAGGACAGGTTTGGGAACCAAAGCTCTAATGCAAGAATGCGTAATAATGTTTGCTACGACTGATTAAGGATAAGCCTTGAGAAGCTCTGAAAGGAGTATTTACTTGTATATCTTAAAATTATAAAAAATAACTTTTTTTTCAAAATCGCTGTTGTTCCTACAGTGACAAATGATTGTGTTTTACAAAAGAAATATCTAACGAAGCTTGTCCAGACACTTTTTGGATGTCTCTTTTGTGAAATGTTGGCGTTATTGCAACAGCGATTTTCACTAGTGGTTGCATCTTTGGCAAACACTCACTCTTTTAACCCAGGGCCGGATTAACATAGGGGTTACTGGAGCAGCTGCTCTAGGCCCATGCCCCATAATATGCCCACAGAAAAGATAACTATCTGTGCATTAATGATGGTTTGTACCCCTGTATCTCTGACTCCATAGAGACTACAGGGTCAAATGAGGTATCACTGGAAAGACCATAGCATGACCTTTCCAATTATACCATGATCAGGTTTTCGGTAACAATAAAAAAAGAGAAAATTAATATTATTTTCTTTTTCTTTCTAACACAGCAATATTGTTCACTTATCAATTATAAAATGGAGAATTATGCTGCAATAACTCACCATCTCCTTTCTCATGTCACCAACAAGTCTGTTCCATCAAAAACCTAAACCGCCACACTGCAGCAAGGAGCACTGGGGGACTTTGGGACCCGGTGTCTCTAATCTTTATACCACACAAGGTCAACTTGTGGCATCATTGGAAAGGGCAGAGTCAAGCAAGCATGGGATAGGCATAAGGCTATCCTAAACAAAAGATAAATCCAGGTCAAATATCCATGTAATTGGGCAGACTAGATGGGCCGAAAGGTTCTTATCTGCCGACATTTTTCTATGTTTCTATGGTATTTACATTGATACCAAACATGACCGTGTAAAATCTAAAAAGAAGAATTAAAAACCAAAGCTTTATTTTTTTATTTATTTTTAGTTTGTTCCAAAGCAATGGCATTGTCCATTTGTCACGTATAAAATGAGCAATACCACTGACATACCTCCCCTTCTCATTTCCCATTCTGGGATCAAGTTCAATATTTTCTACATAGTCATATTATTCATAAAAACCATCCTCCAAAACACAAGTGAAATTTTTCTTTTTTTTCAGTTTTGATTAAAATTGTTTATTTTCTCAGGAAAATGCAATAACAGGGTTCCATTTCAATTTTTTTTAACAAGAGCCCCCCATAGAATATATAACCACAAAGGTTTGGATGATGAAATGTTGAAAAATTATTTTACACGCTATAAATAATTGAAATCTGAATGGAAATTTCCTCACACATTCAGGGTTATCCAAAGAGATCCGAATTGCTTGAGAAAGTTAACCAAACGCTGAAAATCAGTGTTCGGTTACCTTTCCTGACCATTCGGCTATCCAGAGAGCAGGCGATTCGCCAAATCCTGGTGAATTGCCTGCACATACGGTGCCTGTTCGGTGCCTGTTCGAGGGCAGTGAAATCCCCATGAAAAAGCACTGCTTCGGCTATTCAGAGAACACAAACCAGCAGTGAAAGGTTCCCCTAATGCCCTGCCATTCGGTGGTTTAATTCGGCAAATTTATTCAGGAGAATCCCATAGACTTCAATGTTAAAAATATTCCCGTTTTAATTCAATATCTAATAAACCGTTCATTATAAAATTCTGCAGCCAAAAGTCTCTTTATGTATAGATTTTTTAGGATACTTTAAGCATTTTTTTTTTTTTTTTTTTTTTTAAAAGTCCGATTTTTTTTTAAATTTTTTTTTCTGTTTACTTATTTTTTTTGTAACAGCCCTCTTTATTATCATTCCCTGGACCTCCTGTGAAAATTTCAGACATTTTCGCTTAGTAATTTCTTTGCAAACAGCGTTTCATTTTCCCAGATTCATACAAATGGTTTTGCTAATTTATTCACTGCCTCCTCTAGTCACAGCTGCTTCGGCTCTGTGTGATTCGGCTCCTGTTCGGCTCCTGTTCGGCTTCTTCGAAGGTTAATCCAGATGTTTTTGCTTGTTTTCAGCGTGCATTCGGTTAGTTTTCGTCAGGTTTTCGGCAGCTTTTCCCTGCAATTCGGGGACCCTGTGCTGTTTGCTGAATACACCGCAGGGTCACCAAAATGCAATCGGCAAAAGGAACCGAATTAAAGAGAACGAAAAGTCACCGAACGTGCGGTGACTTTTCGAATCTCTTTGGATAACCCTGTGTATCTGCCGGGTTAGATATTCCTATATCTGCACTATTAAATAAGCTAAAATAATATGTTTTCATTTCACTAAATTCCCAAAAAAGCCCAACAAAATCTTCAGCTCTAGGCCCATAGAGATCTTAATCCGGCCCTGCATTAACCCGCTAACAGGTTATTATACATGTGGGATGTATTCCAACCCTGGTGGAAACTTTAAACTGTAAACCAGAGCTGTTGTAATCTTACCAAAACTATTGTAATCTATGGAGTTTCTAAGTTTACAACAGCTCTGGTTAAGTTTCAGCATGGTTGGAATACATCCCGTGATCCTTTATTTTCAATAATAATGACACATACATTTACAGGGTTATTCAAAGAGAATCGAAAAGTGACCTTTCATTCCCCGCACTTCGGGGCGATTTGGCGATTCGTAGTTCGCCGACCCTGTGATGTATTCAACAAGCACCGCAGGGCCCCCGAAGTGCAGGGAATACTCGCCGCAAACCCACAGAACACTCGCCGAACACTCACCGAAAACCTGCAGAAACCACCGCAAAAACCCTGCCGAACACGCCGGAAAAACCCGACTAGCCACCGATCACAGTGCAGAGCAGCCGCCGGAAAAAGCCGACTACCAGATGAACAGGGTGAAAGAAAAAAAAAAGTATGTTTGAAAGTTTCAAAATTGAAGTGCTGTTTGCAAAAAAACTACTGAACGAAAATGTCTGGAATTTACATATAAGGTCCTATGAATGATAATAAAAATGTCTGTTAAGGAAAAATGGAAAAACTATTTTAAAAAAATAGGGGGGGGGGGGTGTCCGGACGCTGAAGCGAGTGGACGTGTGGCAGAGAGGCTCCTGAGTTTGCTGGCTGATTTGATGGTCTTATTGCCGTTTCCCTTTCTGTCTGCAGCTGGGTTTGGTGCCGGAGACAACTGACAGCCCTCTTCTGCTGACGGGTGACACCTCTGACCCTCCCCAGGAGGTGTTTAGTTAGTTTGTTTGGATCCTCGACCTGATCGGTGGTGGCCATTTTGGTTGAGGCCTAACACGCAGTCTGCATTGACAGCCCTGATGGGAAAGAAGGGTAAGAAGATGAGCTCCGGGTATCTGGCTGTCCAGTAGTATGCAGCGGCTCGCTGGATACTACTGGACAGCCAGATACCTGGAGCTCTTAGGGCTGACTAATCGGCCCCTTTCGCGGAGTGCGGAGACCCTGGAGCTGGCAGTGTGCTCGGATACCCTGATCCTTCAGACTCCTGTGGAACCTTGGACCCCCCTGACTCAGCCCTCCACTAAAGTAGACATCTGCCAGCTTTATGAGGATCTCAGAACCTTGTGGCACAGGGATTTGGCCAAGGTTCAGGCTGATATATCTGCCATAGCAGCTGGTTCTTCGACCATGGGTGCCCGTCTGGATTTGCAGGGAGAGGGGAGGCTGGAGTCCTCAGCCCAGCTGGAGGATCTCCAGAAGCAGGTGACGTGTCTGACAGCGATGGTGGTCGACCTGGAAACCAGGCATCGGCGGCGCAACCTCCGTCTCCGGGGGATTCCTGAGATAGTGGGTAATGGGGACTTGATGTATTTTGTCTCAGGCTTCCTGCACATGTTATTGAGGCTGCCCCCGGACTCTCTGGCTGTCATTGTTTTGTCTTTTCGGGTCCGAAAAGCAGCCGCTGCACCTGTTGAGGCCCCTCGGAACGTCATAGTCACTACTAAGGCTATCTCCGTTCATACGCAGATCCTTCGAGAGGCTGAGAATGTGCCTGCAGTGATTTATGGTGATATGCGAGTTTCTGTTTACAGAGACTTACCATTCCTTGTGCTGGTTGCGCGTCATCGTTTCCGGGACATAACGGGCCTCATGAGGGAACATGGGGTCCAGTACCGCTGGGGGCCTTCAGGATCTCTTGTGATTTTACATGCTGGACGGATGTGTCCTGCGACCACCCTGAGGAAGCTCGGGCTTTTGTGGAGACTCATCTGCAGCACTTGCTGGCTCCTACAACCAGTGGCGTAGCGTGGGTTGTCAGCGCCCGGGGCCAGCCAAGAATTGTGCGCCCCCCCAACCTGTGGACACGTTATCGATATTGCCCCAGCTCTCACATGAATATTGCCCCAGCCAGCTCTCACATGGATATTGCCCCAGCCAGCTCTCACATGGATATTGCCGCAGCTCACACATGGATATTGCCCCAGCTAACACATGGATATTGCCCCAGCTCACACATGGATATTGCCCCAGCTCACACATGGATATTGCCCCAGCTAACACATGGATATTGCCCCAGCTCACACATGGATACTGCCCCAGCTCACACATGGATACTGCCCCAGCTCACACATGGATATGCTGCAGCTCTCACATGGATATGCCGCAGCTCTCACATGGATATGCCGCAGCACTCACATGGATATTGCCCCAGCTCACACATGGATATGCCGCAGCTCTCACATGGATATTGCCCCAGCTCACACATGGATATGCCCCAGCTCACACATGGATACTGCCCCAGCTCACACATGGATATTGCCCCAGCTCACACATGGATATGCCCCAGCTCTCACATGGATATTGCCCCAGCTCACACATGGATATGCCCCAGCTCACACATGGATATGCCCCTGCTCACACATGGATTTGCCCCAGCTCATGGATTTGCCCCAGCTCACACATGGATTTGCCCCAGCTCATGGATATATTGCCCCAGCTCATGGATAATGCCCCCAGCTCATGGATATTGCCCCAGCTCATGGATTTGCCCCAGCTCACACATGGATTTGCCCCAGCTCTCACCTGGATATTGCCCCAGCTCCGGATCCAGCAGGGGTTGGGGCCCAGATGCCGGGCAGCGGGAGTGCCTGCCCGGTCCTGAACAGCGTGTGAGTCCGTCCGTGTTGAAGGGGAGGCGGCTGCGTGCGTGCGCAGGTCACGCGGTCCGGCCAGTCAGGTGGTACAGAGACTCAGTACCACATGATTAGCAGGACCACGTGACCGGCTGCGCCTGCACGCAGCCGCCTCCCCTTCAACACAGACAAACTCACTGTTCAGGACCGGGCAGGCACTCCTGCTGCCCGGCATCTGGGTCCCCTCAACCCACGGGCCCTTGGGCGGCGCCCAAGGGCCCGGCGGGTCAGTCCGGGCCTCAAGTTTTAGGGGCGCAAATTTCTTTTGAAATTAGAGCCCCTAAGAAAACTGCGCCCAGGGCCACGGCCCCCCCCAGCCCCCCCCCCACGCTACGCCACTGCCTACAACATCTAACCCATCTGCTGTGGATGTTGCTTCCATCGACCCGGGTTGAGGACAGTAGACTCTGAAGATGTCAGTTTTTTTTTCCATACTTCCCCACCCCCTTCCACCCCTGTAGTGGTTTTCTGTGGACATTTTTCATCATGCTCCCGCCCCTGTTCATTGAGCCCTGTTCTGTGGGACTTGACCAGCTGCTGAACTAAGTGAGCGGAAACATGGGGTTGGTCCGGGTGTGCCATTCTGGGCGACCACCGCGGCTCAGTCCACTCTTTCTGGCCCCGGGTCTCTCCGGCCATGTGGCCTCATGCCAGGCCCTCGACTGTCTTCAGTCTGTCGAGGTGAGCCGGCTATGCCACACAACTTAAGGCAGTTCCCCTCTTACCATTTCCCCCCCCATCCTCGTGTGAGGGAGTTTCGATTTTTGTTTCCTCCGGACTTGCTCACTCCCTAGGTTCTTCAGACTATAGTCCTGCCCCCAGCTTTTGTGTTTTATCTGTCTCCATTTCCTCTCCCATCCTTTTATTTTTATGTTATTTTCTTAAACTATTAGGATTGCTCATTTTCTGTGGTTTTGTCCTGCTACTTTATTGCTGCTCTTTGAGCTTGTTGAGTTCGGCCCTGCGTGGCCTTTATTTTTACTTCTGTTCTGCGGATGACATTCTCATAATAATAAAAACTTTTAAACTAAAAAAGAAAAACGGAAACAATTTTTGCCGAAAACATCCCGTAAAGTGCCTAGAAGATCCTAAAAAATCTAGGAATAAAGAGACTTTTTACTGCAGAATAAAATAATAAACAGTTTATTAGATATTGAATTAAAATTGGAGTATTTTTAACATTGAAGCTTAAGGGATTCACTTGAATAAACCTGACGAATTAAACCACCGAACGGCAGGGCATTTCACTGACATTCCTCAGCTGTTCGGTGTTCTCTGAATAGATTAACCATTGGTTCTCTATGGGGGATTTCACTGCCCTCGAACAGGCACCGTACTTGCTGGCAATTCGCCAAAATTTGGCAAATTGCCTGCTCTCTGAATAGCCGAATGGTCCCGAAATGTTCCCATTCGCTGACATTTAGTGTCCGGTTACATTTCGGATCTCTCTGAATTACCCCCTTAAATTTATAAAAATAATGCTGCTCTGCTTTTTAATCTCCAGTCTTATCCACACAGTAATACAACAATCACATTATAGAATAATATGATAAATATGACAATATGGGATATTTGCCATCGTCTATTAAAAGACATATAGCGCCACATTCTGAAGAAATACAAGGACAGTTTATTTATCAAGTTCAATTATTAACATCCTGAAATCATGAGACATACGCAGTGACACAGGATACGACGACAGAAACCAAAGTTAGGGATTGCCCCTGCATGTCTGGGATAGTTGGCAACTTCGCAGCTCCGCAAAGCTAAAGAGAGCTTTGTTATTAATCCATGCCACCTTCTTCCTGTCACCTTCATAATGCCGTTACTATGAATGCCGTGCACGTATAGAATCACATGAGTGGGTGCTCCACTGTTCTGTAGCAAACAATGGATGCATTGTGGGAAGTTTAGAAAACACAGTTGGCATTTGGATAATGATATCAAGGAAATGACGTGTGTCCTTGAAGACTTTCCTTTCCCAGGATGAGAAAGGCAGCCAAGATAAATATTACAAGCGACATCTTGAATGAGAATTACGCATTTTGTGTCTCCACCCAAAAAAACCTTTGCAACAATATTGTCTTCACCATTCCCTTTGTTTTGTGTTATGTTAAGTAATATAATATTGAATACTGTATTTGAAAAAAAAAGAGATATATAGAAAAGGCGATGCCTGCTCTGCATTTTGTACAAATATTCTGAGCTACAATTCTGTATGTGTTGTATTTTAATTTGTTCTATAATTGACTGACATTATAATTAAGTGGTATTTTAAACATAAAAACTATCCAAATTAATTGAAAACTGTTGCTTATCCTTTTTGAGATTTTGAATATTTGGACTATTTATAAAGAAATTAGTATAATATTGACCCTTGAACTACCAAGTGTTTTTCATTGAAAGGAAAAAAGTCATATATGTTTGAAACATGGGATGCGTAGTTAAAAATTAAATATATGGTAACCTAGCAATTTACCTAAAGATAGTTAAATTATTAAAGATTTTAATATTTTAGATTAAATTAAGATTTTATGTATTTGTTAATCATTTACAGGAATATTGTTGGTTTGAAAGGTTCTGAATTCTAGAGGGTGTCACTTATCTTACACAATTCCACACAGGGTCAGCATTATCACCATACAGGCAGAAATAGCCAGTAAAGACCTTATAGATATAAATAGATATTAAAATGGTCAGATATCCTCGATCTGCTTATTGTAATGATTCATCGCTAAACACCGGATTACGCGGTTTTGTTTTGTATTGCTAATTGTGACTCATGTATTATACGTTGTTCCTACCTTTGTATCCTTACACTGATCCAACAATAAAAATATATTTATTTTTTTAAATGGTCAGATATCCTCTGCATGGGTATTTGTAGTGATTATAATGAGATTAGCAATGCAGCTTTGAAAAGTACCAACAGAATATAGAAATAATATCTGTATGTGGCATAATATCTGTATATGAAAATTACAGCAACAACTTGTATCTGTACTGTACAGGTATTTTCAGCATTTAGAATAATCTGCATCAAATCCCTATATAGTAGTGAGTGACCCCAAGTTCTCCCTGCCTTGTGTAATGCAGTACTAAAGTTTGTTGAACTTTTTGTTATAGTGAGGGTGGTGGCTGGCTGCTACTATAATTGGTGGAGACGCTCAATGACGGATGGACACAAGCAGACATGTACTGGCCAGAGGGACCACAGGGAGATTTCCGGTGGGCCGATGGATCAGTGAGGCAGTGTGAATGCTGGTTCAGCGCGGCTCGCATTGCCCTTAGTGTGTGAGGTGAGAACTTCCTCACCATCTGTAAAACACGCAGTCTTCCACAGTCTCATATTGTGCCACCATGCTGG